>JACGTP010000054.1:186985-372960 GCA_023678845.1 Mischocyttarus mexicanus | reverse complement strand
TCTCTCTCTCTCTCTCTCTCTCTCTCTCTCACGTAAAGTAAAAAGAGAGAAAGAGAAGGGAGAATTTGCCCGCGTGCCACGAACTACGTTGATGCGATAATAGCGTTTGCCTTTCTCTCTCATACGTTCGTTCGTTCGTTTGAACGTTAGGAAGGAACGTTTATAGTTTGCTCTTATTTTTCGTGACTAAAACACATTTCTATTTCATATTTTCTATTCTCGTTTTTTTTCTTAAAATAATAATAATATTATTATAATAATATTAATATTTGTATTTTTATATTCAAATACATTTTCTTTCTTTCTTTTTTTTCCCCAAACCAAAAGTAAATATAGAATATTTGTTTTTGTTTCTTCATATTTTGCACGTTGACAACTATCTAGTTCGATATCTGATATTTTGTTCATTTGTCGTATTTATATGTTTCTTTCTTTTCTTTTTTGTCGTTTATTGGTTTTTTTGATTTTCTACACATTTCGTAATATTTTGTTCTTCTCAAAAAACTCTTTTTCTCTTTCTCTCGTCTCTCACCTTTCCTCCGTTACCATTCCACGTCCAAATTTGTGTTTTTTTTTTATATATTTTATCTCAAAAGATTAATAATAAAATACGAAATAAAACTCTCTCAACAGCACATCTTTCTCGTTTTATTATTATCTACAGTTTAAACAAAAAGATACTTATACGATATGTAACATGTACAAAAAAAAAAAAAGAAAGAAAAAGGAAAAAAAGAACATCTCTTATCTCTTTATCTTTGTATTAAATATTAATCTTAGATAGCATTTACACTTTTACGCGCGTTTAAGGTTTATTATGTACTATTAAAGTAAATAACCTAATGCCTATATGGAATATGCTCATATATATTTATGGTGAAGAATTTAGAAGAACAAGAAGAAGAAGAAGAAGAAGAAAAACAGAAACGTGTTGTTGTGTAGGTGTCGTTTTCCTTAAAAGAAAATCTGCGAAACGTGCTAAACATTGTAAATATTAGACCGCAGAACGAACGGAAAAATTCATGTTTAATGTATCGAGGATAAAACGAGATGAAAATGAATAGAAATATGGTAAAAAAAAAAAAGAAAGAATGCGATCTCGTCGAGTACGTTTCAACGAAGAAACCATCGTCAAATTTTTATCAACTTTGTATTAAAAATAAAACATTTCTGATATTTGATCGATATTAAAAATGAAATAAATTAAAAGAGTACCAGGTAATTTATCTGAATGAAAGGAAAAGAAGATAATAATTTTTTTTTTAAATAAAATAAATAGAAACATTAATAGTTTAGGATATACGAGAAAATAATTACAAATTATTGATTAATAAATAATAATAATAATAATAATAATTAAAATAAACGCCACTAACAAACTAATTTGAGATGGTTTCTTCGTCGGCCGTCTATTTTATTTAATATTTTTATTATCGCTTAAGATAAATAATTACTGCCTAATTTTTAGTTAACGCATAATAGAAATGAAATGATAAAAAAATAAAAAATACAAAACAAAAAGAGAGAAACTAAAACGAAACTTGTCCTCCGATTGGGAAGCAACGCGTAAAACGGCGCAAGGGACGGTAAATATGCCTGTAATTAAACACATGCATAATAAAATAAGATATAAAATATTATATAACACACATATATCTATATATATTATTATTATATTATCTCTTATCTCTGCATATTACACGTAAACGCTCACACGCACAGAAATTATACGTGTACGGGGTTTATTTTAGAAAGGGTTGTGATTCTTCGTAGAAAAATAAGTCGTTTAAATAGAATTAAAATGCGTATATCTTATTTTTTTCTTTTTTGAAAATCGTATATATATATATTTGTAAATTTGAGAGGAAAAACATATAAACGTACTGTAAATTTAGGTACGTGTGTTCTCTCGAAAACGAAACCTCAAAGGAATAAATGAAACCACAAAGCCAAAGCAATTTTTACCATTTTGAATAATTTTATTTGAAACATTTTAATGTCAAACAAGTACTTGATAGATTAACTTTTAATTAATACTTGATATATTACTAATTAAAATAAATTTTATTCGACTCGCGTTAAATAATAAATAATATTTTCAATTTTATTCTTAACGTTTTATATTATAAAATTAATTTATTTAACAAACACACGAGCACAGGTTCGAATAATATTACACAACCTCTCTTTTTTCGACTTATTTTTTATATGTAAAATCATTACTCTCATTTAAATACATCCTGTATATATTAGGTAGTCCCATAAGTTTCTTAGTAACTTTGTATATTTAATAATTATTACACAGTAAATGGTAATGGGGGTAAAATATGGGGATCGTATATTATTCAATACAATAATATAAAATACGAGAGAAAAAGGAAGAAACTTTATATATGTGTGTGTTTGTATGGGACAACCTAATATTGATTGATGGAAACAAAAATGTCGAATTTTTTTGCCACAAACCAATGGGAAGATCAGACATTTGTTTTCCACTAACTCACAGTATATAAAAATATATTATACACATGTCACACATTTTACTGCTTAAGTAGGGTGATGATTGATTATTACCTCAAAAGAAAACCATAAAAGTTAAGAAAGTTTATCAAAAGGAAGAAGGATGAGGAGGAGGAGAAGGAGGAGGAAGAGAAGGTGAGGAGGATGTTCGAGGAGGGAGGAGGGAGGAGGATGCACTCAATGGAAATGCTTTTATTGTGGAGGTAGCACTTATAGTAGATATTAGCGAAAGCGTAGAAATTAATTTTAAAAATTCATAAAAAAAAAAAAATTTTAAGACAAGTAAACAATTAACACACATTAGGCGTATTTTATTCATCAAAGGCGTTTTTATCGAACATAGCTTTTCCAATCTCTTTTTTTTCCTTTTTTTTTTTGTCTTTCTCACACGAACCATCTTTTTCCTTATTTTATTTTTCCTTCTCCTATTTCGTTCTTTTCCCTAAGCTTTATCGTAAACAATAGTAATCTAACCCTATTCTCTCTCTCTCTCTCTTTCTCTCTCTCTCTCTCTCGCACACAAAATCTCGATGTTGTTCTCGATGTTCGTATTTTTATTGTGGTTGTTATGTTGTGTTGTTTGTTGTGTTTTTTTTTATCATTGTCAATTTATTGCTTCTTTTATCTTTGTTGCTACGCTGCTATATATTTTAATGTTATATTTATATATAACACTTAACTAGCGTAATTAAAAGCCCTATTCTCCTTTTTTTAATATCACAAATACTTAATACTTATTTAATCATGATACACAATGTGTATCGGTAATTATGGTAATGGAAATAAGAATATACTTAAATGAAATTAATTTATTTTACCATTCATTTAATATTACGATTATATTATATTATCAAATCAATTGTTCAATTTTGTGAGGGAGGGTTTTTTATATATTTAATTTTTTATCATAATTTCCGACGCATAGAATATTTTGATATAACCATTTTTACGTATGTATGTATTTAAAAAAATTACCATCGTTGGCATTTGGTTTTGATCCGTAATAATGTCGCTTTGATTTAAAAAAAAAACGGATTTTTGACACGTATTCTAAAAAAACAAACACATTTCCATCTCCCCTCTACTACCACCATCACCCCCTACCACCTGCCGGTGTCTTGTTTCTTTTCAGGATACTAAAAACTGTTGTACGAAGCGAACGTGTTTGGTGATGTCAACGTGTAAGACGACGTGTTAGAAAATTTTATTAACCAAAATCATATTTATTATATGACAAAAAGAAAAGAACGAAAGAGGTGGCGCGATCGAAATTTTTCTATGAAAATGAAATAATGATTGAATTAAATTAAATCAAAAATGAGAAATTACCCTATCGAATCGTCGTCACCAAGCATTTTCGTAAAATTTGAGCTTTTGCACTAACTAATACGCAATGAAAAAAAGGCTACTACATAAATATTTTGCTAAATTAAACTAATTGAAACTTACTAAATTAATTACTTCGTGTTTCATTTATTTATTTATTTTCTGTTCTACTTGAAGGTCCAGATACTAAAGTGGTACACCATTATGGTCCTTTGATATCCAGCGCTGCGATAATTGGTATTGTTATCGCCGTGCTATTCATCATAATCATTATCATCGACGTAATATGTTGCTGTGCGCACAAGACAGGTACGTAGAATTAAATACATGATTTATTTTTGGTATACCAGAAGATGTACAAATTTAAATTTAGCATAATATGGTTATTAATATATTATTTTATCGTGATATTAATAATATTTATTTATTTATATCAAAATAATAACATACTTTTCCCAGAACAGACAAAATGTAATACAGAGAAAAGTAATATAAAATAAAAAATATTGTTAATGGGAAAACTTTATAACAAAAAAAAAAAATATGCAAGAAACATATAATACGATTGAAAATTGATCAATAATGTTTTTAGGAATCATATATTACATATGCGAACGATCTCGACGGAAGCCAGTCGATGAAGAAGACTCTAAACTTGGCAGGTAAATTAATTTCATCGATGATATTATTTTCTTATTATGCGCGATAAATTTGGTATATATATGTGACAAAAGCACACGCATACTTACTTGATTACTTACACCATCGTACATGAGTTTTTCTGAATAGTTTTTTTGAAAATTTATTATATCTGTCTACGTTTCTCGTGCATATACATATTGTTCAAAGTTGTATTCGTTGATTTTATTAACAAAAAATAGATTATAACAAACAAAACTATTAATATATTAATATAAAAATAAAGTAATTTAATTATTTACGAATATTTTATCAACTATGCTTGCTGCTGCTATTGCTGCTGTTCACAACCAACAAACATGTTCTTAACAATAATTAAAATCACTCGTTTTGTTTTAATTCAATTAAATAAAAGATAAAGGAAATAACAATTAGGATAGCATCATCATCATCATCATTGGTAACATTATTCGTAAATAATTTCATTTAACGAATTCAACGAATCACATCACTCTTTCTCTTATATTATAAATCATGTTCTAAATATTCTACATTTATGCTTTGGCAAGTCTGGCGCTACAGTATATTATACATACATATACATACAATATATATGTATATATATGTATATGTATTAAATCTTATCACGTTTGTTAATATGAAATTGATACGATCATCTGAAATACGCGTAGAAAACGTTCATTCGACTATTTCTCTTTTCTTATTCAACGAGCGTGTTTATTGATCAATAAATATTTAAATATTTATCATATATTAATACAACATATAAATATTACATATACATACTTCGAAACTTATTCTATAAAAAGAAAATTAAATTATGGGTAGAAAAATTGAAATCAAATTTCAAATATTTTTCAAATTATGTACGACGAACTCGTTATATAAATTAAAAATTAAAAAATTGACATAGAAAAATAATGAAAATTTATAATTATCAAATCAAAGGATATGTTAAATTTTAAATAATTGAAATTTAATTGCCTTGAAAAAAATAATGTTAAAAAAGTGCAACACCATAGACAGAAAACTTTAAAAGATCCTCTCGCATTTTTCTCTCTTTTTTTTCTTTACCGGTAGTCTTTACGGTTGGCGGTTTCCATTGCCGTATTGTGACCAAAAAATGGCCAATGTCGCCGGGGTGACGGCCATCCAAGACTCGGGTAGTGGAAAAAATACCATTAGATTGGTCAAACACACTGCCATGTAAGAGAAATATGACGATACGTATAATAAGTGAATCAGTAAGAAGCATGGACGACCCTTATATGAGGGTTCCTGTCTGACACGGTTTTCTACTTGGCATGTTTCTCTCTCTCTCTCTCTCTCTCTCTCTCTCTCTATTTCTCTATTTTTTTGTTCGACTTGTTTGGTTTTTTTAATCCTGCTCTCTCCCTCCTAATTAATTCTCTCTTTCCCTTGTTTTTGATCATTTCTTTCTCTCTTTTCATTCTTCTTTTTTTGTTAATCATACACTTTTTTAATCTATCATACCTAAAATGAATATTTGAATTTCTAGGAAATATTACCTAAAAAATTATAAATACAACAAAATATTTCTTTTTTTTTTTTGCCTACGTTAGTATCGGTAAAAAGAATTGTTTTAATCGATGATTAATCTGTCGTTTATAAAGAAAATAACAATTTTTACAATAGAAAATAATTATTATTTAAAAAATTGTTTTACTACGATAATAATGACGATAAGATTCTTTTTAATTCGTATATTAATATCGAATATTAATTAATATTTTTTACCGCCAACCACGAAAACATCATAAAATCATGTTTATCATTTTCGATTCCATGGTAATCATAAGTCTACGTTGTTACATCTCCATTATTTATTTATTTATTTTTTATTTCTAGTTTTATTACAACCATTTATTAATTATATTATATTTCATTGTCACAGCTAGCTTGCTCGTCATTATTGCTCGGCTTATTATAATTATTATTATTATTAATCAACGCGAGCATAAATAAATATAATTAACCATTGCTTCTCGTAAATCGAGCAATTAATTACGCTAGAGCTTTTGGCCATGCTGCATGATAGAAGAGAACACTTGAAAATAATAATTAGTATACTACGATCATCGATCATCGATCATCATCGATAGCACATTCTTTTATTACCTTTCTTGTTATCCTTATTCTTCGTATATATTATATAATCAAAATAATCCTAAAACCCAAAACTTTTCGTCTAACGTTTTCTCATTTTCGTTCATAGAAAAATGAAAGAAATGTGAGTTACGTTGAACGAAAGAAAAGAAAAAAAAAAAGAAATTAAACAAAGACAAGAAGAAAAAGAAGGAGGTTTTTTTTTTTAAAAAAACAAGTAATTCCCTTGAGTATTATTATTATACCTTGGTAATCATTTACACGTATTAACGTACACACACACACACACGTACTCACACACGTACTCACACACGTACTCACACACGTACGTATGCGTCGTGTTCTGTTTCGAGTAACAAGCAAGACACATAAATTTCATGCAAGGACAGAGAGAGAACGATATTTTTTTTCTCGCGTTTATCAAAGTTTTTCTTTTCTTTTTCTAGCGTGTCGTGATGATAATATTCTCTATGAGTGATTATAGCATGCTCTTGAAATATTTATTATAATACATTATAACCATGGATGTCTTTTTGCACCCTTCGCGATGCATTTCTATCTTTTCTCACACATGAGCGATTTTTAATATAATTTATTATATATATATTTTGTAATATATGAATATTATATTATGCATATTTTAATAATAATATATGCAAAGAGGGGTGTAGTGTATATTATATTAATTTTATTTATGCAAGTAAACACCAATGTATAACACGGTTTGATAATTAATCCCCATATTTATTACATTCGATATATATTGTCCTGTCAGATTTATGTTACGAAATTTTGTAATATTACTTTTACAAAAAAAAATCTCAAATTTATTTTCTTCGTTAAATTATAAAAAAAACCTACAGTCTAACGCGTATTATATCACTTAGGAAAGGATGTGGGGAATACAAATAAAAATACGAGGATATAGTTACATGTATTATTATATTAAATAATTTATTTCGTATTAAATTCTTCCCATAACAGCAGTATTTTTTTGTAATCCACAAAACCGTATTATACCTTTTCTAGTTACTTGTATAAATAAATGTAAATATAATAATACATAGAAATATATATATTACAAATATTATATATTATATGAACATAAGCTCTCTAATTCTTTCTTTCTCTCTCTCTCTCTTTCTATCTCTTTCAAAATATGAGTGTGTGTGTGTGTGTGTGTGTTTGATGAGAAATGAGAAATAAAATTCGTAAAAATAATTTTGTTCTTTCGCGAATGTTTTTCTCTTAAACTGGAATAATAATTAAAAAATAAATGTAAATGTTTTTTCAGAGACGAGAAGGTACCGCTGAAGGAGGAAAAGAAAATAACACCGATTATCGATTCTGGATTACGTAGGGAAACTTCGGTCACCTTCGATGGGAAACGATCTGTTTCTAAGACTGGTTTCGTTGGAAAGGATTCAGCCGTTTAGATATTCTTCCGGCGTACTAGATTGTAAATGATCATACTACTTCTCTCTTGAATTATATTTAAATAGGTATTACTTTCTTATATAAGATGGTATGCCTTTTCTTTCTCGCAGGCATCGTTCAAGGATTTAAAAGAAACAAAAATTTCAAAAGAAAAGTTAAGAAGTGTTCTGAACAATTTCAACGAAAATTAATACGAATAACTAATGATGTGACACGATGATAATTACGAATACCATTTGCGTTATTCACGTTTTACGTACACGCAAGATAATACAACACACAACACATAATAAACAAGAGTATATTCATGCATTATGGATCGTGTTCAAACATCTAAAGAATTATAAACTCCACTTTTAGGTTTTAGAAATATTTTTTTTATTATTATTTTTGATTAAATAATATTACAATTAATTAATTAATTAATTGTTCATTATTAACCATTAAATGGTTTAAATTTGGATAATAATTTATTTTTTTTTTATACGCGTGTGGAGTTTAATTCGATTTGACAAACAACAAAGCTGACTTCGTGTAATAGAGATTACTTTTAAAAATCTTAATCTTTTTTTTTCTACCGCGAGGATAATTTTTTTTAATGAAAACGTTTTAATTCGTCAAATCCGACGATTCAAATTTAACAATCTTCGATCGTATTTCTCATGCCATTTGATTTCAATTAATTTCGGATCAGTGGAATAGAAAGGAAGAATCTTTCGAGATATCAATTTTCTATAAGTGTTAGCAACGCGTATATGTGTACGTGACTACGTAAATGTGCGTAATAGTAATTTAGATGTTCTTTCAAAAAACCTTAAAAGAAGAATCTTAGACTTAATACCAATTTTCTCTAACTTTCCATGTCTCTCTTTGTGTGTGTGTGTGTGTGTGTGTGTTTCTCTCTCTTTCTCTCTCTCTCTCTCTTTAAACGATCTTTTTATCTATTTTTTTTCTTTTTTCGAAGAAAAAGATCGGATTAAAAAAAAATAAAATAAGCAGGGGCAATCAAAGATATACGAAAGTACATTACGAAAATTTCAATTTCGATAGGTCGTCGTTTTAGATAGGAAAAAAAATAAAAACTAACACAAAACAAACAAACACGTATTCTCAATGTATTTCTCTAACGTATGTTAATTAACATAAATAGATAATATCAAATATTAAAGTAAAGAAGAAGAGGGGAAAAAAAACTGTGAAGTTAAATAAAGTTTGATAGGTCGCTTATATTAAATACACACTTATATAAATAAATTCACACGTATATACATACTACACGAACACCAAACATATATTGGATTGGTGGAAGAAAAAATGTTAAATTTTTCGATTCGATGATAGAAAAATCCGACAATTTTTTTCCCTCGCCAACCCAATTGTATAAATTAAATGTAGTAAAAAAGTCATCCATCATTTTTAACTTGAGTAATGGATTTTTTTTTACTACATCTAATATAAGAAGAAAAAATGAAATAAGAAGAAAAAAAAAAGAGAATGAAAGAAAATATCAAAAATTGAAGAGAGAGAAAGTAGAAGGAGAAGAAAAAAAAAACGTAAAATAATAATAATAATAATAAATAAGGTATGAGAAAATATATTAAAATAATAGAGTGTACAAAATGAAAATTATTCATCACTTGACAAAAATTTTATTTGGTAGATTGGAGAGCAAAAAAAAAAAAGAAATGATCGTATAATCTGTAGTTAGTTTTTTGTTTTTTTTTGGTCGATGCTGTTGCGCTTAGAGGCATTGTTTAACGAAAAGAAAAAAGAAAAAAGAAAAAAATTACACACAAAGTAGAGAATAAATCAAATGCAGTCTAGTACGCTGGATTAGTATAAGCGCCCACGATACGGGCGCGCTAATCGTGCAGATGATGATGATGATGATGACGACGATGATGATGATGATGAATGATGATAATGATGATGAATGATGATGATGATGATGATCGTAAATTTTTTTTTTACGCGATACACATCTGCCACGAACAAAAAAAGAAAATCGAGATTTCGAGATCGCGCACTCTGTCGTCGTACATTTTTTTACCTTCTTTCGATGATCCTTTCAAGACGGGGTGTGGGGAGGAGGATGTAAAACAAAAATATTGCTGCATATGGGAACGATATATTGGATTGGTGGAAAAGATAATGTCGGATTTTTTTATCACGATTCAATGGGAAAATGTGACATTACTTTTTTTATCAATTCAATGATAAATGAAAGTTTGACATTTTAGAATGAAAGATAATCATGGAAAAGGGTTGAAATAAAATAAAAAAAAGAAATAATAATATGGAGAGCAATATAAGTGGTCCTCGGAAGAAGGTCGGCAGAGTTTTTTTTTTTTTTTTTTATTATTCTATGTAATAACGTGTATATATTTTCAAGATTATTCTTTCTCCCTCGTCATTCTCCTTTCCCATCCCCCTCCCCTATTTCTTGTAACTTCCCTTGACCCTACTACTTGTCTACCTCTTACCTCCTCCCCTTTTTTATTAAAAACTCGTTCAGAAGATATTCGTGATTATCTTAATTATAGTTTTTTTTTTAATTTTTATTTTTATTATTATCTATCTTTTCATCTTTTTAAAGACTGACTGACTCTCTATCTTTCTATCTTCATTTTTTAAGCATATCGTTTGCAACACAACCCGATGTCATAATTATCTCGTTGACCTAATTAATTAATTAATTATAGTCCATTTCATTTTGTCATTTCATCGAAATTCAATTTTATTCTAATTTAACATTAGTTATATATTAATTATACTTATACAATATTATCATACATTCATATATCACAATCTTTGTTTTTGACAATGGTCAAAATGTTTAAAGATTTACGTGTTTTTGATTTCTGCCATACTCTTTCTCTCTCTCTTTTTCTATCTATCTATCTATCTATTTCTTTTAATCGTTATTGTTTTTATCGCGTAAATCTACATTTGCACGTACCTATTATTTACTATCGTTTCTCTGAAAAACACATTTATTAGAATCAAAGTACGCATTTATTATCATTTTTAACGAGCATTGAAAAGAACTGAATAAAACATTAGGCAGATTGATAAGAACAAATAAATTCGTTTTATTTTTATTAACATTAACCTTAACGATAAATAATGTACCTATAAACAACTTACTTTCATATAACAATATAATTTAAACAAAAATATATTAAAATTCTTAAACAGCAGAAGGTACTCTCAAAACATAAACAGAATTGTACTTACCTTTGTAAAATTAGAATCACGATATTGTTGAAAATCCAGATGAAAAACCCTTATACTAAAGTATTAAATTGACCAATAAGAATTGTGCAATTTTCTTTTTTAACAAAATAACAGGTGAAACTTATTGGCCAATTTAATACTTCTATCTTTCTATCTATCTATCTTATCTTATCTTATTTCTTTTTAGTATTATTAATTGTTATTTTTGTTTATCAATTTTATATTATTTTTTACTGACGTTTGATGTAAATGGGAAGAAAATCGTCTCTCTTTCACTCTCTTTTTATTCTCTATCTCTCTCACTCTCTCTCACTCTTATTGAATATACTTACATACATACATATATAGAATGAACGTAATCGATGGCATTTCGAGGGATCGTTTTCGTAAGTTTTTAAGAAGGTAATTATAAATAAAAGACAAAGAAGAAGATGAAAAAATAAATAAATAAATAAATAGGAATGCGAACATAAGCTTGCCTGTTTCCCACAAAGTAGTCCACAATGTGTGCTGTTTAATCAATCTTCTTCGATTAACGATACAATTTTGTTCGTTCGAGTTTTGTCAAATGTATTCATGGTTGTATCGTAAAAAGAATGTGAACTTCAAAAAAACGAAAAAAAAAATACACTTGTGGACTGTGTTTACCCTACTTGCCCTTAAGAATAATAAAATAAAGCGAAAAGAGTAAAGAAAAAAAAAGAATAAAAAATAATAATATTATTAATAATAATAATAATTAAAATTACGTTTGTGTATAAGGGTGTGGCTTCTTTGCAAAAACGCAATTCGAAACAAAAAAAAATGTGATACGTTTTTGTAAATGCTTGTAAACGTTTCTCCCGACCCCCCGGATCGAACCCCCTCCGTCACACACCCCTTGAAAAAAATAAAGAAAAAGAAATATAAAAAAAAAATAAAAAAACACCTTGTAAAATTTAAGAATTGATTATATTATAATAATAATAATAAATTTAGGAGAAAGTTTTCGATAGATTTTAGGAGATTGTAAACGCGCGAGTTTGATTGAAGATCGTGTTCGCGAGAAGGAAACTTTGTCGAACGAAAAAAAAAATTTAATAAATAATAATAATAATAATAAAATATGTAAAATTATCTTTTCCGAAGTGGATTTCAGGAGGTAGTAGAGTGAGGGGAGAGATGAGGGAAGTCGGAAAAAAATGTTGAACGAGAAGAGATCGGTCGAAGAGTTCTTTTCTGCTCCCCCGTCTCTCCCCTCTCTTAGACGTTCGATTAGGTGTGTGTTTCCATCTTCGCGAATATGATTTTCAACGCGACGACGAGTAGCTTTTTTACGTAACGTGAGATGAAAGAGTTTTGCCAAATGTATAAGTACTTATTAGCACTTAAGTCTTTATTAGCTCGTAAAACCGATATGTGAGAATTAATGATTTATATATATATATACAAATATATGTATATATGTATACGTATTAGCTTTTGGGGAAAAAAAGAAATCCATTATTGAAAGCTTGAAAAAATAAATGTAAAAGTAATGAATTTCGTTTTCCCCCAAACCCTAATATATATAAAAAAAAAAAAGGAGAAAAAACATGGTTCGAGACGAAGAGAAGAAAAAGATAGAAAAGAAAAAAAAAAACACCATAAGTATTATCCAAGATTTTGTTTTTTCCCCCCACCCAGCTCTCATTCTCTCTTTCTCTCTTTCTCTCTTGTCAACGAGATGTTTCGAAAAGTCTGTGCGAGAGAAAAGAGAAAGCTGCTTCGACGTTTTTCAATTCTTGTTTAATTGTTCAAGCAATTTTGTATCTACCGCCAAAATAATCGTAAAAAGAAAAATTATAGGACAAATGGGAAAAGAAAAACAAACAAACTAATATTAAAACTTGGAGCGTAGCTTTGTCTCATTCTCTCTCTCTCCTTCTCTCTCTCTCTTTTTCTCTTTCTGCATATAGCTTTCCTTGAAAAAAAAAAAAATCAAAAGAGGAAAAAAAAGTATTACTACGCAGCTTCCAATTTAATAAAATAATATTAGCGATTATTATTTTTTAATTTTTATTATTATTATTATTGTGAAAGGTTTTTTAATAGATGTAAGGCATATTTTTTATGTATGCTTTTCCTGTACGCGACAAAACACGTACCCGAATAAAGAATTAAGACATTTCCAAAAAAAAAATAATTCAAAGGAGATTATAAAGGAATGATTGATATAAAGGACTCTGTGAAATTTTCACAATGATCACATTTTAACCCTTTGCAATAGAGAATTACTTTCTCATTTTTTTTCTTTTCTCCCTTTTTATACTTTATGATTATAAATAATAATAATTCAACGTGATAAGTTCGAGATTATAATTCAACTTTATTTGAAAATATCAAAATTTATAATTTTTCTTTTTATTCATTGACTTATAATAGAAAGGTGGGGGAATAAATATTCACGTCAGAATTTTTTTTTAGAAATTTTATGTTAAGAAAAGAAAGAGCTTCGTGCGAAGGGTTAAAATAATTTTTATTGTCGACACACACACAGACATTTATTCTGTATTTATTTATTTTATATTTTAGAAGGAATATTATACGCTTGAAAGAAAAAAATTATACTAATTTGATCACGTGACTCGTAGATGTAAGTATATATATATTACATACACACACACGCAAGGTAACCATTTGTAAAAGTAAAATAGTATAAAGAAATCCCTTTTTTTTTTCAGATTTATTTTTCATCGAAATGAAATTATTTGTGAGTCTGATCGATTAAATTAAATGTAAATAATAATCATAAAAAAAAAAAATAAAGTAAATCGAATTAAGAGAAAAAAAAAATAAAAATAAAAATAAATTGTTACTCCGACGATGGATTTTTGTCGACTCGTATATGCAATATATATATTATATATTCGCCAGTTGATAATAATACATTCCTACCTAATCGCGAAACAAGATACTTAAACTAAACTTAATACTTACAAAAAAAACAATTTATTTAACGTTACAAAAACAAGAAACAGATATTCTTTTATTTTTATTATTATTATTATTATTATTATTATTATTATTATTATTATTATATTAATATCCTTATCGAATCTCATATCACCTAATTTATATACGCGAGGGAGCGCGTTATAGAAAATAACGTCAAAATATATTATATGCATAATAATTTTATCTTCCTTTTTTCTTTTTTTTTTTTAAAATTATCTTCAACATCGCTCTGATATGAAAAATTATTATGCCGGTCATGTAAACCTCTCTTTAACAATTTGTAGATTCATAATCGTCAACCTATGACACTTATTTACCAATATAAGTAAATGAGATTATATAAAAAAAAGTCTTATTCAATTCGTAGATCGAACTAAAATTTTAATTGGCAAACCGAAGACGACGTATCTTTTACGAAATAAAAAAATACATTGTCTTGAATTTTTGTTTAGACCTCTGTTCCAATATCCGAACGTTTCCCCTTTTTTATTAATAATTGCTCAACGCTCAGCCGTGGTGGTTCCGTTCGCGTATGCCAAACGTATACCTACAATTGTTGATAAAAATATTAAAAAAAAAAAAAAACAAAACACCATGAATTCTAAATATTAAACACCATTACCGACCAAACGATAGATTTTCAATATGGAATTTAATTATTTAAAATCAATAAACTAATTTAATCAGGATTTAATCCTTTGCATTTATATTAAATTTAGACATGGGTGTCGTACTGGTCGAAATTAATTTCCGTTGAACGAACAGTGATACATAATATTCAAAGATTATGAAACATAAACAAGATTAATTAATTCTTTTGTGAACTTTAGATATATGTTTTATGCAATAAGCCTTTCCTCTTTATTTGAAGATTAGTATGGTTTCTTGGCTGTGGTTGCTGAGATCAGACATATGACCACAAAGGATTATAATTTGCTATCTAAAATATAGAATCATAAATACTACTAACCTTTGTACAGGAATCAGCTAAAGGTTCCAGTTCGTCCTTAATAACAATTTGTCTAAGAATCTCGCTCTCCTGATAACCACTTTCAACGTCATAAGAAAATAATGCATCCTTATTTCCTAATAGGAGTTTCAAGTTTATAGCAAAACCTGCCATGTCAATAGGAAACGGTCTGTTGGGTTTCCAAGCAGCATTAAACCCAACTACTTTATTAGTAGCATTATCACAAATAGGTTTCTCCACCATTAGACCACCAACGAGACCCACTGGCCAAACACCGACCTTTTGGATCTTCCTCATCTGAAATATGTGGGAATAGATTAACATGCTTTAGCAAGTTGACCTAACACAAGTTTTCTCAACAGGGAGAGATCTCTCCCATGGGGGTAATTGTAGGGTTTCAAGAAGGGGTGCATTGGGATTAATATTAAGATAAGTTTCCTGTGTCTCCTAGAATTATGGTATATACTATACATCGATTATTGAACATGTTGCAGTTATTCGTTAGCGAGATTAAATATTATTATTTAAAGATCAGGTGTTTCAAGAATATTCTGTTCTAATGAAATTAGGAAATTGAGTTGGATTTATAAAAAATAATATTTCTAATTACTTGTACGCCAAAGTTAAAAGTTTAATAATATTAATAAAGATTGTTTCTTTTACCTCTTGGAATAATTTGACGGAATAAGTATTATCGTCATCAGCAAAAAATACAACACCGTCATCGGTTGGTTTAAGATTTTTCCTCAACCATCGTAAACCTGCATTTCGTTGTTCAACGCCTCGCGGCTTTTTCCAATTAGGATCGTTCTTTCCGAGTTTATAATTAGGCGGTGTAGCGACAGCTAAATGAGTATAAATCAACGAACTTTCTTCGAGAAATTTTCTTACAAGTTTAGTTTTTTCTGAGGAATCCTCTACTACTATCCAATGAAAATTTGGCACAAGTTGAAATGTTTGGGACAGTCGGGTCAATTCAGCTTTTTGTACGGCCCTGGTAAATGTTGGCGTTATTGCATATATTGTTTTTTCGTTCGTCAGAAAACTCTTATTATTGTTTAATATTGATTGTCTTAACAACATCATTTGGTTTTCCATAACTTCCCTGAAATAACTTTGTGATTCTATATTGGATTCTAATTTTTTCCTTAATTCCTGATATTTATACAGTTCCTGATAATCTGTTGAAGAGAATATTTTGGAAATGTATAAAAAAACATTCAATATAACTTAAACCGAATCAATGCGAGTGATACTATGTTGTTATTGTTGTTTTTTTTTTATTTTAATTTCTTTTTTATTTCCCTATTTCAAAATGGGCGCCATCAAATATTATTTTACGTTTAATAAGTCAATATTTTTATCAATCACACAAGTTATCTTTTGAACGATTTGAATTTGACGCCAAAATTGTAATGAAGCAGCCGATTGGTGTAACGATTCTCTATCCTTCTCCCGTTTTTTTTTCTGTATCCATGCACTTATAAGAGGAGACACGAGAAAAATATATATAATTTAACATTAGAAAGACGGGAGCTTAGTATATACCAGAAATGAAAGAGGGAAGGGCAACAACAATGATTAATTAACGCATCTATATGTTGTAGAAAAAGTCACAAAATTATAAGAAGCTGTGTTATTATTTAAATGTTTATTTTTTTAATTGAAATTGAAAAGCAGTCAAAATGACTTGCTTAGGCAATCTAGTGTTAAAGATAGTAATATATAACATACGCATCAAGATAACCATACTCACAAGTAACATTTTGTATTATAATAAGACCTATTACAAAGAGAAAAAGTAAATCCTTTCCACAGGAGTACAACGAGTATCCGAATAGTACGAAACGTTTCATTATCAATTCGTTGTTCGACGAAACACTATCTTTCATATTTATGTAACACCTTCCACCTTCCAAATGGTTGCTCATGTTCCTTCGGCTATGAGTCGACATCTATTTTCATTGGTTCATGTTTTATAATAGTTTCGGTTTTTAATACTTGGTGGCGCTCTAAAAATATGGCTTCTCATCTTCAAGATTTTTTTCAATTTCTCAAACAAGTTTTTGTATATTTATTTATTTATTTATTAAACATTTTCTTTTCTAAATATTATCAGTACAGACATACTATTAGATTGGTGCAAAAATAATTGCAGTTTTGTAATATTAAAGCACGAAAATCACGATTAAGTAAAACACAAGTATAATGTGTACATAAAAATCATGCTGTTCTATGTTATACATTATACAAAACTGCGTTGTTAAAACACCATGTTACGATGAATACGGTCATGACATAATTTTATAAATAAAAAAGGCAATAAAATCATTTTTATTGAACCTTATGACTTTATGTAGGAATATTCAATAACAGCTATTAGACAGATATAAACTTAAAAACGTTTTTTTTTTCTTCCACAACGACAAATAAGAAACTTTTAATTTAGAATCAAAAACTGCTAACATTCGTTATCACTGTTCGATATTACTGGCGACTTAGTTAATTCTTCTTTAACGAGCCGAGCTTTTCTTTTACTTCTCGTATTTTTATTTGTATTTTCAAACGCAGTTTTAGCTTTTAATTCTGACAAAAGCTTTTTATAAGGAGCTAAACACTTTTTCAAATCTTTAATAAACTTTCCACGTCTTTCAATCGAAGGATCTTTTCTTGTAAAATATATTTCCAATTCTTTACCTAACTTTAATCCACTTTCCACAACACTTGAATCAAAATTTTCAACACGCTCTTCTATAATCGTATTATCATTTGCCAATACATTGGAAGTAGATTTGTCAATTAATTTTATCAATTCTTCTTCATTTATAGTCTCTTCTTGAAATCGTTCTTCTACATCTGTAACCCCTTCTTGAAATCGTTCTTCTACATCTGTAGCCCCTTCTTCAAATCGTTCTTCTAGATTTTGTTGGTTTCTATCTTCAAACCCTTCCCTGGTTAAATAAGAATTAATGTTATCCGTTTCTGTAGATGAAGTCTTTTCGTGGATTATTTCCAAAAAATCATGCAAACTTTCCCCACACACACTCGGTGATATCCAAGAACTTTTAGTAGAATTATTACTGTCTACAACATCTGTCTTTGGCTCATCAATGTTTTCATTTTTAATTATTATAGAAAGTAAAGAACGATTGTTCAACGATGAGTTAAGTTTTTCTGATGAAGTGTTATCCATATGAGGATTAGTACTTTCTTCATGAGATTCTAAACGTTCAGGTTTAAAGTTAAATTTATATACAGTCTGATCACCCTGAACTTTAATCTTACGCAAAGAATATCTTTTTTTTAAATTTTCTAACCACCCTTTGCTTGCATTAAACGAAACACGTTTATTTTTCATCGTAGGATCACTTATTTCTCGATAATGATTGTAGATTTGTAGTGCCTTCTGTTTTATAAGATTACCACTAACAGGAATATCTTTAGTATTACATTCATCCAACCAAATCATCAGATCTCTTTCCATTTTAACTATATCAATATCTCGATAACGAGTCGTACGTTTAGCACCTAATGGAAAACCATCTGCCATAGTTTTCCTTATTTTTTCCTCATTTCTCTTCAATGTTCTAATCGTAGATTCGTTCAAATCGAACGATTTTGCAACAGATATTATTTTCTCTCCGTTCTTTAAATGATTTAATATTTCTATTTTATCCTCCAGAGAGATAAACTTTCTTTTTAATTGTCTCTTCGTGTTTTCGTCAGACATTATAGAAATTTAGGATTAATTATTATTGTAGTTAATTATCAATATTATTTCGTTACCTTAATAAATAATATTTATCTTAAACCAATTGTTTACCCAATTGCGATGTGCAAATTAAATCGGATAAAATTATTTCATCGAGTATCGTCATTTACGTCAAAATTCTTCAAAAATAAAATAAATTGTCAATCAATGTCGATTATATTAAAAAAATGGTAAAAACAGTGGCAGTTTAGCTTACGCTATTGGATGAATAAAGTCACAGGACAGCCAATAATATCATCGAGTTGCAGCAGCTGAAACACAAAAATGATTGCATTTAAAGGGATTTTTACACGTACATATATATTAAATTACTATTACGTTTACTCGAACTATTTTTACTTTTTTACTATCCCATAAACTAGACTTCTTTATTTTCAATTGACAATTGGAATACTAATACATTTTTCATTCTAACAATGAATCATTCATTAACACTTTTCAACATGATATTTTTTTTATCAAACTAGTAGTTCTACTTGAACTATAAAATAAATCAAATAAAAATAACGATAACAATGGTGTTTGTATAACAAAAATTCTTAGGATCAGGAAGCTAACCAAAATTGTACTCTCTTCCTTTAGTAACTAAAACATTAACTACCCTTTCTTTCCAACGGAGAAGATTCCCTAGGTAAATTTCATTCTTAATTAACTCAAATAAACGATAGATGGCGAAAACGGCCACGATGATAGGGGAAGAAAAAGAGAGAGAGAGAGAGAGAATAATATATACCTATGGGGCAGAGAGAAGGGGAGACTGGAATTTTCTCCGAGTCTCTTTCGTTGCTCGCGGAAGGATGGATGGTCGGATAGAACGAACAGAATTAATCTCGAAATAAACGAGAAACGCGAGAGATCTATGGAAGCGATAGAAGGGGTAGGTTTTTAAAAAAATAAAAATGTCAACTTAGTTTAAGTTTATTTTACTGATGAAAAAAGTAAGGAATCCAATCCTATCGTCTACCACTGATTATATATGGTTTGCTTAACAATGAGAGTTGGTATTGGAGATATGGATAGGGGATGAGGTGGCGGTACTGCACGTGCGTATCTTGGACGCCCTGTCACCACCGAACAGCGTCACTTTGCTCATCGGCAGTAGCCTCCTCGACAGCGTCGGCATAACATCGTGCGCTTGAAGAAGAGGGTGAGAGAGAGGGGGGATGGGTCACGGCGGCGGGGGCTAGTCGATAGGGCAGGAGAGAGAGAGAGAGAGAGAGAGAGAGAGAGAGAGAGAGAGAGAGAGTGAGAAAGAGGGAACGACGAGTCCTCCTCACCTTGCAAAAGGTGAGCCTCCACCACGCATTGCAAAGCGGCTCCTGCAAAAGCGAACTGACTTTTTCTTCTTCTTATTCGGTCAGTTGTTATTTGCCGCTGCTGCTGGCAGCGTTTATTACCGCTCCTGTTAGGTGTTATCCTTTAGCTAGGGGGTGGGTGGGGGGATAGGATTAGTAGCCACGGTGGTTTTTGTGGAGGCGGTAGTCGTGGTGGTTGGTGGTGGTGGTGGTGGTTGGTGGTGGTTGGTGGTGGTGCTTGTTTGAAAGGTATTGGTAGGTGCTCTTGTGCCTCCTGTGTTCTGCGCCTTTGTCGAAAAAGGGAGAGATAAAGATAGGTAGAGGTAACGAGAACGAGATAGAGATAGAGATAGAGATAGAGAGATAGAGAGAGAAAAGTAGCCCTCGAGGTTACGAGGCCAAAGGAGAAAGTGGGTGTTGCCGAAGTAACGTGTTGGACCGTTCGGGAGCTGCGGGACATGCCGGGAGCCCGGACAGGTGGTGGCGTGCTAGGATACGACGAAGGATAAAAAGAAAGA
Organism: Mischocyttarus mexicanus; assembly: GCA_023678845.1. Taxonomy (NCBI): domain Eukaryota; kingdom Metazoa; phylum Arthropoda; class Insecta; order Hymenoptera; family Vespidae; genus Mischocyttarus; species Mischocyttarus mexicanus. The sequence goes on along the minus strand of JACGTP010000054.1, from coordinate 352,122 downwards.
GAGAGAGAAAGAAAGAAAAATAGAAAAAGAAGGAAAGAAGGATGCCACTTTTCGTTGATCCTCGATCAACGAGTCATCGACGTCATCAACGCATCCTCGACGTTAACTTCGTATCTAGTGAGTAAGCCTAATTTTTTTTCCATGTATATATATATGGACTTAAAAGAAAAATGACATTTCAAAGAAATAGAGGAAAGAAAAAAGCTACAGATCTTTTCATGAATCTTCCTTGTTCCGTTTTAACCAAAGTTGACGACGCATTTCACTTACCGAACGAGTATCCGATATTAAATTCGATGAGGGATAATTCGTTCGGAGATAAGGGATGTTGGAGGAGTCATCTAAGGTTCATTTATCGTTGGCGGAGATTGGAGGGAGGGTTACGAGAAAATATAAGGGATCGTCGGCTTGTAGTTTCGTCCTACTCGAGGATATACATATATCAGGTCGGATGCAAATTATGATCGCGAACGAGATGGTAATTGGGGCGAAGGGATGTTAAGACTCCTAACGTAGATTGGGATGTTTTCTACCCCTTCTATTTTCTTCTTTTTTTGCCCTCGCTCTTTCTCTCTCTCTCTCTCTCTCTCTTTTTTATTTTTATTTCTTTTTATTAACCTCCAGCACACAACCCCATCCTCCCCTATCTTCATGTACCTCTCTTTCTGTTTTCCTCCCCTATATCTTTCTCGTTTTTATTTTTTTTTCATTTGTTTTTTTTTGTTTCTTTTCTAAAAGAGAAGGGGGAGAAGAAGAACTGCCGGCGCGCAAAGCTATGCTTTAGTCGGTGGAGCTTTCGTACGTAACGAGAAGAGGAGCTGGTCGCGTTATTGTATACAGCGTGCCTTCGCATCTCGTGCCCTTTTGCACTCCACGTTTTTCCTGGACCGCTACCACCATCCACCCTCTCTTCTCTCTCTCTCTCTCTTCCCTATTTTCCACCACCACCACCACAGCCACCACCACTACCACCATTACCACAACCACCACCACCACTACCACCACCTCTCTTCGTTCTCTTCCTCTACAAACGGCCGTCAAGTGTGTTACACTAGAATACCGAGAATAATACTCGAGCCCCGTCGACCGCTCGAGAGAAGTTCCTCCTCACCACCACCTATCTTTCTCAACCCCCTCTAACTTCACCCTTCCTCCTCATCCTCTTCCTCTTCCTCTTCCTCTTCCTCTACGCTACATCCATCCATTGCTAACCCTCCCTCACGAGTTTTACCAAACGCTATCCTATCTCTCTGTCTCTCTCTCTCTTTCTCTCTTACACACACTCCTCCTCTTCCACGTTTCTACCCATCCTCTCAGAGGTGTGTGCACTGGCCTCGATTAGTCCCCGCTTATAGGGAGGAAGATAGAGACCCCGAGTGCTACCGGATTATTCCTTTTTTTCTTTTTTTTACTGGGAGGGCTGCGAGGGGTACTCGCTAACGACGTCACCGTGTCGAGTGAGTCACGGCTTCTAAATTGATCCCCCACCAAGCAAGCAAGCAAGCAAGCTAGCTCAGACTCTTCTTTCTCTCATTTCCACCCTTCCACCCACCTCCTCTCACCCTGCTACCTCTCTTTTTATTTCTTTCTTTCTCTCTCATTCTCTTTATCTCGACACGCTCGTCAACCTCTTTCTTTTACCACTCTTTTCACCCACATTTCGCTACCTATGTACGTATGTATGTATATAAGGTACATGCATGTACACATTACGTACGTTTGTCCACGTTTCCTCGAAGGTATGCACTCACTCGTAGCGCGAACTACCCTCGAAGGCCATCTCACGAGGACGAGTTTAATGATTTCTCACGATCCCGTCGATATTTGGCTAAGGTCTATACACATCTATTTTCTATATATATAGAAAATCTGTATATGTCAGTATGTATGTATATGTGTGTGAGTGTGTGTGTGTTTTCTTTTCTTCTCTTCTCTTCCATTTCTCTCTTTAGATAATCGCGTTGATCTCGTTCAACACGAACCTAACCCAGACTAAATTCTTTGTCGAGAGCAAACGTTGGGATTGATCAAAAGTTATCAAGGTGTTTGACTCGTGTACATATAGTTCTCTTTAATTTAGTACTACCACCAATGAGTTTATCCTCTCTCTCTCTTCCTCTCTTTCTCTCTTTCTCGTGTTCCCTTTCATTCATTTTTATCTTTCTAATCTATCTGATGTATGAGAGTGAAAAAGAAATTTGCAGATTAAAAAAATGCAGTCATAGAGGTATTTAAAAAAAAAAAAATTGAAAAAGAGGAAAGAAATAGAAAAAAGAGAAAAAAAATAGAAGATTTGTTGGGTAATATCGCATTAGGCGAGGTAACGAACAAGATTACAGATGTTCAGACTCGGTTAGATCTTATCGATCATATGGCGTATTATTCATAAGCGTGTTTCATTGTGATTCATCGGGTTCGTTGTTATCACTCAAGTCAAGTACACTCCTCCTACTCCTCCTGTGTTACCCTCTCTCTCTCTCTCTCTCTCTCTCTCTCTCTTTTTCTTTTTTCTTTCCTTTTATGTGTGTACATTGCAGCAGGGTTACCCTTTTCCCAAGATTTTCTTATTTAGTATCGCACAAAGGGAACTTTCCTTTGGCCTTCGAGAGATGAAATATAAAACAATGTCGCGTTGCTTGGGCAAATTCGTGCTTTACTAGGGAAAAACTTTATAAAGTATATGTGTGTGTATGTGTGTGTGTGTGTGTGTGATCGATAGAAGAATAATAAAGCTCATGAGTGAATAATAAAACACTCCAGAATAACACGCGTATAGTTGTGAATTACGCATAGTATAAGTCATCTTTCCTTTTCATTTTATTTTACCTACACCACCTTTTTTTTCGGTCTACATTTTATCTTCTTCTCTTTCTATTTTCTAAACGTAAATACAGGACGACACTGACCGACCTGTTTCAAATAACTGTCACCCGATGGGAAATATTTGTCGAGAAGATTTTTATTTTTTCTCGGGTTTATTCAATGACGAAACGAAATAATATCGGAACGAAAAAAAAGGACATGGAACGGAGAATGGCGGGGCGGGGGTGGGGGCAAAGGTCTCTTTCTCTAATNATCTTCTTCTCTTTCTATTTTCTAAACGTAAATACAGGACGACACTGACCGACCTGTTTCAAATAACTGTCACCCGATGGGAAATATTTGTCGAGAAGATTTTTATTTTTTCTCGGGTTTATTCAATGACGAAACGAAATAATATCGGAACGAAAAAAAAGGACATGGAACGGAGAATGGCGGGGCGGGGGTGGGGGCAAAGGTCTCTTTCTCTAATTCTTCCACGATTGGCCACTTCCGTGCAAACTCGTTCACTCTGGCAACCTTTTAAAGCCCCGGAGCGAATTGCCTTGCAAAGCGCATCTCTCTCGGCGCCTTTACTTTCGGCATTTTCTATCTTGGAAAGGGGGATCTCTTCAATGAACATACGAATAAAGAAAGAGTTGCACACAAAAAGAAAGAAAGTTAGAAAGTAAGTAAGAAAGCTAGATTAGATAGAAAAGAAAAATAAATAGGATTTGGGATGTTAAAGTAGGAATATTAATACGAACGATAAATAGAAAGAAAGAATAAGAAAAAGAAGAAGAAGAAAAAAATATGACAAAAAAGAAACCAAAGTTAACACCGTGACATTTCCCGATTGTTCGTAATCGACTAAAGGTCAGCCCGAACTTTGCTATTTTTTTCGTGATAGAAAGAGACAGGTGCGGTTGGGTTGAAGGGAAAGGGGTAGGGGGGTCAGGTTAAGTCTCAGGGGGAATCAACAACGAACGCATCGATGAATTTATCTCGATAAGAGAGATTACGGAAAGGGTAGTAGTGGTGGTGGTGGTGGTGGTGGTGGTGAGGGGGGGAATATATTCGGTATGAAAAATTCAAAGAGATACTTTTCCCTTCCCACCCTCTCCTCCTCATTTTATTTTGATCGAGAGTTACGCGAATGCCAAAAGATAAAAATACATTTACACGATGATCGTTCAAATTTCTTTCCTTTTTTCTTAATTGACATATTCGAGAATAATCGTGCGTTAAGATTTAACGTTATGGGTCAAGAACAGATTTTAATGGAACTCAAGATTTTAAATGGAACAACACATCGAGGATGAGTATTTCCTTATCAATATCTTAGACATCGATAAATCAATCTATCGATCGATCGATCGGGAGTAGATGGGGTGGTTCGTTTGGTGAGAAAGAAAATATACTAACTTATTGTTAGATAAAGAAAAAGGAGTGGGAGAAGGGTGCAAAGGTAATGTTTAAAACGGTCCAACCTCGAGCGTCACTCGACACACTTAAAATCGTTGAGAGTTAGCCGACTCTTAAAGGTTAACGTACGATGAAACGACGACGACGACGACGACGACGTGTCTTGTTTACGAGTTAGAACAATCAAGATTTCGGTAAGACATTATAGAATTACCCCTCGTATAATGGATCTCATATATTGTATCGTAAAGAGGTGTGGGGTAGGGTGGGATAGGTTAGCCTTTCATCGAGAAAAATTCTGCTATTCTAGTAATATTTCCTTCAAAGTGATGTCACCGTTACGAATCGATGTTCTGCTGGCTGATGCTGCTGCTGTTGCTGCTCTTTCACAATCAACCTGAGTACAAGTTTTCTCTCTTTCTGTTCTTTTCTTTATCTTCCAGTTACTCTGACGAGAGTGTCTCGTATTTTCCGAGAGTCCGTTATTGAAACGTCACGGAATAAGAAGAGGAGGACAACGAACGCTTGCTTGCTTGCTTGCTTGCTTTTCAGTCCGATCGATCCGTGCTCGTACCGAATCTTATTCCGTGTGTATTTGTGGCTACGGGTCGTCGTGAGTAGGATAAATAATCCAACGCTGCTACTCCACTGGTAAAAACCTAGAAAGAAGAAACTCTCTCTCTCTTTCTCTCACTCATTCACTCTTGGTAAGAGAGAAACTAAAAGAGGAAAGAGAGAGAGAGAGAAAAGGCGATGGACGAAAGAAATAACGAGCGTCGAAGGCGCTTTTTCAAACTATTCGGGTCAAGATGTATTAAATTCTTGGCTCGATGCACCACCTGCCCGATTAGCGATGGAAGCCTACCATTTCTTTCCCAAGATTTCTGCTCGTTTACTTCTCGAATGAGTATTTAATGCGAAGGGCCAGTAACCCTCTACCAACCATCCCCCTCTCCTTCAATCTTCTCATCCCCAGTTTATTTCTTTCTTCCCACTTCTTCATCTTCTTCATCTTCTTCTTTTTACATTTTATTCTTTGAATTGCGCTACCCATCCTAGTCGATAACCATTAAGCATCTATTATTATCGTTGTTTAATTTAAGGATTCATTTTTCTAGAAAAACGACGATTATTTCTTTCTTTCTTCTCCATTCTATTTAAAAATCTGATACTTTTCTTTTCGTTTCATTGCCACGCGATAAAGTGTTGCGATATATTCAGGTATTATACTCGTGGAACAATTTTCTCACGCAACACGGTGCTTAAATTTTTATTATTATTGTTATTATTTTTAAATTCGTCGAGAGAGATTTATATTTAAATATATTTTATGCGAATATGTTATCTCGTTTTATAATGAGAACGTTTGTAGTTTTCATATCAATAATTTACTTTCTTCTTTCTTCTTTATTTTTTTTTTACCCCAGTCTACGATTTAACGATAATAATAAAATAATTTGTTTGACCTCGTACATATACTCGCGTTTACCTTATCTTAACTTTTTCTTTCCCTTTTAACAAAGTCTTAAAATAACTTTTTACTTAATTTAAACTATCTTAACGAAATATTGGCTCATTTGCTGATAAATATTCAACTTTGTACCCCGTTTTTTTCTTCGTCGAGATAAAACGATAAAGCTTTTCTATTTTTCTTTAAAAAAGAAGAAAGAAGCTAAAACAGGGAATAAGAATTTAGGGAGTATGGGGAGTGAAAAGGATAGGTTGGGATGGAGTTGACGTTGGTGCGACATTTACAGAATTTAACCGAGACCAAACCTCGATGCTTTTATCCAACGAGTTTACAGTGTTTTTGTACAAATTTATAATAGAGGGGGAAAAAAAATGAATAAGATCGAGGGTGAGAATGAGTTATCAACATAAATGGGTCTCTGACACGTGACATATTTGTCTGGAAAACGTTGCAATGAGGCACGTTTTTTTCTATCCTTTAGAAATTTTAGCGTGCACGCGACTAAAACAGCACGTTGAACTTGTGTTACTGATTTGTTTAACAAAACTAAGTATATGTGTACCCATAGTAGGGACAATTCACAACTAGAGACCCACGTCATAGTCGATATTACGTAATCTACGATAGAATGGTTGTGTTGGTTATATTTCTTTGTGTATTTATCGCGATAGTATAACTAAGGTATGGAACTAAACGTTTAAATAGTATCGAGTTTGTAGGGTTTATTGTTAGAACTATAAACGAAGTTGGGTTTCTGTTACTGACTGTTGTAAGGTTGCTAGTAATGGTACTGGTACTGGTTACTGGTACTGTAAAAAATAAAAATGCAAGTGAAAATTGTATATCTCTACTGGTTGCTAACTGTTATAATGTTGCTAATACTGTTACTGGTACTCGGTACTAATACTCAGAAAAATAGAAATACAAGAGAAAAGTAATACGAGTTAAAATAGTTATTGTCAACCAATAATGCCTCGTCATATTGCCCGTTTTAAGAGGGAAAATCGCAATTCTATTGATTTCGAGAACGAATGGAATTCAAGAATGTTGGAAGAAAAGAAAAAGGAACGATCTTGATATTTCGATGAATGCTTCTTCTTCTTCTTCTTCTTCTTTTTCTTCTTATTCACGAGTTCCACCGAGTGCATTCATCGTGATACATCCAGTTTCGTATTACTTATATATATAAGTACGTAAGACACCTTTCGTACTTCCTCCTCCTCATCATCTCGAAGATGATTTCTAGTCCAACAATTTACCAACCCTTTAGAACGAACACCTTTACTCTTCTTTTTCCTCTTCTTCTTCCAGCAACCCATTTTTGGGGTTCTTACAGTTGTTGGAAGAAGTTGCACAAAATATTAGAAAAAATATTACCGAGCTTCGAGACAAAAGAAGTTTCTTCTTCTTCGTTTTAATATTCTAGTACCGATGATTAGAAATTTTGTCAAAAGCTTAAAAAGTGAAGAAAAATAAAAATACAAATAAACGAACAAATAAGGTTTTTGATATAATAAAGAATTTAAATTAATAATTCATTTAATAAGAATTGTAGTTTTCTTTTATATGCATTTCTATCGATTTTATCGATTTTAGGTGTTCTCGAAAGATTTAATAACTTTTAGAGACTGATACATTTAAAAAAAATATATAAAAAGAACATTTAAAGCAAGCAATTTGTTCATAAAAAGCGTATTTTAATATATCCGACACTTATATATACGCAGGAAGTTATATATTTTCTATTTTTCAATATTTCAATAGATAAACAAATATCGTTAAAATTAAACAAATATTGGTTTTTCATCAATTAATTTGGCCGCATACCACGCATATATACAATCATAATAGGTTTTGAATATAGGGGATACTCAACTGAAATAATATCGACTAACGCAAAATAAATATAAAACAAAAATATTAATTTAATTATTAAATAAAAACATTAAACTTTTTTTAGAATAAAAGGGATTGTTCCTATTTCTATTCTTAACAAATCATTTATTTAGAGTATTAAAATTGCTTCAGTAGGTTAAGCAAAAAAAACGTGATTGTTTTATTAAAAATCTTTGATAACAAATTAACGGAGAACATTTCGGAATTGAAAACGCAACAGAATTAATCTACAGACAGTCCTGAGTAAGATGGCTTAATCGGTAGCCTGATAATATTTATGTCATGATAAAATGCTAAAATACTTGGCCTAAAAGTACATCAGTCTCTCGATCTCATTGTATGACTTCCGTTTCCTCTTCTTTCTTTATTTTTTTCTTCCTATCTCGGAGGTGTGATTTTTCATCGATTCTAACCGAGGTAACAAACTCGATGGGAAGATGGAAGAGGTGTCTAGACGTCTGATCAAATACACTCTCTTCCACCATGTGAAAGTGGTAGTACTAGTGGTCGATCGTGGTGTGCAGGCGGACGACCGTGATGAGGTCAAAGGAAGAACGTTCATAGTTATTTTTTGAAACACTTTAGTCCATAGAAGAGAGAGAGAGATTGGAAAGAATGGAGTAAAAGAGGAAGAAAATAAAGAACGAAGGTCAAACGTAGTAGGCGAATGACCGAAAAAAAAGGGGAAAAAAAGAGAAAACCCGTATAAAATTCGTTTCAAAACGATTTGATTCATTTTCATTCTTGAAAACGTTACCCTAAATACACAGACACGGAATCTGAATGAAACGTACGAACGAACGAATGAACGAACTTGATCTTGGTTTTAATAATTTTATGATCTAACTCTCGGGGAAAGGGTTTTATCAGTTTTGCAGCTTTAAGGTCGCTGATGCAAACACTCCCACACACACCCTACACACGTACATCTTCAACTCTACTATTATAATTCGAAAAAGAGAGATAGTGCGAGTAAATGAATGAACGTTATGAGAGACTATGGTTATATTCACGAATAATAAAGTGAATTGTAGACTCTCTCGAGTACGATAAGGATTCTCTTTCCTTCATCGTTATCGTACTTTCAAATCTAACTGAATAACAAATAATGTACACGCACACACACGCAAACATACATACACACACAGACAGACAGACAGGCAGGTAGAGAAATGAGATAGGAAAATAATTGGAATAGATGATATAACAACGAAGTTGTTGTTTAGATCAAAAAACGTCCTGTTTAAAAGTTTGCCAAGTTCCACGGTTCACGGTGGTGGTGGTGGTGGTGGTGATGGTTTATTTTAGATGATAAAAGAATGAAAATAAAAGAGAAAAAGAGTTAAAATGCTATAGTTCGTAAGAGCTTTCCTCGGGGAACTTGCTGAGAAGTGACAGAACAAATCCGGCAAGTTTTCTCGCAAGTGGCCGGTACCCCTCGATCGATAGGTCGACGACCAGGGATAATAGACAGACACATACACAGAAAGAGAGAGAGAGAGAGAGACGAAAAGGGTGATGCAGGACAGGTCTTCGTTCCGGTCGAACGTAACGAGTTGCAAATCGACATGAAATTTCAATTTTCTACCCCTTCGGATTGATTTCCTCCCTTTCCCCTATCGAACGAATAGGGGTTGCTATCTCATATGCCCAATAGTCAACTTCATTTCATTATTATTCAATTATTGTTATTAGTTCTGTGATATATTGGGTTGGTGGAAAAAAAAATGTCGGATTTTTGGTCTCATTTCAATGGGAAAATCCGACATTTCTGATATATTACAATCGCTTTATAGTATTGTTTTGATTTTGAAATATTACATATCAATCTCTACGTAAAATTGTTTCTCCGTTTAATTGAATTCTATATACTACTATATGGTTTGAAATATATTATCTTATTATTAATAAAAAATTAATTAATAAAAGAAAGATTATAGATTGGAATTTGAATTGTAGAAATAAATGAATGGTAATCATTGAATGGTATTCGATCGAATTGTTAATTTGTGTATTCGCAGGGAAAAAATAGATTCGAGTTACAGAGAAGGTTAAATGAAAAACAGTAATTGATTAATCTTTAATCGTACTATTGTAAAGTAAACACAATGACCTAATGAAATACACAATAGGGGGAATAGTTCTTTAGATCGTGTCGGGAAGAAAATTACAGTACGATAAAGTGAATATTATAGTAATTCAACCGTGTACACATACACACACACACACGCGAGCTCGCGAGGATGAAAATAGCAACTACGTGTGTTGGTTTAACATAAATTTTCCATACACAATTATGGTAAATAATTGGAACAAACTGGGACGACGAGATCGAGCTGTGTTTTAATTCACGTAGTAATTTTTTTTTCTTATTTAGAATTGGGCCGACTATAATCGTGCAAAATCGTCATTATTCTTTCAGTTTGCGTGTACAGTGAGACAAAAAAAAAAGGTAAAAAGAGAGAAAGTATAGTATTGTGTTACGTCACAAGTAGAGAGTACGAATGCTCGAGTGTTAAAGGTTCTTCAAGGTTAATCCGTTGAAAGCGTGAATCGTAAACGGGGTTTCTCTCGTTCACACTCGGTTTACTCGAAGAATCGCTAACCTCGGTTTGCTAGCTGCTACACCCTAATTGGATGAAAGAGAAAGATATCGTATATTAAAAGGGAGAGTTTATCGACCTCTCCACTTTGATAACAACTTTCTTAAATTCTTCAAATTTGCCAACTGTCGAAAGAAGAAAGAAAGAAAGAAAGAAAAGAAATCAATTGTCGCGTTGGGGAATTTTAATTATTTTACCTTTTCATCATATTCATTATTTTGATTAATTGACCTATTAACATATCGGAAATTAAGGTTTTTAAACAAGATATTTATACAAAGGATGATTTATTATATTTAATCCGTTTTATACGTTGAAACCTTCTCCACTCTCTTTCACCCTTTTATTAAAAAGGAGGGGTTGAAAGTAACTTTGTGTACATATTATCAGACAAATTGGATGCTTCCCTCGATCGTGCATGAAAACAAAAAGAAAGAGAGAGAGAGAAAAAAAAAGTCCCTTTTTTATCTCATCCAAGAGAAAAAAACCACTCTTGAAGATTCTAAGAAAGAATACAACAATGCACACGCGTGTACCTACCATAAATCTTTTTTAAAACTAGTATATAGGTACACCTCTCTCTCTCTCTCTCTCACATACTCTCATGTATGTACTTTTATACATGTATGTATCTTTTTTCAGCCGAAGCTGATGATCGTTCGAAGCCCTGGATCGTTGATTCGTTCGTTCGTTCGTTCGTTCGTTCGTTCCCTTGGACGTTATCCAACGACCTTCGGATTGCATCGAGATCATCTCGAGTTCCAACCAAGGCTATATTTCTTTTTCTCTCTCTTTTTTTTCTCCCCTCTGAAGGGAGAAAAAAAGGGAAAGAAAGATAACGTTAGAATAGGCGTGGTTAGGGAAGGGTAGGGGTCGGATGGTTAAAGAACAAAAATAAATATCAATATCTGGAATTTTTTTCGATCTAATATAACGATAACGAGAATGTGATATATAGTTTTAGAGATTACAACGATCTCGTGTAGATAATCCGATAACGTTGATCTCGATTAATTACGTAAATGATTAATCCCTAGAAATCGATAAGCAATTATCTCTACTTTCTCTATCTATCTTTATCTATCTCTATCTCTCTCTTTCTCTTTCTCTTCTACTCTACTCTTCTTAACAGGGGTTCACCCTGTATGACGGCAGGTTTATTAAACATTTTTTAAGAATTTTTTTTGACGACCAATAAAAAGATAGAAAACTCTTTGAACTTTTCATGATGTATTTATTGACATTTCAGTAGTGTGTAAAAGAAATTTTCAGACCGTAAGAACATGAATTGTACCACTTCGAAGAGACCTATCTTGAAAAAAAGGTTCTTGAGTTTCCGATTGGATTATCTGACTATCAAAAAATCAAATGGCATTTTAATTTGTAAACCTGTGACGATAGAATGATTCTAAGGTTGTTAGGAAAAATTGAATATTGAATAATTAACAGGCTTTGGAAAATTGATTTTAAAGTTTCACGATTCTTTTTCGATAAAAGTTTTGCTTCGAAAAAAAGAATAGAACCGTTTGGAATTTCCAAACGATTCTACTCTCATTCTACGACCATACACGTGCCGAATCTATCATTAAAATTTTAAACCAATCGGTTGTACCATTTTTTGAGATATCGCAGAGACGAGTTATAAAAACTGTGTTTAAAGATGCAAGTACGATTTAAAATTATGATATACACCTGTTCTTCTAACAGCTGTAACATTCCAATTACTTGGAATATTGGAATATCATGTTTACCAGCATATTTTAAACATGTTTAGAAATCAATTTATACAAAAAACAAAAAAAATTCGGTTCTTTCAACCCATCAGAAAGGGTTGACCCCTCTTAAAGCTCAATTTAACTTGCTTACGAAACGAATTTTCGAAGAACTGATTTGCTCGAAAGAGAGAGAAAAAAGGAGTAAAATTGGTGTCGTGTACGCGGTTCTACGAGAAGCTTTGTTCACTTGGGACACAGCTTCTTCTTTTTTCTTCTTCGGGAAGTAGGAATCGTCGACGTGGTATCGTAAGTAGGCCAGAGAGAGAAAGAGAGAGGGAGAAGGAGAGAGAGAGAGAGAGAGAGAGAGGTATACGAAAGCTCCTCGCACGTAACTCGTGTCTCGGATTATTCTGGTTGGGAGGATTAAACTGGGCCACCACGATGCGTCGGCCTCGCTACCAGAAATATTGTCGACCCTTTCCTTCTTCCTTCCCCCTTCCACCCCTATTCTCTTCTCTTCTCTTCTCTTCTCTTCTATTCTATTTTACGTCAACGATTAAGAAATTCATTCTTGGATCTTTATCGAACTTATTACAAAGAAACTGTTGGATAAGAAATAATAATAATAATAATAATAATAATAATAATAATAATAATAATAATAATGTATATTATATAAAATGTTATATAATATGTTAACATTTTGTTACGTCAGATGAAACATTTGTCCTTTCACATTATCTTTTTGTTTTTTGTTTTTATACGATTTGTTTTATTACGTTTACACTATAAGAATATTTTTAATATTAGAAATTTCTTTAAACAATCTTCGTTCATTTATTAATTTGTAAATTTTCAATTTGTTAAAATTTTATTGCGTCAGATGAAATATTTCTCCTTTCATTATCTTTTGCTTTTTGTAGGATTCCATCTACCGTTAACGCCCTGAGAATATTTTTAACTTCGTAAAGTCTTAACAGTCCAAGTTCATTTATTAGTTTGTTAATTTAAATTTGTTAACATTTTATTACGTCAGGTGAAATATTTCTCCTTTCATTATTTTTTTCTTTTCGTAGGATTCCATCTACCGTTTACGTCCTCAGAATATTTTTAACTTCGTAAAGTCTTAACGGTCCAAGTTCATTAATTAATTCGTTAATAAGTTAGTTTTAATTTCTTAACATTTTATTATGTCAGATGTGAAATATTTGTCCTTCCATTTACTTAATTTTTTTGTTTTTATACGATTTCGCCTACCGTTTACGCCATAGGGATATTTTTAACTTTGGAAAGTCTTAACATAGCAAGCTTGATGGGTGGGATTTCTGCCTTGCCTTGCCTTGCCTTGCCTTGCCTCTTCTATTTTCTTCGCACGAACAACCTCGTGTGTTACGTGCATAAAACCAGGAAGGAGAATGAGAGAGAGAGAGAGAGAGAGAGAGAGAAGATACACAGCATCACCTATTCCCATCTCTTCCCATCCCTTCTCTTCTCTTTTCCTCTTCTTTGAACAAAATAATCTCTTTAAGGACGTTGAAATTGCTTCAATAAAAAACGAAAAGAGAGAAAGAGAGAGAGGGAGATAAAAAATGAGATAAAAAAAGGAAAAAATTTTTCCTCTTTTATCTTTGCTTGCTTTCGATAAAAGCATCTTCGTGCTTCGACTTTCTCTTAAGGATAAAGAAATTCTCCCACTATCGGAATGGGATTTGTCAGAGCAATAGGATTTACTTATCGCTTTGGTAGAAAAATTGTGACGAAAATCTTTCCGTAAGAATCTTTCTCTCAGAAATGTTTACGATATTGAAAAGAGAAAGAGAGAAGTAGAAGTTTGTTCTAAGTGATTGCATTTATTTTTATCATCGTAATTGTTTGCATTTGATTATTTCTTCTTCGTCTTCTTTTTTTTTTTATATACTTCCCCTTCATTAAAATTACTTCTTTAAATGTTAAATTCGTCTAAACGAATTTTCTTCCGTTTAAATAAAAAGCCCCAAACTACGTGGAGTAAACAATTCGTAAATCGAAAAACAGATGTATTTTCAACTTCATAGATCTACGAACGGTATATATGTGTGCGTGTGTGTGTGTGTTTTGCATAAGTGAGAAAAGTAAAAAAAAAATATCAGATAAGAGAGAAGACGGATGCTGCGATGGAACAGATGACGCGTGGTTGAGATTTTTCGCACGACTGCCACTTCTTTCACTCATCCTCTCTCTCTCTCTTTCTCTTTCTCTCTTTCTTCTCATTCCGGTATGTCTCCTATCTATCTTGCGTCTTCGTCCGTTGAAAGAGGTCGTTGATCTTCCGAGCGAGCAAACGAGTAAGAAAGAGAGAGAAAGAGAGAGAAAATATAGGAGCACGTTTGTGGGCATACGGCCTTCGAGCGACCTTGACAGTGGGACGTGTTTTAAAGCGAACTACTTTTCAACCGCTTTTTATCACGGCTACTTAATTCCCGTGTAAAAAAAAAAAAAGGAAGAAATCATTTTCCGAGTCACCTGACAAAAAAACACCCCTTACGGTCATACGTTTAACACTAATCGTACATACCCTCCCACGTATTTATAATTCCACATTATTTTCTTCATTCGATGATAACTCGTTTCCCTTCTTTTTTATTAATTGCTAATAAAGAAAAGAAAATCCAAAAAATGAGAGACAACCTCGAACCGTGCAACGTCAAACATTTAAACTCGATGAATTCGAATAAGGGTTAAGAAAAAAAATAAATAAAGTATAAAAAGGAGAAAAAGAAGAAGAAGAAGAAGAAGAAACGAAACAAAAATTGATTCCACAAGTCACGTATTTCTTTCTTATCTTGGCAGAGGAGGACCTTTGGCGCTGAGGAGGAAGAAAAGGAAGGTCCAAGAGGAAGGATGGCTGGAAGAAGGAGTATAGCATCTAAGCAGACGAAACATCGTCCTGCACAAAGTTGGCCCTCTTACGATTAGGGAGAATCGAGGAGTGGTAGAAAGGTGATTGGCAAAGGGAGAGGGAAAGAGAGAGAGAGAGGGTGCGGGTGCTTTCCTTTCCATCCTGAGGATCGAGATGAGCGATCTACAGGCCACCCTCGAGTTCTCCCTCGAGCTCTGCAAGTTCTACAATGTTGACCTCTTTCAGCGAGGGTAAGAAGAAGAAGGAGTATTGAAAGCTTCTTTGATTGCAAGGACTTATGAAAAAGCTCCTCCTATCCACGTCCACCCTCTTGACCCCCACCTCCCAAATTCGAATAGTCGTAGAAATATATAAAAAAAGAGACAAAAAAATAACTTTCAGATATTTAAACGAGAATCAGAGAAAAAAAAACGTTAAATCACAGCTTTTAAAATAACCAAAATTTCATTTTTTATTCCTACCACCACCTATTCTAATGTAGTGTATATCTTCCTAATCTTATCGTTGTCATCATCATCATCATCATCATCATCATCATCATCATCATCAGATCAATATATTCGACCTTTGTTCTCTTCACTCAGATATTACCAAATCCGGACGGCTCTTCGAGTGTCACCAAAATTACCGGTCAAGGTGGAAGTCAATCAGCTGCGCAATCGTGAGTGTTAGTTGAGAGATCGGACCTGGGTAATAACTGATTACCAACCAAGGACGGATTCGGATAATCCATCGTTATAATCTATTAGATCTGTTAAATCGGTTAGATGATTACTTTAGGTTTATTATTCAACATAATAAATATTTTCATTAACATTATTAGCGTATCATTTGCTACGGAAAGAACAAAAAAATAGTAACACGTAGTAGGGGGAATTGTAATAAAAAATTGTAAAAATCCCAATCCATTTTGATTGGAAGTTAAAAAGAGGGGTGTTCCAAGTGTTGAAAAAATTAACGAGATGAGAAGAAAAAAAAAGAAATTTTGTTCCGGTCAAACGATGTATCCTTAATAAGACTAAATTGATCAAACAATCAGGAGAGCTAACCTTGCTAGGGAAGAAGAAATCAATTACTCGGGTCTAATCGAATCATCGTCACTACCCCCTATCTATCTCGATTGGCCAATAGGGGAACCTAAAGAATATCATTTTAGATTCGTTGGAGGCACCAGGGACGAGCAAACGATTTCCAATTCTGTATAGAAACGAGGAGGTGTCACTTGGTACTTCGGTATTATTTAGAGCCCATGTGCTTGTACACAGTCACAAGATCGAGGAGGCCCTGTCTCGCACCCACTTCAATCTTGGCGTCGAACTATGGTTCAGCGAAAATACACAACCCGGAAACATGGCATGCGTGTCATCGAGGTGAGCACTTTAACGGCTGCTCTCTCACTATCCCTCTTTCTCTCTCTCTCTCTCTCTCTCTCTCTCTTACTCATTTACAATCGGTTTATCTCGATCACGGTGGACATAGACTCATGGACACACAAACACATCATACATACGCATACACATCATGCATACAACACATATACATCGACATACACACACACACACACATATAATAGTAGACAGAGTACTAACACGCATTAAAAACAAGACAACGACGAACGTTCCAATGAAACGGACGAAAATCGATACTTTCGAACAGTCGGTGCACTCCTTCCTTTTTCTCTCTGTCTCTTTCTCTCTACTGTCTATCGTTTTTCTTTTTTTTTCTTTCATTATTCTCCGTTCGATTCCTTTTCAGGGCATTGCAGCTAAACTTCGCGCCAACGAAGGGCCTCCATTATCATCTCCCGGTACTCTTCGATTACTTTCATCTTGCCGCCGTATCCATCACGATCCACGCTTGCCTCGTGGCGCTTCATCAGCCGTACATCAAGTCGGTATTCTCTTTCCTTATCCTTTTTACCTCGACTCTTTTTTGTTTGTTATTATTATTATTTATTATATATTAGGTGAACCGGAAAGTAATCTTGTAATTTATGTTTCTTTGGCACGACTTAGAAGTAGACTCTGATTAGCTGGTAAAAAATAAACAAATATTGATATCCACAGAAACGACATTATTTTACGGTCCACCTAATATTATATACTTTTTCATATTATATATACATTCGGTTATTGGCCCCTTTTTTTGATTTCTCTTATTACTTTTCTTTTTATTTCACGCTATCAGGAAGAGCATATTGCATTACGTTCAAAGTTGGTAAGTTTTGATTTATCTTTGATTAATTCTCTTTGTCCCTCGAAATGTGTCAATGAAATTTTCTTTTTTTTTATACAATTTTTAGCGCACCTCGTGGTGGTAAACCTTGGTTGCAGTTTAAACAGAATACAACCAACAACGAGAACAACGCAACGACATTTGGAAACGTTGTAAGTTTGTTAATTGTAAAGCTTCATTTTGGTTCCCCGTTTTCCATTGATTTATGATGACTTTTCGTTTATAATATAGATATATTATATGACAAACATAGATATAAATAATAATTTTAAATGAGTTGAGAACGTAAAGTGTTCAGAATGGGATGTTTGCAACCCTTGTGGAATGGAACGTAAGTTACATATGAGTGACGTGACGGTATGTTTCGAAAGCATAACGTGAGACTGTCCCCCCATTGGCCGTTTTAATTTAATGTGACGTATAGTCTATAAAACGGACGTTTTATCTATAGACCACTGTCATATATATATAGAATACTACGTCTGACTTATTTAGTATACTTTATAAAAATATATATTAATAAATATATATGAAATATTGAATAAACCTAACAACAAAGGTTAATAAGAACTATATCAATGATTTTGTGTTTTTTTTTTCTTAGTTTCACAGTCAAATCGTTGTTGCATCTTACTGCAATTGAATATTTTCATTTTGTTGACCATAGGAAAGCACGACCAGGTGCGTCGGTTCGGCTACCAGAATGCAACACGCCAGATTGGTTCAACAAGAAGTTACGAGATTACTTTTAGCTGCTAGGGAATCCCTGTTGAATGATCTTGCAGATTTGGCCAGACTTTTACCATCTTGGCAGCAAAGGGCACTCGAGCTTGCACAGAACACGCACAAAGAGATTACCAAGGTTTTTTGTTTGAGTTGGCTAGTTAGGAGGTGTATTGATCTTTGAAAAAAAAAAAAAATTAACGGGTAATGTAATTTGTGTCCACAGATGATGGATACGGAAGAGGCAGATATAGCTCAGCTTTGTGCACAAAATATCGTCCTTTGGCAACACTTCTTGGAAGCGTTCTCGGGTCGCGAAGCTGTGCATCAACATTTAGCTAGAATTCATCATCAATTGAGAGTAAGATTTTAAATACCTGTTGATCGGCGATCCGAATTAAATGGGTTTATATTTTTCTAACGACTAAAAACGTTCTACAGGTTAAACGTTTCGCGGAAGGATTCTTCGTGCTGGAAAATCCACGAACTTCAGCGGCAGGTTGTTACGATGCTAATTATCAATCTTATCAGGCTGTTAGCGAAGCAGCACGAAGATCACGTTATCTTGCCTCGTTACCACCGTTACCGGTTCATTGTCCGGAATTGGACGGTGATCTTCATTCGTTGCCTTTGATCTTCGAGGATCAATACGCCGATATGCAACAGAGACACAGAAACAGTAGTAAGAATGACAGTTTGTTTAATCGATACGAGTTTATTGTACGAAACCCTAATCGGTTGAAAGATATACAAGAGATATACATATATATTATATTATTTTTCAGTTCCCAGTATGGACGATTGTAGTTGTGGAATCGCCGCGATTCTGGGATCCAGGACGATGGGTATTTGGTCACCGAGAAGCGAAGGTGCTGCACAGGACATTGGAGCTATGCATGCTCGATTCGCTACGACTCCTTCGACTTTACCAGCCAGGCATAGCAAATCTTTAGATCAGTTGGGTCCCGAAATGGCGCCATTGCAACCAAGAACTTCACCTAAAACGTTACCAAGGTTTACGCGATACCCCTTCATCTTTTTAACGACTCATCCGTCTATAATAATTTCAAAGTTTCTAATCACTTAGGTTTTTATTTTGTTTATTCAGATCGGTGTCAACGCAATTATTTCCTAAACAACGTGGTGGAATGAGAAATGCTACTCCACCGGCCACAGTACCATCGAGAGGAAGGCCAAGGTCAACGGTACCGTCCAGCAACACCCTCTTCCCACCGTCTGGACAGCAGCAGGCCTGTTCAGCGCCAAATCCATCGTTGAGTTCCACACCGGTGATACCTCTTCCTCGAGCCAAATCAACGCAAATGTTGGTGCAAAATAGACAACAAGTTGATCCACAATCAACCTCGATCGGTTCGCTTCTTGTTGCAATGTTCCCCGAGCTACCCGCGGATACTCGGTTACCTGGTTATCGGCCCTCCGCTAAATCCTGTGAACAAAATCTAACTGTACCGTCGTATATCAGAACGTTGGACTTGGCCCAATTGGCTGATTGCTTGAATACCGAAAGCAAATCTTCTCACACGTCTGAAGGTATCGTTTGTGTTTTTTTGTCTTCTTTCTGAGATTTATCTCACAACACATTTTATATATGTATTGAGAGTATTTAAATACTTTAAATCAAAATAGAAAATGATGCCTTTGAATATTTCCTAACAATCCGGCATCAAACTTTTCCAAGCAACCTAATTATTTATCTACATTTCTATGAATTTCATTTTGCTTTTTTAGACTTTCATTCTTTGGATACCAGAAGGATACGATTGGAACCGAGGAGTCATCGATTGTTAACACGACAAGGGCTCACCAGTAACGATCAAAACAACTTTCCTATTGGGAAATCGGGTGGTAACGTTGTTGATGGTTTCTTGCATGAACAACAACAACAACAACAACCCCTACATACGGCTACTCTGGATAGGATAACATATCGTGGTAACGCAAGAAAACATGCGCATCAAACAGGTAATAAATACAATCAAACTAACGGATTGGATTCGCGACGTTATCACACGATCGGTAAAACGAGTTCGAGTCACGGACAGTCACATCGAGAAACGCAGGATTCTATAAACGGTGGTACATTGACGAGTAGTCATTCGTTGCTGATGGAACCGTTGTACAGAGTATCGAATTACTCATCGACAACAACGGATTCATTCTTTTATCGAACCAATGGCACCAGCGGACGTACTCGCGACGAACCTGATCGACCTAAGAGACCTAAAAGTACCGACAGATTAGTCGACGAGGTTGATAGAAACGATTGTTGCGAGTTTAGGAGGGACAGAACGAAAAGGAAAGACGATAGAACGAGTAAATCACCTAGGAACGGTGTAACTTTGTCTTGTTACATAGACGAGAAACAACATAAAAGAGGTCAACGTGAAAAAAGAACTATGGACTCGCCTAATGAGCCCTTATACGAAGTTATTACGCTCAAGGTAGAACCAAAAAGGGAAACACGTGTTGAGAGAAGAAGAGACAAACACGGTAGGAGGCCACATTCCGCGCCAGTTTTAGACACCGAACGTCCTCCTCCTCCTCCTAATGAAGATAGTAGAAAATGTGGTCATAGGAATAGGAAACCAGCGCCGCCGCCTGCAGCTTATCAGGATCCAGCTATGGCACCTTTGCCTAAATATCGTCACCCACCGCCAGCACCTACGACCAATGTCCTAGAAGTTGAGAATAATAATAAGATTATTCTTAAGGTAAAAAATAACATCTTTAATCTTTAACCCTTTCGATACGAGCGCCTTCAATACTTGTTTTTGCTAACAAGTATTGTTTGTAGCTTTGGATTGTTGCATTGTCACATGGCTCTCGTACCGGAAGGGTTAATTATGTATTTTCAATTGATCGATGAAAGAATTAAAAAGAAATCTCCGACGAATTTTGTTTGTATAAAATATGTATTATTATAATTGAAATTTTAGGTTGAACCGATAAAATCACCTAACGAGATGATACCGGCGACAAACGGCAGAACACCGTCGTCCGAAATTTCTAATACCGGTGAACAACCGCCCAACGTGAAAAGACTGAGATGTGCCAGCGTACCAGTGGCACAGAACAAAATCGTAGTCCCACGTAGCGCCGTTTCGCTACCATGCATGCCGATACGCGATAGCAAAGATAGCCTTAGCAACAATCTTCCCGTCATTCCAAATCCCCTTAGTCCGCCGTCCACTCGACCGAGTAGTCCTACGACCAGTTCGAGCTCCAGCAATTTGACGTCAGAGTGTTCAGGTTGGGTTAGCAGCGGTGACACATCTAGCTCGGAACAAAGACGTAATGCAAGATTGTCGAGCGAACAATTGCGTCAGAAACTTTCCAAAATCGTACCGAGGAAGACTGGTCCTGCTAAGGAGAGTAGTCCCATTGAACATTCTTACGAAGAAGTTAGATTGCCACCACCGAAAATGTTCCAAGACGAGCCACCACCACCGGAAGAATTTCGTGATCCACCAGCGCCGATTGACAATCCACTTTATCACGTTTACGAAACGGTTAAAAGAACTAGGAGTCCTAAACAGAACAAGACAGCACCTTGCAGTCCTCAACGTAATCGAGAAAATGCATACGGCGGTGGTACGGTATGTTTGGATTGTTATCAAGAAGGCAAGGAACTATTACAGAGTACCCAGGACGATTTGATCAATTTCAAAAAATGTAAGGAAGAATTTAAACGGCAGATGAGCTTCTCCGGTAGGATTTACAGGTGTGTGTATTTATATTTAGATGATTGTGGCTTTTGGGTCCCTCCGATAGATCTTCCAACAAATATCAACACCCTCAAATTCCATTCTTGTTCTCTTGATATTAACCTTTTTGTTTATGTTTCTCTTCCCTTTAACGCTAGAGTGTTAACCACTGCGTGCTGTGTTAGCATCAGCTAGCAATAGTGTGCTGTTTCGTTTGGGTTTAAGTTAGCCGCCATTTATAATTTTCTTTTTCTATCTCTCTCTCTCTCTCTCTCTCTTTCTCTCTCATTCCGTTCCACCCTTTCCGTTCGTATTTTAAGTTCTCTGTATCTACCTTACCCTATTTAGAGAACGCAAGGAAGCGCAGTATCGCTTCCATAAGCGTGCCCGTTCCTTCGGATACGGTGACCTTCTGACCCCGTCGTCGATTCAACCTCTAAGATCGAATGTGCCTCTTAGCGATTACCCAAGCCTGGCCTCGACCTTGCCGTATTTCCACATCAGCGACGAGTATCGACTATTCTCACCGGAAGGTGCTCACCTAATCGTTTGCGTACACGGACTCGATGGTAATGCAGCTGATCTACGTCTCGTCAAGACTTATCTCGAATTGGGTCTACCTGGTGCACACTTGGATTTTCTCATGTCAGAAAAGAATCAAGTAAGTTTACACAAACCACCTACAATTTATCCGATCTTGTTTTTTATCTCTCTCAGAAATAACATAATTATTGATATTGAACAAAAAGTCGATATTTGTTTTTAAAATAGGGGGATACATTTTCGGACTTCGACACTATGACGGATAGATTAGTAGCTGAGATACGTCATCACATTGAAATATCCGGCTTGAATCCAACCAAAGTGAGCTTCATCGGACACTCCTTGGGGACCATCATTATTCGAAGTGCTCTAACACGACCACAACTTCGGCCATTAATTCCTCGTTTACACACCTTCCTTAGTTTAAGCGGACCTCATTTAGGCACTCTTTATAATACAAGTGGATTGGTCAACGCTGGTAAGTACGGGGATTATCTTAAAAATTAAACAGGTTTTACCCTTTCTGTCCGTTGAATGAAGTTTTTCTTAAGCGTTAAATAAGAACTCTGCTTAATAAAACAATGTTTTTTCCAACAAGTATTGTTTGTAGCTTTGGATTAATCTATCATCATTCTTATCTTCTTTAATATTATTAACATTTCAGGTATGTGGTTCATGCAGAAATGGAAAAAATCCGGATCGTTGCTTCAACTGGCAATGAAGGATGCCCCGGACGTAAGGCGTTCATTCATGTTTCGTTTAAGCCAGAAGAGCAATTTGCAAAATTTCAAACACGTACTTTTATGCGGAAGCGCCCAAGATCGATACGTACCACTTCATTCAGCGAGAATAGAACTTTGCAAGGCTGCCGTACGTGATCCGTCCGATCAAGGTATTGCAATATTTTTTATTTGAGCTTCGTTCACTGCACAAATCGATTCAAAACTATACAGTTTTGTAGTAATTAGGGCACATCCAAAAATACTAATCTATGAAAACTAAAAGTTGTGCAACAAACAGAAATATATCATAACATTCTAGATATTAAATTAACTAACCCTCATATGCATATTTGTATTAGATTTTTAATATTTTTTGTATATGAGATTTTTGTTTTGAAGATCAAATAGAAATAATTGACAGTATTTTTTTTTTTTTTTTAATGATTCGTAGGGGCAGCTTATCGGGAAATGGTCCACAATATACTCTATCCCGTGATGTCGGCATCCGGTGTGAGTTTGGTCAGATACGATGTCCATCATGCACTACCTCCAACAGCAAATGCACTTATCGGCCGTGCAGCTCACATCGCCGTCCTTGACTCCGAGCTTTTCATCGAGAAATTTCTCCTAGTTGCTGGTCTTAAATATTTCAGATAAGGAACGGACAACACAGGAGGATCCCATTAACACGAATCATCATAAATCATCATCCATGATCCATTCACACGGATGAGTACTATCGCGATTCGATTTGTACTACTCTCTCCCAATTAAATAATAAGTTATAGAAGCCAAATAAAAATGATGAGAGAATAATAATAATAATAATAATAATAATAACCTAAAAAGGGGAAAGATATTAAAATAATAAACGGGAGGTAAATATGTTAAGATGAAAGAAATAACAGATTAAAAAATGAATTCGAATAATAATAATAATAATAATAGTAATAATAATAATAATAGTTAGTAATCCGTTTCTGATCATAAGTATGAGAAATGATGCCGCACCGATTAAAGGTAGTTCGATTTAAACGACGAAGAAGATTAACCATTACAACAAACAAAACACAAACGATTACATTTTAATTAAAACAAAGTAAACGATTTTCCCGCGATCGAATCGGTTCGAAAAAAGAAAAAAAAGAAAATTTTTTCGGCCTAGCACTCGTTGAGGTACGATCGGACAATTTTTAGGAAAGTTAAACGTAAATAAAATAAAAATATAATATAATATTATCACGCACTTATCCACGAATGAAAAGAAGAAGATGCAGAAGAAGAAGAAGAAGAAGAAGAAAAAGAAAAAAATGAGAGAATTCTCGAATATCATCGCGACGAATCCCTCGTAATTTATCAATGCCAATATTTTCATCGATATAATAATATATATCACGAAAAATCCATACCCGTAAACCTAATTAAAAATACATTAGTTTAATAAGACCATCGATCGAACGTAATTGGTTTCAATTGGCCAATTTGTAAAAGTGTCTGAACCATATATTGGACTTGGTAAAAAGAAATCCATTATTTTAAGCTCAACGTTTATTTCAAAGCTTAAAAATAATGAATTTCCTTTTACTACGACTACTATAAAAAAAAAACTACGTTCGTCTAGTTTCGTTTTTCTTTTTTTTTTTTTTTTTAAATATTTTTCTCTTCGTTCCCTTTTTAAGGATTTCGCATAAAAAAAGTAAAAAAAAGACAAAAAAAACTCGTAATCGATTAGCGACAATCCGTCGCGATTATTTAAACGCGTATTTACAAATAAAATAAACAAACATACTTAACCGCGTATTGAAAAGTATGTTTAACGGCGTTTCGCTGACTCTGTCGAATTGAAAATGTTTCATTTTTAGAAACAAAGTATTTTTATTGTATTAATAACAACAACCACGAGTTATGTGTAACATTCATACAAAATTCATGTTTTAAAGATTCTTACGAATTTTTTAATACAACGTGTTAATTTTATTTCAAATGTATTTTAGATATTAAACGCTTTTTTATCGAAGTCTCGATAAAAAAAAAAGAAAAGTTATTCGTAGTAATCGAGATCTCGTATTCTCGAATCGAATTTATAAATAAGAGTTATTTTTCTTGGTATGATTCTAATTATATTTAACCCTCTGTATAGTCCTATCCGATTTTGAAAATTACATATCGAAATTTTGTCTTTTGAAATGAATTTCATCCCCCCACACTCCACTCCACTTCACTCTGTCACCTACATCCCTTCAACAATGTGTAACACGTCGTTCGTATATTTTTTCTCACGATTATCCCAATTCTAAATATCGAAATATTACAATAAATTCATGAACGTTTATTAATTCCTATATAAAGTGTTTGTTATTATAATTAATATCAATCAGTATAATAATCTTGACCACAAAATTTCATTTACAGCAGAGGGTTAATTTGAAATCTTACAAATATCGTTTCCTTTTCATTTCAATTGTAAATAAATTCACGAACGTAGAAATATCTTTTCGTAAGAGTCAGCGATTCGCGGAAGTATTTGAAAGAAAATGGAAATGGGAAAAAAATTTAGGAGAAAGAAAAAATTAAAAAAAATAAATAAAAAAAAAAGATGAAATTAAATAAAATATAAAATAAAAATTAAGAGAGAGAGTAATAGAGTGAGAAAGAGAGAGAGAGAGAGAGAAAGAGAAAGAGAGAAAGAAAGACAATGATAGAAAACGCATTGTCAAATCGTTTAGGAAAGTTACGAAACGCATGTCAATTGTAAACCCTCAGATAAGTGTGAGTGCGTCCCGTGAGCGTGTTAAAAAAGAGAGAGAGAGAGAGAGAGAAAGGATGGATGATGAACAAACAAACAAAATAATAAGAAAACGTAAACAGAACAAAACAAAAATTAAAAAAGGACGATGGACGAGATGAATAAATTAGAAGAAAAAATGAAAAAGAATAATAAAAAAAAATAAAAATAAATAAATAAAATCATAGAAGGAAGAAGAAGAAAAAAAAAGGAGACACACGCAATGACGGAATTATAGAAAAAATGATTCCGTATATATATATATATATATACATACACATATATTATAATTCGTGCGATATATTATTCGTTGGTGTGTTGCACGTCGGATTTTAAATAAAGAAACGTGCACAATTTGCTATGGAATTTTGATGGGAATTTGTAAAGAAGTTACCTTGACGAACGACGAGAATACAAGTTACGTTTAGAGGAAGAAGATGATGATAATGATGATGATGATGATTATGATGATTATGATGATTATGATGATGACGATTAGAATGAAAAAAAAAGAAAAAAACTGGTATGGTTTTGAGAGAATGCGAATAATACGAAAAATGTTATTTAAATAAAAATACAATGGGGTCTGAAGTGATTTGAAGGATATTAAGAATGGATGGAATAAAGGAAAAGGAAAAAGAAAAAGAGAAAAAAAGAAAATAAAGAAAAAAAAAAACGTTTCAGGTATATGAAATCCCTCCAATACTAGATCTCAATTGCTCGTAACAATCTACGAAGAATTATAATTAATTAAATAAAAACTCGACCAGCGGACGTTCTACTAAAAAGAAATACGCCTATTACGATCGATCGATCGTCGTCGGAATGAAAGAGAAAGAGAGAGAAATAGGGGGGGAAAAAAATATGAAAAAAGAAAGCAAATAAAATAGAAAATAAAATTATAGTAAAGAGATGAAATAACGAAGAAAAAAAATAAATTATGGAAAATAATGGCGTCGTAGTTTACATCATCGTCTCGTAGCTTGTCGATCATATTTAATTGTATAATTAGCCTTTAATTAATTAATTATCGCTAAACAATAAGACTCTTGATAAGACTCTTTTAAATCGTCGGTGCTAAGTATCGAAAATATATTTTTTTTTCTCTTTTTTTTATTATTATTATTCTCTTCTTCGACATGTAAAGAATTTATTAATTTTTTCTGCAGGGGGTTTCTTTTAATCGCGTATGTGTGTGTGCTTTTACAGAAAAAAAAAAAAAAAAAAAGAAAAAAAATAGAAAGAAAGAAATAGAGGTGCAATAAAATAGAGATTCGAACGCGAATAATTTTTTTTATTCGATTTTTTATTTACGGATAGATTAAATAAGTTTTCACTGTAAATTCGGAACTACACACACCCAGCTTACTTCAACTTCCTTTTTCCAATGGGCTGTGTGGTATCCCATTAAAAGATTATTTAATAATGGAAACAGAAAGATAACGTGTATGATGTGTGTTTTACGTTTGTATGAGTGTACGCATGTATGTATGTATGTATTTATGTATGTATGAGAAAGAGGTACATTCTTAAATAATTATTATACGACCATACGACAAAAAAAAAAAGATTATTAACATTTTAACTGGCACGCTGGCAGTCAACGTGTTAACGATTTTGAAAAAGTCATTAATTGTAACGATAATTACATATTACACGAAAATGATAAGAACGAATCGATTATTATAAATGGTGAGAATTCGTTCGTTAAATAAAACAAACAGTTATTTCGTTTTCATTCGGATCCGACGAAATGAAAATCGTAAAAGACAAGAAATGAAAATGAACACAGTGACTGGAAGTAAGAAAAAGAGGAAAACAAGGATAAGAATAGATAAAAAGTAGATTATGTTAGAAAATGGTCTATTTAAGATAATAATTTATTTAACTCTCTATAGTCCTGCGTAATATTGGGTGTCACACAGATGAAACAACATTTTTTTTAGTTTGATTTAATTGTTTTGTTCATATTGAGATACCCCTTAACCATTTCTATGATTTTTTTTCAATAAGAAAATAAAATTGTGCTTAGTTATTATCAAGTATAGTTTTTAAAATATTCTAATAAATCTAATATTTTTTTTTGACAATTTTTAATTACAATAATTTCATTTTTTTCAATATAACTAAACTGTGTACTACGTAAACGTGTCAGTATGTAAAGTTTAATTCTTATTTAAAGTTTTCTTATTCATTAACTGTTCTTATAATAATATAAAGAAATATCATTTCGGATTATAGAGGGATTAAATTAATTATAAAATTACCGTGCCACAGGAATTTTCATTAAAATTTTATCAAATATTGATTACTGGCTGCTCGTTCGTATATGAAGTCCTCCTCTTCCTTGCATTCGTAATCCGTATCGAGAATTTATTATACATACGTGTACCTTGGCGAATTGACTTTACACGTGTAAGTCAATATGTGTATATATTACATATACATATATATATAAATATTGATTAATTATATTATAACATATTTTTGGATTGGTGGAAAAAGAAATGTCAGATTTTCCCTATTGAGTTGTGGCATAAAATACATTTTTTTTTGTCTACCAATCCAAATATTATATATAATATAAATCTAACTTATGTATGTCGTGTAATATTTTTCTTTTTTTGTTAATTTCTTATCATCGTACAATTACGTATGGCATAATTTTTCTAGCAGAGCTCGTATTGACGAGAACGAAGTTGAGAGAAAAAACTGCCACCCAAGAAGACACGATCCGACGAAAGAGAAAGATTCTAACGATCGATAGATCGATCGATCGTTATCGATATACGTGTGTCTCTTCTGTGTGTGTCTATATATGTAAATATATGAGAAACACACGCGTATATCATTTAACTCGCGATGAACAAATAAATAAATAAAAAAAAATAATATTAATAATAATAATTTAAAAAAAGAAAATGAAAACATATGATATTTGCATATTTAACTGGATTTTAGAAAGATTTACTTGAAGGATTTTTCGGCATTTAAGGACGAGCGCGTATCTTCGATTTCAAATTGGACATTTTCTCTTTCAATTATATTTGTTTTTTTGGTTATTCTTTTTTTTTTATATAAATATAAATATAATACATACGCGCGTATTAATAATTGTTACGTCAAGGTTTTTAATAATCCAAAATATCGAACGAACGATATTATTTTTTCGAAAAAATAAATAAATAAATAAAACAAATAAAAATGTTAACACGAATCACTCGTCTGACTCGTTCGTCCGTTGGCTAATTTGTATTTGTATTAGGTTGTCAATTATGAAATGGAATGCAAAAAAAAAATGCACATAATTGATTTGAAATTTGCTCAATTTCATACTTGAAAGTCTAATATTTCTATTTGCATTTCTATTCGTATTTCTTTTCTTTTCTTTTTCAATTAAGTTTAAACCAATGAGATCACAAAGTATTTGTCAATACGTGCAATATGTACGATTTTGTGGTATAAGACCGTGCATCACGTGAGAGGGATTTGAAAGAAAGTATGTGTGTACGTGTATGTGTGTATGTGTGTATATGAGAGAGAATGAGAATGAGAAGTGCGTGAGAGAGAGAGAGAGATAGAGAGAAGCACAAGAAAAAGTAAAAGAGTTTGTCGTTAATGGAGAAACACCAATGAAGATGTAACAATGTATACACTATACATAATATATGAGTACATATGAAAAAAAAAAAAAATGAAATAATAAATCTATACATAAAAAGAGATAGATTAATATAAAATTAAGATTTATATTAATGAACGAAGAAGAAATATTAGATTAATCCTAGCTACCTGATTGTTCGAATATATATTCCAGTTTATTTAATTATTTAATTATTTAATTAAATTAAATTTTATTTTATTTTATTGTTTTAAGTATAGTTATTTTTTTTACTGTTACATTATTTCAGTTTACTTTATATTATTTATTTTATTTATCAATATTTTCGAACATCTTTTCCCAGCTTTTTCTTTTAACTTTAATATATACTTAAAAATTCAATGAGAAATAAGATAAATCTTAAAGATTTTCAAACAACGGTGATATAATTTTATTAATATCAATAAATCTTTCTCTCTTCTCTGATTACATAACAATCATGATAATGAACAAAAAATTAGAATATAGTTTAATAAGAGAAAATAATAAATTCTAAATCATTTACGAGTATCTTCGAAAATGATAGAGTATTTTAAAACACAATAGAGGATAAAATTCATTCGCTCGTAGCATTATAATCAGAGAAATAAAAAAAATTAATATATCGTACGTAAAACATAGTTGTGTTAGATCCATCCGTGTTCTGTGTAAATTTTACAAATGTTTTAAAAAAAATAAATAAATAAAAAAAAGAATGACAGGGAGAAAAATATTAAAAAAAAATTAATAATAATATCAATATCGCGTAAAAAAAAATTGACTAAAATGACAAATTACGATAGATTGATGGATATAAAAAAAGAAAAAAAAAAGAGAAACAATTCGTACAAAAATTCTTCGCGTTCGATTATTTTTCTACACAATTTTTCTTTGACTATAAACCTTTCATAGAATTCCGTACGTGGTAATGCATTGTGCATTGTGCGTCGTTGTAAATTTTTTTTATGTTTAACTTTTTGAAACAAGTTTATTTTCTTCTTCTACTCGACGTTACGAAAATTTTCTTGCTCCTCCACCACCTCGTCGTCGTCGTCTTCTTCTTCTTCGTGAAAATTTGCAACAACACCCTCGGCCATACCATCGATAGGTCCAGCAGCATCCCTACCGACAGATTCGTCTATGATCATAGGAACATTTGTCTCGGTAGGACCTTCTCCTGCTTGATCCGGTTTACCACGATTATTCGTAGTAGCTTGTCCTGAATACAAAATAACCAAATTCTAAATATCCTGCCTATCTTTTTTTTATTTCAAGTAGTATAAATAAGTAATTTATTTTCTTACAAATGTAAGCCAAGGTAATCAAAAAGTTAGACACCTTTAATATAAAATAAAATATTAAACCTTACCTTGACCAAGATCTCGTACTTTACTCAGGTAAGAGTACTCTCGTGCATTTGAGAGACCTGATATCACACAGGCACTAAGTGCACTTCGATTGAGATTCATCGGTGATGCATCGTACCATTCGTTGCTGTCAGCATCATAACACTCGACGTAAGCAATCGTAGTCGTACCTGATAAAATATTCTATCTCTGATTTCTATCATAGAAATGAATAATCATTAACCCTTTCGGTACGAGTGTTCTATTCGCCGTGACATTTCCGCTGTACGAAAGGGATACCTCTCCGAAAATAAATAAAAATTATGCTTAATAAAACAAGTTTTTTAGAAAAAGTAATATTTAGATTTTATATATATATATAAATTTAGTATTCAAAGAAATTTATATAAATTTTTAATAATTATATAAAGTTATATACACAGAATTATAGGACGTTGGATATATTCAGCACTCATACACATAAATCATCAGATGGATGCCGAATACATACGACTGCTCGTACCGAAAGAATTAATAAATCAATCTACTCGTTTTAGACTAACCATTGAAACCTCCAACAACGAATATCATGTCGTCTAGGATAACCGTAGCAAAATTACTCCGTGGACTGAACATTTCTGTCACTTCCTGCCAATCCTCGGAATTATTTGGTGTGTAACGTTCTCCTAAAAGGAGATCAACGAGATGATGGCTAGAGAAAATTAGAAATTATCATCTAATTTTATATCTGACGGATTTCGAAGTATCGAAGAAACCATCACCGGAACTTAGCCTAATGAAACCATTGAAGCCACCCAATGCGTAAAGGCTATCGCGAAAGGCAACCAATGATACACCGGATCTAGGACTGATCATTGATCTAATGTAACTCCATTGATTGCTTTCAAGATCATAGACCTCTGCTGAATCGAGAATTTCTTGACCATTGAAACCACCAACGATATAGATCTTATTGTTAAGAGCAGCTGCACTGGCATCTGAACGTTGTCGATTCATAGGTGGAATCATTTCCCATTGATTCTTCTGCGGTTCGTATCTTTCAGCCGAATTCATTCTGGTTCTTCCGTTGTATCCCCCTAATGCGTAAATCTTGCCACCTTTTTTATTTTAAATAAAAAAAGAAACAACTTCAGCCATCAGTTTCGAAGGGATAACTCTTTTTTTAAGGATTTACATTTTAATTAGAAAAACAAAAAATAAATAAATGAAAAGTATAATGTTCGTTCTCACCGTGTGTACAAACGCTAACGTAACACCTAGCGTGGTACATGCATGCTCGTTCACGCCATTCCTTTGTCACAGGATCGAAACATCGTACGGTGTTGAAATGTTCGTTACCATCGAATCCCCCAATCATGTAGATTAGATCATTGAGAGCGCAGATACCGTGATAAGCTCGTGGAGTTAGATCCGTGCTTACTGATAGAAACCATCTGTCAGCTCTGAAGTTGATGATATATTATACACAGACGTGTTATATGATTTTTGTATGGATTATACATTTTAATTTTGGTATTTTTTTTCTCAACCTCTTTTTATACACTTATTATTCTTTTTTTATTTTTCTTCTATCTATTGCCTACTTAGGGTAAATCTTTTAATTCCAATCTCTAATCCAATATTACCTAGTATCGTAAGTCTCGACGAAACTGGTAGGAGAACCGGCACTCCAGCCACCAATGGCAAAAAGGATTTCGTATGGTACTCGTGGCCTTGACAATGGATTCTTCATGTCGATTTCTCCATTATGTTTGCTATCCTGTTCGGTTAAATAAGTCTTAGCTGACTGTAATATTCTTTGACAGGCCTAAGAACGGAAATAAAACGAAGGACGCATTAAAATTCCATTCCGATTCTCCGTTTACACCAATCCAATATTTTCGATAGTTTTTTTTTTCCACCTACTTCATCTTCCTTGATGTATTTCCAATTCATAATATTGTCGGCAAAATAATTATAACTCATCGATCCGTAACGAATGCATTCTAACAGTTTTTCCAAATAAATCTTCCTTTCCTCTATCTTATATTCTATCCAGGTTTTAACTGCCTCGAATACTATCTCTTCGTTTTTAACGTTTAATTCGTCGTCCTCCAATATCGAAACCAATTCCTCCGATTGCAATTCCTTGAACTCCGAACTTTCGTAAAGTATTTGTTTGAAATGATGACGTATGTATCTCCGGCCTTTGTCTTCGAGGTCACGACAGAAATAATGACGGGCAAATTTAAATATTCCTATCATTATTTGGAATAAAAATGATAAATTAAAATCTATCAAGATTCTTTATCATTTGGTATAATATGTAATACCTAAACAATTATCCGGTTTGAGTTCTTGTAAGAGAAACTGACAACAAAGTTGAACGACCCCGAGTACTTCGAATTGATCAGCTAATGGTAAAAGTTGTTCGACGTTGTCAGCATTAACGTTGCAGGTACCAGTATAAGCATAATCGAGGATCATAGAAAAGATTTCACTGGGAACCGAGTCTATAACTACCTCGGTAGTCTCACTCTTTCCACCCTTTAAACTGTTAGTGAAAAGGGCTTTGAAGTAAGGACTAACCGCTGAAAGTATGGCTCGATGAACAGGAAATAACTCGTCCTTGGCACACCTGATGGCACCGTCGCAAAGCTGCCTGTTTGCTCTAAAAATGAATCATTTGTTGATCGTGGTGCTGATGGCTTCTTTTCAAGAAGAAAAAGAAGAAAAACATAGAAAGGAAACAAAATATATTTTATTCGTATAATCGATATTATCCGTGCACACCCTCCACACCTTCCACCCTATTAGCTTATCCATTATTGTCAAGTTTAGAAAAAATAAAATTTAGGGACGTTGGCTAAAGTATATCCTAAAAAGGGGAATAATAACCTAAGCTCCGACCAGACAACCGGGAACTCGACGAGGGAATAATTGGAGGGGAGACAAACGCACTTCCTCACTCTGGTGGTGGTAGTCTGTTTTCTCTTGCACTGTTGTTGTTGTTTCAGTGCTAGAACAGCTGTAGTATGAAAACGACGTCTAGTGATATTAGATTGGGCAACTATAGTATCCTGTGTATCATTCTGACGTAATTGTCCATCGATTCTTGGCCTTGAACCAATAAGTCTTCGACCTGGTAACGACGACAGCAACGGACGTAGAATAAACAATTGATTTCTTCCTTGTCTTCCTCTACTTGTTGTACCACCACGTCGACGATAAACGGCTCTTGAATCATCCTCCCTCGAATAATCCTCTTCGCTCTCGTTGTCAAAGCCAGTCCAAACGTAACCGCGGATACTCGCGGCCATGACAGACGAAGACCGAAAGTTTCCGCATTTCTGTTTATCCGATTCTATTCCTAAACTCGATTGATCGATCACAGCTGTATGTGTGTCTGTGTGTGTATGTGTATGTTTGTGAAATTCATTTAATCGAATTCAATTCGTATTTTACTTCAGACTGGATTCTTCCATCTTGAATATTCTCTTCCATCGGAAATGAGAAATTGATTTTTTTTTTTTCTTTACCTCACCCACTCCTCTCTTTTTTCTTTTTTCCTTTCCTTTTTTTTTCTACCACGACTCTTAGATTGTATGGTATATATGTATATACGTGTACTTGTAAATTATGGAACGAGGGTGGTGAGCCAAGGGAAAAGCGATGACTCTTCCCCAACGTGAGTTAACCTGGCTAGGTAAAACCATCCCTTTTTTTCTTTTTTTTCTTCTACCGAATAAAAATATCATCGTTTAAAATATATCTCCAACGTTTCGATAAAATATTTAATTACATTTTTTCTTCCCCCCGAATGATCTAATTCTGCTGGATCGATGTTTCAAATCTAAAAATTCTTTTTACGTAGATAATGTTACATTTCTATTAATAAACTAATCCGTTAGATCAATATTACGAATCGAAATATCCTAATTAAGTAATTCCGTACCACGAGTAGACGATGCTTTTAGGCATCAGTGAAGCTGTACTGCACCTCGATATCTTCATCAAAAAGAAAAAAAAAAAGAAACACTGGCTTACAAAATTCAGAATATTTTATATACATCAGTGCAACTAAAATCAAAATACATCCAACGATTTATCTTTTACACAATTTTCTAATAGGAACGTGTTTATTATTTACCGTGTAAATAAAAAAGAGTATTGGGTGTATGAATTATCGTGTTCATTAGAGAGGGAAATAAGAGAATGATAGAAAGATTGAAAATAAGAAGCAGGATGGTAGAGGTACGTTCGTTCTTGTTTCATTTCAAGGGCGGGGTCGATGTCGCTTTCTCGTCCTTGTCGAAATGGTGTGTATCCCAAACTTAAGGGTAACTGAGGGACGGTGGAGGAGGATGGGAGGAGAAAAAACAGTGGATGGAAGGTTAAGGGCTAGCTAGGGGGCGCAAGTCGCCTACGCAGCTTGTACACGCACACACGTGTGTCAACAGTGTGAACGCAACCGCGCCAATCAATATCCAGCTATATAGGGTGTGTGCAGCACGTTCACTTGCTGAGGGAATTTAAGCAAGTCTCTCTCGGATCTTTCAGTAGTAACCGGACCACCACCAACCATCCAACCAACCAACCAACCAACCAACCAACCACACCTCCTCGAAGTCTGGAATCTTAAAACTCCTGCGTGTGTTGTTCTTTCCTCTTACACTATCTTATTCTCTATAAGCATATATGTGAGTGTGATTGTGTGTGTGTGTCTTGTTCTGCGTATGCGTGTATATGTAGGTGTGTTTGTGCACACCCCCAGTACAGGAGCTTTCGCGTGCTCTCACCGAACGACGACACACGTTTCCCTTTCGTTCCAGTCTCTGTCTCCGGTTCCTCGAGACAGGAGAGAGCAAGCCGGTATTTAAAAAGGTATGAAAATCGGTTAAAGAATAACGCGAATTTTGTATGGAAAAAATTTGTGATTTAAGCGTTACTTTATTTTAAAGTTTTACAATTAATATTATTTTAGATATTATATCATATTATTATATTAAGTTGATGGAAAAGAAATGACGGATTTTCCCATTAAATTGTGGCCAAAAATCAGACAGTTTTTTTCCACCAATTCAATATTATTATATTATTTCTATACTTTTAATAGTTTTCTTATTTATTTATTTCTTGTTTAATTTTCGTTAATTATTCGAAGGTAAAAGGAAATACCCCTCCACATTATTTTAACATTGAAATAAACGTAGAAAATGATATTTAATTTTTTTACAATATTCTTTATATTTTTTTCTTTTTTTTTTAAACTAAAACGTTTTATCAAATATATTATATTTATACGCGTACATTTTGATTATAAATATTTGTAAAAGTAAGAGAGAGAGAGAGAAAATTTGATTGTACGTACTCGAAAATATCATTAATCTTTGTTTTCAATATTTAAAAAAAAAAAAAAGGAAACGTTAACAAAAGGGGAAGAAATATTTCTTTAAATTATTCCTTCGCGTCGTGCCCGTGACGAAGAGAAGATATAAAATAAAGGAGGGAACGGAGAGATACGCGATCTCTCCTCAATCGGCAAGTTTTGTTCTTTACAAAAAAATATCACACACGTGTCAAATGGTAAAGAAACTCTGTAGTATATACGCGTTTATGTTTGACATGTGAGATACGTGTGGTAAAGCGCTTATAGAGAGTTGGAGGAACCATCATCATCGTGTATCTCTCCAAACCCAGACACGCAACACACACGTACAACCACTCACACTTGAATATACTTCTCGTATATAGATAGAAAAACCTCGTAGGGGGTTCATGGTGAGATAGAAAGAGAGAGAAAGAGAAAGAGAGGGAGTGAGTTACATTGACAGGATGAAGCAGAGATAGAAGAGGGGATGTTGAAGTAAACGAGTACGGTAAAACGACGCTTTCAGAGTAAATTCAGTGACTCATGTACGTATGTGTGTTTTATACACACACATACATATATATATATAGAGATGTTTTACTTATGACACACGCCGAGTGAGTGAATACGTAAAGAGAGATCGAAAATAAGAGAAACAGTGAGAAAATCAGTGGTAGACGTGCTTTTGTTCCACCCTGTATGATGGTTTACCGTCTACAAGCTTTCTCTCTCTCTTTTTCTCTCTCTCTCTCTCTCTCTCTCTCTCTGTCTGTCTGTCTTTCTCTCTCTTTTACGATAAATTCAAACGAAGGGTTTGACAGTATAAATAAAATACACATTTTATTCGACGAAGATCTAATCTAAAATTGTCAATCGATATCGTCAAGGCCAACAATGTCTAATCAATCGCAATCACAAGTTCATTGCCAATGATTTTTAGATCTGGTTCACAATATATATATATATATTAGATTAGATTATAAATAAAAAATAGTATCAGTAAAATATTAATTCAAACGTGAAACAAATATTTGCTGATCGATACTACATTGTCTGCGGTAATCCAATAAACATTGTTCAAGGTTAACAATGTCTAATCAGTCGCATCTAAATTCATTGCTATTAATTTTTAAACGTAGTTAATAATAATATATTAGATTATTAAAATAAAAATAGTATGAATAAAATATAAACTCAGACGCGAAACAAATATTTGGTAATCGATACTACGTTGTCCGTGATAATTCAGCAAACATCGTCAAACCCAACTACCCCGAGCCATTATCGAATTAGTCGCACCTAAGTTCCTCAATGATCGTTTTCACCTAATTCATAATATATTATAATAAATTACAAATAGAAAAAAATCTATTCTCTTTCTTCTAATGAAATTTATAATTGTGAATCAATATAATCTTTTATAGTTATAACAATCCAATTAATATTTTCAAAACCA
Source organism: Mischocyttarus mexicanus (assembly GCA_023678845.1). Classification (NCBI taxonomy): domain Eukaryota; kingdom Metazoa; phylum Arthropoda; class Insecta; order Hymenoptera; family Vespidae; genus Mischocyttarus; species Mischocyttarus mexicanus. The sequence goes on along the minus strand of JACGTP010000054.1, from coordinate 314,768 downwards.
ACAATACTAAAAATCAATTCATCAAACCAAGGTTCATTGCCAAATGACTTTTTGGCCCTGATTCATAATCAACGAAAGCTAATAAACTCCGTTTCAATATACGTACCCTGTTGCTTCCTGTTTAAGGATAAAGATTAGAATTCAGGACTAGGAAGAGTTACTCGATCGAAGGATGGAAGTTAAAGGGCAAGTTGCCCTGGTGACGGGGGCCGCTTCCGGTATCGGCAGAACTTATGCCATCGAATTATTGAATCAAGGAGCTAAGGTGAATAAATGAAGATACCACTTGGTGGTAATTGTTTTTGGATAAAATTCTTTAGATACAAATGAAAATTAATCTACGATAAGGGAATAAATTACAAATACGTGATAAATATTTTTTCTAAACAACAATTAATTAATGACGAACAGTTTGAACGAAAAATAAAATAGAAAAGAAATCTTGAATTAGAGATAACGTTTAAAAATCCTATTATTATTATTATTATTATTACGCAAATCTTATCTGTCACTGTTTTATTGACAGGTATCGATTTGTGATATCAATATTACGGAAGGTGAGAAACTTGTTGAAGAACTGACCATGAAATATGGAAAATCTCAAGTAATATTTTCTCAATGCGATGTTACCGATTATCCACAATTCGAAGGTACATTATCACGATTACCGATCATTATAAACAACCGTCATTAAAATGATTTCTTATCTTCATTGATCTGTTGTTGTTGTTGTTGTTGTTGTTTACAGCGTCGTTTCAAACAACGATTGCTGCTTTTGGACATATCGATATTGTCATCAACAACGCCGGAATCATGAACGATCGATTTTGGGAGCTCGAAGTCGATATCAATCTCGTAAGTTAATTTTTTGTATTCTTATATATTATATATTCAATTCTTTAAAATACAATTCTAAATTCCAAGAAAATTAATTAAATATCAAATAATATAATGAACAGTTTTAAATCGTTCGGAAATATTTATTCTACCTTAACTATGTTGAAAAATTTAGCAACAATTCGCAATATTTCTACAATTTATTTCGCATTATCTCACTATTAAAGTATTATGTTATAGATCCCTAAAAATGCAACGTCAGGTGTTTAACGATAATCAAGAAACGTTGCATAAATTTAATACCGGATATTTAAATATTAATACTTTCTGTCTTAATTCTGTCTTGATTTTTTTTATACATTATAGGAAACCTAAAAAACAATATGCAACTTTCATTTATCGAAAATATTAATTTATATTAATTTTCTGATCGTACCCTGACTATATATGGACTCGTTGTTAAACAATTTGGAATATTTCCTTCTTTTTTGTTTAGAATGGCGTGATACGTGGGACTCTTCTTGCTCAACGATTTATGGGTACGGACAAAGGTGGACAAGGTGGTGTAGTCATTAATATCGGAAGTAATGTTAGTATCAATCCCTGTGTCAGCGTACCCATTTATTCGGCAACAAAAGCTGCAGTTGTTAGTCTTACAAGAGCATTCGGGGTTGGTAAAAATATTCAAATAAAATCTTATCCGATTGTATCTAATTTTAAATAAAATTGTCTTTAAAATAAATTGAATATATTGATTGTTATATTAATAGGATCAATATCACGTGGATTTAACGGGTGTCAAAGTGATGGCAATTTGTCCGAGTACAACGGACAGTAATTTGGTACCAGATGTTGGTAAACAATTATTATCATTGCGATATAAAGATGCCTGGAGTCGAGATACTGGTTCCATTGTTCCTCAAAAGTAAGAAAATTTATTTAATAAAAGTAATGTTTTTTTGTTTTAATATAAATATCGATTCAACTTACTTTTTCATCATATTTTATATGCAACACTTTAATTTGCTTTAACCTACGAAAAATTTGCAATTTATTAATGTTTAACAAAAATATACAATAATTTATGTTGAACAATCTTAACGATTATAATGCGAATAGAATTTTCTTCTAAATGAATTAATATCCTTATTGAGAGTATAATCTTTAAAATAATAATATTATTTCATTTTTATTTTCTAGAGCGGAACATGTTGCCAAAGCATTGATTCATATTTTGAGTACCGGAAAAAGTGGCAGCGTTTGGATGGTCGAGAACGGTGAACCACCTCGCGAAGTGAACTTTCCAAAATATTAAATAATTACAGCTCGAGACAAAAAAAACAAAATAATAATAATAACAATAATAATAATAATAATAATAATAATAATAAAAAAGGAAAGAAAAAGAAAAAAGGTCTCAACGAGTCGGTCTCGCACGACACGTGATTCTTCCTCGCTTAATCACGAAATAACTTAACTATATGCCGTATAACACTACAATTATATAATTTTATATCGATTTTTTATAATCGAACATTACCGAAATTCTCGAATCAAGTTCTCGAATCTGAAACTTAAATGACGATCATAATCACTATTACGATATTATTCGTCTACTAGCATCATCATTCATCATTCATAATTCATCATTAATCATCATCGAGAATTTGTGTTCGCGACATTTTTCTACGGTTTTTACTATTTCAAAGAAACCTGTAATTATTAGCACCGATCAGATTAAATTAGCACGCTAGAATCGCGTTGATCGCTTGGTCGTTAACGGATACGTCCGATAATATATTATTTGCTTTTAAAAAATAAACGTATACGTAAGGTGTAAGGATGTATGTATGTGTCTTTAAAAATGCGTGTATGTAGGTGTGTGTGTGTGTGTGTGTGTAAAAGAAAGAAAGAAAGAGAATGGGACGAATGATACAGTTCGTAGTAACATTGTAAAAGTACTATTCGTCCGTCTAACGTTGCTGAAAATAATTAAGAAAAAAAGATAAAGCCATTAACGAAAAAAATAAGAAAATACGTTGTAAATTTCAACGACATTTTTCTACGAGAGAAAACCTTTTTGCGCCCAAAAATAAAACTAACAAAAAAAAACAAATTTGAAACCCGACTAATCCGCTCATCGAGGATATTTAGAAGAGCTGATGTTTCTTTTTCGTTTATGTTTAGTTGCAAAATAAAGTAAAATGAAAGGATAATTTGAAATGATTTGAAATGATTTGAAATGATTATTTTCTATTGTCAATTTATGGAATGTGTTTTTAACAGACAAAAAACCAAATTCGAAAGATGATATGAATTTGTTATTACGTATTCTCGATCGATGAAATAAAGAAGATAAAGAAGAAGAATAAGAAGAGGAAAAAGAAATATTCGTAACTAATGTGGAAACTATTGTTGGTTTGTTTGTTTGTTATGATTTGCTGAGAATGTATACGTTGCAAGCTTTGCCAATAAAAATGCATAGCTTTTTAAGAAAATTGAAATGAATAATGTGATTATTCCTATTTTTTTTTATTTTTACCTAACTCTTTGTTTTATTCGAGTGGTCATTCTATTTGATTTAAAATAAACAAGAAATATTTAAGTTCCCCTGACAAATTAAAGTTATTCATTTATTACAATTTTATTTATAACAAATAAAATTCTTTTAATATAAAATATATACATAACATATTAGATTCATAATTATATTTTTGTCTTATTAGCAAATTAATCAAATTTAAAAATTCCCGATTACTCATCATCTTGGATTATAAATATGAAAAATTTTATTTAAAATTAAAAGAAAAAAAAAACACAAAATTATCAACCAAACGATCTAAAAAAGTTAACAAATAAATATGTACATTAATTTATTTTTAATTAATGTTGAAAATTTAAAGTACATTTTTAAATATACAAGAATAATACGAAAGATAAAATGATAAATAATATCTCGGTCGATTAATCGAAAAGTTCGATATTCCCGTTCTCTCCTTTCGATATAAAAAATACAAATTCGAAATTCCGTATAGAAGCGGATGATAGGAACGAACCGAAAAAAACGAATAGGATTCCGCGTTCCCATGAATAAGGGATCGGAAGGAACACGGAACGCGCGCGCCTTCGGCGATTTACAATCATAAACCGTGGTTTGCTTTGTACTTATCGTTCGAGCATGGTTTTATTATGATTTTTGAGCGCCAGGTGGCCGCGTTTTTGCTGGCCGTTCGTATAGCGGTGCAATTTACTGAACGCCATTGCATCGATAAATGTCACGAGGGTAGGGTACGGATTTGTCGAGATAATCATTTCTTTTCGCGCGATAATAAAGGAAGGAAGAAAGGAAGGAAGAAGGAAGAAGAGAGGAAGGAAGGAAGAAAGAAGGAAAGAAAGAAAGAAAGAAAAAAAAGTTTAGCAACGTTTGTTTCGGCAATTTTGATATTTTTGGGTGTTAGTGGTCCCGATAATGTCTAAACGAAAAAATGCTACAGTTAAAAAAGGTCGGTCCAAATCTAGGAAGGTTGAATACGACGATGAGGATATTTCGAGCGAGCACGAGTCCGAAGTTGAGGACGCCGAGAGTGGTACTAATGTCGACGGTGAGGACGCTACCGAAGACGATATTACCGATGTCTCCAATATACCCGAGCTACCGTCGCCAGAGGTAACTTTACTTTATTTATTATTTATTATCTCATTTCAATATTTACCTCAGGTAACAGACAAATATCGATGAATATAACACGATGATATATCCTTCCTAAAAGACGTGAGAAGATAATAACTTACTATGTTGATAACGACGATGCTGGCAAATACTTAAACAGTACGTAAAAAACGAGATTTAGTCATGAATATGAAAAATAATAGAGGTCATTTATAATGGGGGAATATTAACGAACCTCTATGGTCATCTCCATAATAATACACGGCATGTAATATTTTCGGATCCGTGTAAATGCGATATTTTTCTTTTTAAATTAATTTGCATAAATCGTTCGTTAAGATCTGATAGAAAAAATAGAAAGAAAGCAAATCGAGGGTATAATAACTAAATATAATCGCTGATGATATGCTCCTGTCGATTCTGTTACAGGGAGGCTGGGGTAAACCTGGTACATTGCTTATGTGTGGTCTAACTAATTGGGAAATGGCAGGACGTAAAGCTCCTCCTAAATCGCTCAAGACCAATGTCGGACGTAGTCTTTGGACGCCGCATACTTTTAAGAATTTAAATGGAGCTCGTGTCAGATTGATTGCTTCTGGACCTTCCTCCTCTCATAATGTTGTTGTTACCGAGGATAATAGATGCTTGACTTTTGGTAAAAATGATAAAGGTAAATTGGATCATTGGATCCTTTCCTTTATTTTTATTTTTAATGTTATTATGTCGAAAAAGAAAAGTCCTATATTCTTTACGCCTGCAAATCCGCAGAGTTTTCTTTAGTGCTGGATTAGCGGGATATTATTATATCATATATGAACATTATTTCATAACTTTGAGTATTTGTTTAGGGTTTAACCACTGTAAATATTATACACTTATAGTTATAATATACTTTTTTTTAGAATTCTACAGCAAACAAATCTCTTTAAATTCTATCGAAAATCATATTGAATAATCTCTATTGTCAATGAATTGTAGGTCAATTGGGTGTTGGTGATACTAAACGTCGGGATGAACCAACCGAAGTAGAAGCATTAAAGGGACACACTATTATAGCAGCATCTTGTGGTCGAAATCATACACTTTTTTTAACCAGCCGTGGTTTAGTATTCGCTGCCGGGGACAATAAGTTAGGACAGTGCGGGGTAGGAAAAACTGATCCCTGTATTGTTAAAGCTACAAAAGTTAAATATACAGGACCTCCAATAGTAAAAGTAGGATGTGGGGCAGAATTTTCTATGGTCTTAGATATTAAGGGTGGCCTACACTCTTTTGGATGTCCAGAATATGGTGTATTAGGTCATAACACAGATGGAAAATATTTTGTAACTAATACGAAGATGGCGTTTCACTTCGAGAAAGTGCCTAAGCGAATCGTTTTATACGTAGAGAGAGGTAAAGATGGTCATGTAACGCCATTAGACCGTGTTGAAATCACAGATTTCAGTTGTGGTCACTACCATACAGTTGCTATTGACAGTATGAATCGTGCTTTTTCATGGGGATTTGGTGGAATCGGTCGATTAGGCCATAATGAGCAAAGAGATGAATTAGTACCACGTTTAATTAAGTTTCTTGAACCGCCTAATCGAGGTGTTAGGTCTGTCGCCTGTGGTAGTACTTACAGTATTGCAATTAATGTTCATGGTTCAGCACTTATGTTTGGACAGACTAAACGTACTGGAGAAGCTAATATGTATCCAAAACCTATTCAGGATTTATCAGGTTGGGAAATCAGATGTATTGGATGTTCACAAAGTAGTATAGTTGTTGCTGCGGATGATTCTGTTATTGCCTGGGGAGGTAGCCCTACTTTTGGGGAATTGGTAAGTAACATTTTGTAATCCCTAAAATATGTTAAAAATTGTAGTATATTTTTATATTTAAAAAAAATAATATATTAAATATACTTACAGGGTTTTGGTGAAATGCGCAAATCATCAACTACTCCTATGGAGGTAAAAGCCCTAGAAGGTTTATACGTTACAGCTGTTACTTGTGGCGTCTCTCATACATTAATGATCTGCCGAGATGATACAGAAGAGGAAAAAGCTAAAATTAATAAACTTCCAGTATATTCTGTTTAATTATTAGATAATTCTTTGGATTGATAAATACATGGGATGTATTATGATTACCACCAAATCTTTATACAAACAAACATTGGAAAGAATATTTTAATTCTATATTCACAAGCGTAAGTAATCATATCCCAATAAAAACAAGGTTAGCCTAACATCAGGGATGCATTGTAAAAAGATTTAAGCTATCTTTGCTTGGGTCCAGAAACAGTTGCAGCATAGAAATGCTCATTTCCTTGAGAAAAAGTCTTTAGCAGACTGGAAAATACGTCCATATGAAACATAGACTTAGCTATTACTCTACTTTGTACTTCCAATTTTTACTTAATCTGTAAATGACAGTTCATCTGTAATAGTAATCCCTTTCTGTTAGTAGCTCAGGATATAGACCAAACAGATAGATGCAAAAATATATTTTGATACGTTGCTATTTTATTGGAGTTCGCTGTAACTTTAAGCCACAGCGAAAAGTGATTATTTGTATGAGAAAAAGTGCTGGGAACTGGAAAAATTGTTAAGAAAGTTTTTTATTTCTATCATTAATTGGTAGTGAATTTATCATAATCTTATAATCTCTAATACCATTGATTCATTACGGTAGTACCTGAATCATTGCACCCCCATAGAAATTTTTATATTATATATATATATATATAAATATATATATACGAGTACTATATATTAGGTTGGGGAGAAAGAAATAGATTATTTTAAGCTTAAAATAAATGTAAAAATAATGATTTTCTTTTTCCCTCTACCTAATATAATACATGACATATATATAGAGATACTTTTAAATAATTCACATGTCCAATGATTTATAAACAATATTTTAACGACTTAATATTTATGGTATATGAACAATAATTTTATTTCATTTTAGCCAGTAAGATAATATGATAGCTTCCTTGAAACCAGCATTATTTTTCATACCTTTTTTTCTATGGAAATTAACTCCTGTTTTATTTTATATTATTATATAGACAGTGAAGTTAGACAGTGAAGTTTCAGTGAACATTATATTATATATTGTTGGCTATTGTATTATTATGCAAGGCATTCCAAGATTTAGACTATCACAATTCACAATTATTTGGAATCCCTTGTATCTCATCTTAACACAACTATTTAAGATTATTCACCTTATTTTTATTTTATTATATTATTATTATTATTATTACTATTTTTTATTTTATGTTATTTTATTTTTATTTTTATTTTTATTATAAAACTATTAAAATGAAATAGTGTATTAATTTCACTCATATTTTATATCATAATACATAAAATATATAGAAACTTATATAACTTACTTTAGATTTTACAAGACAAAGTGGTAAAGAACACTGCCAAAATGTGTTGAAACATATTTTGTTTTTTTTTTATTGTAACACGTCCGGTATTTAACCATTCCATTTCTTTCTATGTAATACTCTTATGCAGATTTTGCACTAAAACGAACTTGTTCTTATAAATTTATAACGAATGTACAATTGTAATTGTCAAATAAATGAAATTTTTAAGAAAAAAAGAAAAAAATTTATAGCTATGAATTCATATAATCTATGACTTCTTTCACATATTTTTCTGGAACATTATTATATTTCCAACGTAATAGTTGATAAGACATATAATATATTGGATCTGTTGGATTGTATTTTAAAACACTGCTCAGTGCCCAGATGAGTGCTAATACTTTATTGTGCCTGTATATATATATACAATATATTAATATTCAAATAGTTCTAGCGAAAATTTTGTATAAATATATATTATAAATTTTACTAACGTTAATCTTGTTGATTCTAGATATTCATAGCAGAAACATTTAAATGGTTTAAAAGTACAAGATTGACTTGTTACCGTAGAATCATTTGGAGAAAGATAATTTTTACTCGAAGTGTACGAGGAGAAATCTTGCTCGAATTCTGTTTCACTAGACATGATTTTATTTTCTATTTTGTCTTGCAATATTGAAGACATTGATAAAATATACTAATCTTATAATATTGATAGATTGTTTTTATTGTAGATATACTTTAAGAAATTTGTAAATATATAGCAATGAAATTTATACAAAATTTTATAACGAAATTCAAAAATAATTGAGCATCAGTTTACATTATTATCAAATTGTGTATGACCTTGTTAACAAAATATTTAAAATGTATGAATTTAATAGTCTAATAATATACAGGGTGTCCTTTAATTGACTGTACAAATAAGCAGAGGTGATTCTGTAATATTCTGAAGAACTAGAATCAAAAATGTAGAATAAAATTTTTATATATAAGGCTTTTTAAAAAAATAAGTTTGAAAATTTGTCGAGTACCCTGACTGAGCTTTCAACTCTGGAAACTAAAAGTATTAAAATCTTATATAAACAAATTTTATTCTACATTTTCAATTTAGTTTTTCACGTAGAATCAACCCTACTTACTTTTACCACCAGTTACAGGACACTCTGTATTTTGATACTGTAGTATATAATATATATTGAAAATGCTTTATTTACAAATAAGTACAATAAGTTACAATAGACTTGTGTATAAGACAATGACCTTATATCGTTTTGAAAATTCTATTTGTACGAGTATATTTCCACTTATTTTTAATTTTTGGATCAGTATATCTTTTATAAATTATATGCATTATAGGTATTGGAATATAAGCAAGTAAAAGACAGATCATTATAAAAGAAAGAAAGGTTTTATGCTCTATTAGATAGACATACGTTTATAATATCACGCACATAACAAACTTTATAATATAAGTGTATAAATGTAACAAAGCAAGAGACTATAAAAAGTGATCAAGCGTCTGTGGTAAAATATCGATAAGTGTTAAGGTAAATATTTATTTATGAATAATTTCGAAATAAATTAAACAAAACGTTATTCATTTAGAATATTTAAAACAACAGTGCTTTTTTTTGGCTAGCTTATTATTAATGGTTTAAAGCACCAGCTTTTCATTCTTGGCTCATCCTATGTCCGATTTTTTGTACACCTGCAATATACAACTATAAATTGATGATATTTTTCAAATTTGTATTTAATTAAATGATTAATCATAATAAAGGGGTCTATATAAATTGTTAGTACATTTTGTTTGTATTGTTCATAGATGGTGTATGTTTGTTTCTTTATCTAATGTAATATAATTCTAACAATGATTTACAGTATTAATTATTCATTATAACTTATATCCTTGTTGTCTGATAAACAACATACCATATAATAGGCATCATGCTTATAATCATTACCAAAAGAATTTCTTTATCACAGCCACTTAAGTCATACTACAATAACATTGAGAATATGAATTTTGTGGTACGTAATTTTCCGTCAATTGTAATCCTCTTTTTCCCATTCGATGTCTCGGACCTTTTATACTGTCAGTATCGAAATATTTTTGCAATTGAGTATCCCATAAACCAGGAGTTTGCAATATCTATTAATATACAATGACATATAGTATCAATAGTGTTAAATTGTTAAAGCGTATCATAAGGCTCATGCTTCGTTATAGTACAAGGAATTAATATACAATAAATCATTGTAATTTACCTTTTGTACGAGCTCCTCAAAGCAACACTTAACTCCATCCGCAGTTTTAGCACTACTTTCGATATAAAGAGACTGATGTCTCCTAGCAAACTGTAAACCTTCTTCAGTGCTTACCTCCCTATTAGATAGATCTATTTTATTACCAACTATCATCTTAACGATATCTGTTTTATTGCAATATGTATTTAATTCATTAATCCATGTATCTAGTTTTAAAAATGTATTTCTATCGGTAACGTCATATACTAGAATAGCTCCTTGTCCATCTCTATAATAACTTGGTGTTAGAGTACGAAATCGTTCTTGTCCAGCAGTATCCTATATAATGATACACATATATATATATATAATTGAAACAATTAAAACTTTACATAACAGTGTACACACCTATGGTTTAAGACTAACACTAATAACCAATATTAATTGTAATAACTAACCCAAATAGCAAGTTTCACTATACTATCATCGATTGTGATATATTTTGTTTTATAGTCCATACCAACTGTATTTCGCATATTTTCCGAGAATTCATCTTCTGTGAACCTTAAAAGTATACTAAAAATATAAAATACAAAAGAAGGAATGAACAGTTATATCATCATCATCATCTATTATAATTTCACGTTATAAATTAATCGTATAAAGAAAAATTGTATATATATATATATATATATAATGTACACAAACACATGTATATATACGATTACTTTAAATCTACCTTGATTTACCCACGTTAGATTCTCCTATCATAAGAAGTTTAAGAATTGTTAAAGTGTTTTGATCCATTTTGTAATCATCCATCCTTTAGAATGTATTTTCCTTAACTTTTGCGTCGTATTATTTTTCTACGACACACAATTGATTTTTGATAATACAACAATATATCTCCACTTCATAAGTATTAATTATCAACAACATAAACGCGTCACAAATTAATACGATGATGACACACAAGACCGTAACTGTGGAAATATAAATTCTCCCTACTATGATAAAGATTCCTTTAACTTCCATAATCTTTCTTTAGATAGCGCAACAATCGCCCAGCTGCATATCCAAAACTTTCTTTTCGATTTTTCCTTTTTTTTCTATCTTCTCTTTGCATAATTAAAATGTAATGGTAAATATATTTATATATATATAAATATATATTTTTTTTTTGCATAAATATTTAATGATTATCTTATATTTATCAATTATCATTTCTATTTAAACGAATATTGGTGAATACGATCAATTTTTATTAAATTTATTAATAATTTTGTTTAATTATTTTTATTAACAACAATTATATATAGAAAAGATTTTATTTTATTTTTTTTTTTAATGACAACAAAATGTGCGATATTAAATTATTTTTTAGAATTAATACAATGAAATTGTTATACGTTTATAAATGGAAATGTAAGATTTCATAATTATTATTATACATTTATTTAAAAAATGTATGCTTTAAATAGATCGATCGATCAATACTCGATACGAAGTAAACACACGAATAGATAAAAAAAGAAAAAGAAATAAAGAAAGAATAAAATAGAGGGATTAATTCAATGAGTTATATGCAATTTAATTTTTATCAGTGTGGTATCAAAAGAAAATATGGTGACAGTATTTCTAACCTATACCAAATTCGGTATTCGAATAATATTGCACGTTTTAAGATGACATTTGTAATAAATTATTACAGACAATAGAACGTCAATTATTTATCATTATTCATAGACGATGAAATAGTATTAAAAATTCGATATAAATTAGAGGAGGAGGAAGAAGAAAGTATAAAATAAAAGAAGAACTTTTAATATAATGTGGAAAAGCAAAAAATAGATTCGCATTGTTATTCGACAAACGAGACGATAATATATACATATGTACATACATCAATACATACATACAATAGTTAGTAGTTATATATCTATTCTGATGAATAAACAACATTCGCATACACATTTAATTTAACACTATAATTACGAATTTGAAATAATCGCAGAAAAAAAAGAAAGAAATGAAAAAAAAATGAATAAAATAATAAACGATTATTCATAATATATATGTTAAAAAGAAGTGATATCTAAAGAGAGGGAGAGAGAGAAAAAAAAGTAATGTAAGAGTATACTTGTTATCTAAAATAAGGTAGGAGAGAAGAGTTTGGTTGATTGCAAGGATAAAGATGGCCGCGGTAGGCTGCCATGAAGGGAGTGCGTCGCTCGTGCTCGTGGAAATGGGACGTTGCAACATCGAAGTGTCATTGTTGTTCATATGAAGTGTCACGCAGTGACGTTAAGTGAGATTAAGTTAATATTTAACTAATTTAAGAAGATAATCATTAGGGGATATGGCATCGGACGGGTAAAATATATTTCTATTTAAAATATATGATCTCTCAAATAAGGGGACCCTTTTAAACGCGCTAGTCACACATAACGATAATCTATGTATGCTTTAGCTCCGAATGGGTTTGCTGCCAGATCGATAGTGAATTTTTTTTCTCTCTTTCTTTTCTTTTTTTTTTTTACCACTGACCCGTCCCAGTTTTGAACTCTAGATTAATAAGTTTTTCGTGTTATTAAATGTGTGAGCGTTAGTTTAAACCTTTCACAAGATTTTCCTAAGATATTGGGCGGGTCCCCCCCAAACCCAACCAACCAACCAACCAACCAACCAACCAACCAACGAACCAACATTTACTTATTGTGTCTTTTATACATTGTGTCATATTTTTATGCGCCTTTTAGCTCTCACTCTCTTTCTGCGCACTACACTCTACTATTCGCTTATCTTTCCTTCTTCCTCTTTTCACCATTTCGCGCTTTCGTTTCTTCTTCTTCTTCTTCTTCTAGTCTCCTCTTTTTTTTCTCCCTTATCTTTCTTTTCTTTTTTTTCTTTTCTTTCCTTTTCGCGACTATACGTACACGATCTACGCGCAAATGACTCTCCGCGGCCTATTTTAGCCAATTAAACGGATAACATGACATCAGGCAGTTGCTTGTAATACCACCAGCATTCCTATCAATTTATGATCTTAACAATAGGGGTCGAATGTTCTCCCTTCTATTTCTTTTTTTACTTTTTATTTTTGTATTTTTACGTTAATATTTCGTATCTATATATCTCGTAGCAGCTTTTATTTCTGGAAATTAAGTGACTAATGGATTATGTATCTCGGTTGTGGTTTTTCTGATATTTGTTTTTCCAAGTATTTGCTTTTTAACGTGCTACAGTTTGGTGTATCTTAATCATTTCTTTGCATTTATAATTGATTTATTTTTAGTTGTTCGCAGGTCATAATAATTAACTCCGGTTTAAACGTTCTTTTTTGGCATTTTAGTGTTAAAGTGCAGAACTTATCATATTTGAAATCAATTCTTTTTTAATAACGATGTCTTTAACACTATTAAATAAAATTCTTTATGGCTGTTAAATGATAAATAATACGACAATGCATGTAACTTTATTCAATTTTTTCTACTCTTAGTTTTGTGGAATTAATCGATTTGGCAAATGATTTTATAATTTATTTGGCTTGTACATTTCTTTTAATGTGTAGATCATTATGCATATCTCAGATTTGATATATTACAAATAATTACAGTAGGATGGAATGGGTCGAAATCATAGAACCACGTACGAAGGAGCATATGTATGCCAACCTTACCACAGGAGAATGTGTATGGGATCCACCACCAGGTGTACCTGTGTAAGAAATTATTTTTTTTATCTTTATATATTTTTTATTGAGAAATGAGAGAGAGAGAGAGTTTACGCTTATGAATAATTTACAGGAAGAAGACGGATAATAATCAGTGGTGGGAATTATTTGATCAGAATACATCAAGGTTTTATTACTATAATGCCACGTCTCAGAAAACTGTCTGGCATCGTCCAACCGATTGTGACATTATACCCTTAGCAAAGCTGCAGGTGAAAAATTTTATTTACTTGATATTACTTTAAATTATTTTACAAGTATTTAATTTGTATGAATATTGTGTTTGTAGACATTAAAGCAGAACACAGAACCAGCTGGTAGCAGTGGAAGTGATATTCAAAAAAATGCAGAACCAAGAAAGAAAGAGTCTGTATCTACACAGACTCAAACACCTGTTAGTCGTTCGATGCGTTTCAACCATCAAGACAATCCTAATTTATCTGTTACACTGGTACGATTAATAATTTTGTGCAAAGATATTTGCTTAATATTCTTCATATATATTGATTTTGTATTTTTATTTCTGTAGCAAGTGGGTAGTGCCAGTAAATCACGAACGTCCGGCATCGGTGTGGATATGCAAACATCTCCACCATCTCCATCTCCTTCCTCGAGACGACATCATCATCATCACCATCATCATCATAATAATCGGCACCATAGACATCACGAAGTACCAGCAACTAGACGGCAACATAATCATTCGCAAGATTCTGGTCGATCCAGTGATAGTTCTGTCTCCCATAGTCGTACTTCTTTAGAATCAACAGGGTATCGATTGCTAGACTCTCCTCATCGTCATCATCATCGTACTACTGTTCAACCTCCTCCAACCCATGCTCCTCAGTCTTCACCTAGGCAGCATAGCGGTACATTAGAAGGTAGATGTCACAAAAGTGGGACACTTGAAAGCGTTAAGAATCAGAAGTCTATACCATTGGGTGAACCACCACCACTGGGATTGTCTCTCTCAACTAGTACTCCTCTATTCAAGAAAAAGACTTTTCCAGATGCACAACGCGAGGGTAGAATAGGAAATTTGGATCTTGAAAAGAATAAAAATGGTAAGGTATTAAAAAAATCGTTTTTTATTAAATTGAATAGAATTTAAGATCAATTATTTAAAAATATATTTGGTAAATGTAGGTAAAGAAAGTAGTAGGGGTTCCTATGGTCCTGAACCAAGTACTTCTCCATATAGAGATTCTTTAATGGAATCAAGAGTATTTAGGCAAGAAATGCCACCCTATCGTCCGCCAGAAGTTCAAATAAGTCATAGCTATAAATCCCAAGGTGAAAAGTATGGTTCGTTAATTGAAAGTAGTAATCGTTTCCTTAGAGAAAGAGATTGGGAAATGCATCAAAGAGAAAGAGTTAATAGTTTGGACAAATCTAATACTTCTGCCTTTTATCCAAGTTCCATGCATCCAAGGAATATGAATAAGCAAGATACTTCAGGTAGTATAGGTAAAAGACATTATGGATGTTCTGCTTCATTGTCAGAAGCAAATGTTCGCGATATGTATGGAGCAATGTTAGCAGAGAGAAATGATCCATCCAAGAGTTTAATAAGAGGTACAGGAATTATTGCTAACGTAGCCAAACAGAGAAGTATGGAAGTATCTGAGAGAGAAAGAGAACGGGATCGTGATAGAGAAAAGGAATATAGAAGAAACACAGCGTGCAATAATTCGCTCGATTGTAAGTACATAAATCTGTATATGTGTGTACAACTTTACTTTTAAAATATACATTTTTAAATACTAAAATATCGATTGCGATTGATTTATAGGCACATCGCAACCTCTAGCTCGTAGTTATAGTTTTGTGCAACAACAAAAATTGCAACAGTTACATCAGCAACAACAACAGCAGCAGCAGCAACAACAACAACAGCAACAGCAGCAACAACAACAACAGCAAAGTAGAAGAAGAGATAGGGACGAGGATGCCATGCACGAGCGTTATTTGATAAGTCAAAGTCATGAACAATCTAGGCAACGACTTAGTAGTAACACTAGTAGTAGCAACAGTAGCAACAGCAGTAGCAATAGTGCTGTAGGAGAAGATATCGAAGGGCATTTGGATACTGAAGATAGTAAGAAGAAGAGAAGTAATGGTAATCCAAGTCCACCGTTATCTCCGTTTTATGGAAATCTTTTATCAGATGCAGATCATTTGTTACCACTTCAACATTATATTCTTCAACAAGCTAAGTTATCAGGTAATTAGATTTTTCTTCTTGCGTTACCTAATGATTTGTCGTATGTGTAAATGTGTATTTATGTATTTATTTCGAAAGGTTGTTACAAGTTTGGAGATCCATTATTAGTAGAAGAGGGTGATGATTCTTTAGACGAAGAGGGTGGTCGAAGTGGAGGTATAGGAGGAAGAGTCGATGATGATTCTGATGATCAGTTTGCCGATGACGAGGCAGCAAGTAATCAGGGTGACTCCTCTAGCCAAGAATATCTCGAAGATCATTATGCTGGTTAATATATTATCATTGATCTAATTTACATATTAGTTTTTTTTCTTTATCAATAATCAAACAATTTACATTAATTTCTTGTATTATTTTTGATTACAGATCTAGGTAACTATGATACCGCTGGTTTAGCAACTTATTATAATACAGCCGACACATTAACAAGGCCGCAACCATCTCCACCAGCTTCGCCAACTATAGTAACGCAAACAGAGACACAAGATAGCGTTATTCCGTGTGTTAGACGAGTATCTTTACCATCTTCCACTTTAACTTCTACACCAAGTGTAGGTACTGGAAACGATAATACCGATTTAGACGAGGCACGTCGCGACGATAGTACCAGTGGTGGTGATATAGAAAAGTATGCACAAGACAATCTTAATTTGAATTGTGGAAGACCAAAAGGATTAAGATTATTGTTTCGAAAGAAATTCAGTGTCCGTGATATTCTCAGTTGGTCAAAGGATCCCATACCTCAGCCTATGTTGGTTGTTGTTGATGGTGAAAAATTATTGAAAAGAGAGGCTTGCAATTTGTTTAGATTGGTTCAAGTATATATGGGCGATCGTAAGGCAAATGTCGGTATGACGTTAGACGGAGTTGCCATGGACATCGTAAATACGGCATTTTCTAAACTACCTTTACGCGACGAGCTTTATGTTCAAATCTGTAGACAGACTACGGAAAATCCTCGAAAAGAAAGTCTTCGTAGAGGTTGGGAACTGATGGCTATTTGTTTAGCGTTTGTACCACCTAGCCCTACCTTCGAACCTTACCTCGATGGATACATGAATAGGCACCGCGATCCAAACTTCCAATTTCCAGAGGTTGCTAAGTGGCCAATTCATGTACAGGTCAGTCATTATGCAACGGTTGCCTGTAAACGTCTTCAGCGAATTGGTGCTCATGGAAAACGACAGCCACGCAAGGCTACCACCGAAGATATCGATCAAGCCAGGGTAATTATTACTGTTACAAACAATTATTATTTTAATATGTCTCTTAAATCAAAATATAATTTATAATATTTTATTTCAAACCCTATAGATACAAATTTTCCGTGCATCGATGTTTGGTGCAACTCTATCCGAAGTAATGGCATTGCAAAGAGATCGTTTTCCACATCGCGAATTACCGTGGATACAAACGACATTAACAAGACAAGTATTGGTACGTGGTGGAACATTAACGGAAGGTATTTTCCGAGTATCTGCTGATGCCGACGAAGTGAGCGCTTTGAAGGCCTGCTTAGATAAATTTGAAGATGGCGCAATATTGGCGGCTTCTCAAGATGCACATGCTCCTGCTTCCTTATTAAAGCTATGGGTACGCGAATTATACGAGCCTTTGATACCTGACTCCTTTTATACGGAGTGCGTATCGATGCGTCACGACGATGCACAAGTTTCAGCAACTAGCGTAGCTGCTATCGTTGATAGATTACCTGATCTAAATCGACGCGTTTTGTGTGACCTTATACGATTCTTACAGGTAAGTTAGATAAATTAATTCTATTAAAAAAGAAAAAAATAACATAAATATATTTATCTTTTTATTTTAGATCTTTGCCAGGCCCGAAGTAGTAGTACGTACCAAAATGGATGCAAATAATCTTGCAATGGTAATGGCACCAAACATTTTACGGTGTACATCACAAGATCCTCGTGTTATATTAGAAAATGCACGAAAGGAAATGGCTTTTGTTCGTACTCTGATCGAGTCGTTAGACACTGCTTGGATCGATGGTCTTCACTGACCATTCAATTACGCTAGTAAAGAACACTTTAGACTATTATGCCAAATGAATCAGCTGTATATTCACACCCGTTGTTAGTTATCTCACTGTTCTCTACACGTTCGTATATATTTTTGTTTATTTGTTTGTTCATCATCTATCGTCACTTTAAAAAGAAGAAGAAGAAGAGGGAGGAAGAGAAAAAACCAAGAAAAGAAAAAAAAAATAATACCTTGAATGTTCTCTCGTGGTTGGTAAGTTTAGTGCTCGAAGTTTTACCAAGCTAAATAACGCCATAATCTATTCTCCTTCTCACTTTCTATTTATTATTTATATACAGATTCTATGTTATAAAGATAGAGATTATTAGATTATATTATGTAGATCCCTCTATATATATATATATATATACATAAATATATATATGTATGTATAATATGCGTATAGAGTGTATCCGGTAGAGTGATACAACCATGTGCACGAAGAGGTGATTCTAAATATAAAAATTTGTTCGAGAACGGGGCCTTAAACGAACAAACAAAATGTTACTCCTTTTTTTCGACGTTATTTTTACACTTAAAATCACCATCCTTCTCTCATCCGGGTTGTACTACTCATCCGAATATATATTCTGTAATGCAATAATATATATATATATATATATATATGTATATGTATGTATATATATATTTTATCATCCCCTTGTTACCGCGCAAAGGAAGCAAGCAAGCAAGCGGAGGGCTTTTTTTACTCGATCATTGTTGAATCTCGTGTAAGATAGAAGATCTTCATGTGTTATCATGTATAGCTGCACCTCTTCGCGATGATCTTTTTTGTATAAGCGATGAATTGAGAAACGTGTACAACGTTTATCAAAAGAGTAAACATTGTAAAACATCAAATAAGTTGTACTCGCAGATGCGTTTCTTTGATTTTCCTCTTTTTGTTTTTTTTTTAGTTTCCTAAACATACTTATATACATATACGTATAACATATAGACGTATTATTTCATTATTTCGCAAAATAGTTTCTCTTATTTTCTTATATATATATATATAACATTATTAACATCATCTCGTTGTCAATTTAAAAATTTTTCCAACGTGTTTATAATAGTTATTAACGTTAAATATTTCTAAACTTTATAGATTAACGCGTTCTGTGCAACATGTACTACTGGTGGTACACGCAGAGACAAATTTATTTAATTTGCTGACAAATTTAATTCTGTAAAAGATAAATACTTATAAAATTGATGATGTAATGAAATATTATATAATAATATATCAATCTTTAGTAAAAATATCAAATAGCTTGAACGACAAGTCAGACAAGAATTGCTTGGCACGGAACGTGTTAACATATTGTCATTGAAAACAGATTATATATATATATATATGTATATATGTATTAATTTTTTTACTTTTTGTTTATTTTCATCGTCATTATTAGTCATCGTTATCGTCATCATCATCGTCGCCATCATCGTCATCATTCATTGTTAAACAAAATCAGCTTTATCAATGTAATTGTATCGAAGAAATGTTTAAAGGCACCGTTACGCTTATCACAGTTTTTGAATGAGAGAGAATGAAAGAGTGAGAAAGAAAGAAAGAAAGAAAGAGAGAATGAAAGAGAGAGAAAGAAAGAAAGAAAGATAAATAGATGGAAAAAATGTGAAAAAGAGAGAAAGAGAGAGAAAAAGATAAGAAATATAACAATGTTATACAGAGCTGCCCAAAAAACCTATCACGGATCAATCATTATTTTTATTTGACGACATACACGGTCACTCTCATTGTATACAATGTGTTCCTGAAGAGTACAAGTTAAATCTTTACGCGTTTCATTAAAATAAAAAAGAAAAGAAAAAAATAATAAAAAAAAAGAAAGAAAATAATGATATTTAAATTACAAAACGATATATCATACACACATACATGTACACATAAACACCATACACACGCATAAACATAAACATAAACTTAAACATAAAAACACGAACAATTAACGTTCCTATGCGAATAATAATGGCTACTAGTTTCTTGATTACTGTCCACGCAGAGAGAATAATAGAAAAGAACAATAATTACAAAAAAGAAAAAAAAGGAAAAAAAAGGAAAAGACCAAAAAAGAAAAAATAATAATAAAAAAGATAAACCAAATGAAAAATTTAAAAAAAAGAAAAAAAAAAACGACGACACCTAACAAAGTAGTAGAAGTTAAGCTTGAGTCGTAGTTACAATACAGCAAAAAGGATTTTAAGATAAAAAACAGAAAAGAATGAAGAACTAAAAATTCAAATTGAGAAAAAAAAAGAAAAGAAAAAAAAAATGAAAATTAATAATTGCTTCGTACTGTAATTGATGACGTTATCGCTTAACCCTTTATTTTTTACATTTAGAAAAGTATATATATATATATATTATATATATTAGCTTTAAAAAAATCGAATCACTCACAGTATATACATTATTATTATTATCATTATCAACATCCTTCATTAACTCGTGCACAAACATTACACATCAATCACGGGCATATTCTCTTACGTAGGATTCATCCAATATCTATATCTACATATATATATGTATACATATATGTATGTACATATATGTATGTACACAAGGGATATACAAGATCGATTAAAAATTAATACTATTGAAGAGAGATTTTACAATTAGCTGATGAATTAATCTATATATAAACGCTTTAATTTACTTGTATAATGTTAGCTATGTCCAAAGGATATATATATATAAAAAAAACAAAAAAAAAAACAAAAAAAGAAATGAGAAGAAAAAAGAGTTGCAACAATGCTTTTCAACAATCCTCTCTCGATCATATATAATTACCAAGTATATATATATAGTATCAAATTTTATCGAAAAGATGCTCGACTATTATTATTTTTTATTTTTAGATATTAATTTTTGTTTTCCTTTTTTTTTGTTTTGATATATAAAAATTTTTTTTCATCGTAAGATCTCTACGACGAGTGTTGTTGTTGTTGTTGTGTTTAAGCGTTTTACAAGCGCATGTAATATTCTTATGTTATGAATCATTTTCTCTATAAAAAAAAAAACAAAGAAAACTGGTATATAAACTAGTGTCGATACTCTTCTGTGCTTTTGTTTGAAATACATAGTTCAACTAAATTGACCATGAATTTTTTTTTTTTCTATTTGTACGTACTATTTCACTTACTTACTTACTTACTTATTTATTTATACTTTTATGTATATGTATGATATATTACATACATGAGAATTTATATATATATATCAGTCCTTTCTAAGCGCGAAGAATTGATGAGATGAAATTAGTAGATATCATCAACAATTGTCAACGAACGAAGCTGCCGAACCACTGGCAATTTCTGCGTATTGCTGCCTATTCGCTGAACATAACTTGCTGGAGAGATCAGTCTCTCTTTTTCTATATGTTATTGTAACAAAAAAAAAAAAGAAAAAAAAGAGAAAAAAAAAAAAAAGAAAAGAAAAGAAAAGGAAGACAGTTTTATTGATACATATCTTTAAATTAGAGTTTTAAAATTAAATAGTTGAAAGTATATAATATTTCCATTTTAAATTGTTGATTAATTTTAAATGTTATCAATCATTATATTATTATCATCATTATTATTATCATTATTATTATTATTAATATTGTTATTAGAGTATATGCTAACTCGTTATTAGTGTTAGCTAATTATTAAGAGACTCACCCTCTTCCTGGTAGTTCCATAACGTCAACGCTAACACTGTTGACGTATAATCGATCGTTACACCAAAAAAAGCATAGTGATCTAGGTTGAAGTACGTCCATATCATAAGACCAGGATAATTCCACACGTCTGATCTTGCCAATTGAACCTGACGGATGAGCTATAACCATTCTTACGCTCGTACCATGTTCTAATCTCATATAACCACTGAAATAATTGAATAATAATCATCGATAATAATAATAATTACTATTAAAAAAGAAAAAAAAAAAAGAAAATAGTCACAGTTTAATATATTTAATCTAAATGTAGTAAAAGAGTGATTGTAAAGATTAGAAAATCACCTAGGCGTGAGATCCATATTACGTATCAATCCGTTATCAGCATGAAGTGTTACCTTCATGAAACCTTGAACCCAACTTTCGGCAGTTGGTGGTCTAGCTAGATTGATCGTTATCCTGTAGTGTCTTCCTAAATAATAATTATTCGATATTTTTTTTTGTCTGTTAGCAAATATGCACACACATACATATATATATATACATAAATTAAAAAAAATATATTTATTATAGTTATTACAAGTGATTAATTCTTCTCTATCGAATATAAAATGTCTTTAAATTTAATGAACATGTTATAAAGAAGATTGACGAACAATAACGAGAGAAACAGCAACAATATATATGATAATTCAACCTGATATTAAACTTACTGCAATAAGGATCTTCCTTGCCAGTATTAAAAAAAAATTTAGATCCTAGCAACGAGGAAACATCTTGTTTAATAGCTTTACGTCTTAGCAAGGCTGGACTAGCATCAGCGTGATAGCCCATAATTCCACAATTAAAACTATCGTTGCCCTTGCAAGAAAAACACTCGCCATTTAAGAAACTCGTATAGCTCGAACATTCGTGTGCAATGTACTGACACTTTGAATTGATGCTCTCGGTGAAGAGCTTTATGGCACGCACATGATTGCAAGCCACCAGGACACGTGACGCTTCATCAAAACCTTCACGTATTAGTGTCAATGGTAAAGACGGTGTTGTCTCACTCAAATCCGTACAACCTGGTTGTTCCTTTCCATTATTTGGATAAAAGTCCAGGTGTCCGCATGCTTGACTCATCCCGTAACCTGGAAGCCCTTATCATATCTTTATTTAATTTTTTCATTATCATTTTCTCTATTTATTTGTTTTATATTTTTTTTTCTTTAATTTTTCATATAAAATTAATGGCTATCATCGGAGAAGATTTCATTGTCCCCTCGACAGACAAACAAACAAATATATATATATATATACGAATCTTGATGTTATATATATTTGAAATTATTATTATTATTATTATTATTATTATTAAAGTTTCATATTATTCATCACATTTTCATTTCTATGATATATTTTTAAATAATAATAAGATATATAGTTATGTTTAGGTATGTTTCTTTTTCTTAATGTGTTCAAACCCTTCAATAAAAATATAAAAATAATAATAATATATATCGTAAAAGTGAAATTTTTTTTCATTTTCAAGATAATGCGCCACAATTATGAACAAATTTATTTTTCTGTTAATTGCTTCAATGTTGTTTGTCATTATTATACGAATGAATTTATTCCTGACGTGTATATTCATATATTATTATATTCATATATTATTTATTTATTTATTTATTTAATTAATAATAATAAAAGATATATAAGATAAGATAATTGCGAATAAACGATGAAATTTCATCTTCCCATGATAGACATTAATTTATTTTCTTGTTGTTGTTGTTGTTGTTGTTATTAAACTTTTAAGGGCTCAAATATATTATAACAGAAAAAAAAACTCTGTATACGTTCCCTTGAATTTGTTTTTTTCTTGATTTTGAGCTCGCCTACCTAAGAAAAATATACTTTTTCCGTCCGTATGAATTACGTCAACCAGTTGGGCATCGGTATAATCAAGACGAATGTGACTTGGCATTCCTTGAAAGTATGGTTCCGCTGGATCCAATCCTGTGATACGGCCAACGTTACCACGTAATTTTTCACCAGCATAACCGGCTGTATGTGCACCAAGACTGTGACCTATCAGATGAACATCGTTTGGTTCCAATCTATAGTTGGTCTGTTGGTTTTTTTTTTCGTTTTTTTTTTGTTTCAAACCAAAAACACAAGTATTCATTATGAGTATATATATATATACGTATATATTATATATGTTATATAATCCTTTCAAAAAAATTCCAAAGTGATTAGCTCTCTCTACTTTCAACCAATATTTAAACAAAATTTCTTCATCGAAGTATTTTATAAATCAATATAATTTAACATTTAATATTATATGAAAAATAAATCTTTATAATAATTAAATTAACACAGGACGAACGTAAAATGAAATGAATTTTTTCTAACAATTTTAAAATGATAACGTGCACGTTAACTTTATCAATTTAATTCTATTTTTTGATTAACGATGTCAATCACTTTGGTTATCTCGAATAAACGGGCAAAAGAGTATAAGTCAATTATATTTTATTTTTATATATTTATATATAAACAGGATTAAACTTTAATATATTTGACATTATTATTTTTAAATGAACGATATGCATATTTTATAAATGTCCAACGGCGCGGAACCATATGTTATTTCAACTTTCACGTTCAGAACACCTTAAATATATCTGCATACCATTAATATATTTATAAGTGTAGTTATCTTAATAAAACTAATATAATTTTGATTTATATTCTTTTACAACCCGCCTACGCAAAATATAAATCAAAGATTTAAATAATAATTAGATTTCCTGTTTACCTGTAAATGTTTTATCAGATTGGCTATTTCTAATCCAACTAATCTGGTATTAGCTGTAGCTTGAGTATAAAGGGGTAAACTACCACCAGCCCAGTCTACTACGATTACATTGTAATCTCCATGCTTCAACAATTCATTTCTCATTTCCTAAATATTAAAACAAAATTTCTCTTTTTTTTAAATATTATCCTTTTTATATAAAAATTACAAATATTTTTACGTGGATATTTAATTAAACCTCACCTTTACCCAACTGCTAAGCGGTGTATCGATGAAACCATGGATTATAAACTTGGTCTTTCGTTTGGGATTGAAGTTAGAATATTTGATTGATTTGTCCTTGGCTACAGTCAATACATGACCCTATAAAATTATTTCATATCATTTATTTCATTGAATTATTAATAGTGATTTTGTAATAGTTTGTAATGTAATGCATTAAACTCACGACAGTTGGATTGTCATTGGTGTAAAGGATAAAACTTGTATTGATTACTTCTCTTGGTAAAGGAAATACATTGAGTGGTCTGTACATCAAATGATACCAACTTCTGGTTATGTTCAAACACCCTAACTCATTGTAACACCTTGTTTCGTTCTCGACTGTTGAAATTTTGTTAAAATCGTTGTACTAATTGGAGTTTCTTGTTTTCTTTTTTCTTTCATGATTCAGAATATAAATAAATTTTAGGTATTTATAAAATAGTAAGTAATATTTACATGGTAACCATGGTATGTTAACTTCGATTCTATCGCTTCTTGCCCATTGAAATGGATCCAAAATTCCGGCGGAGCAAATAACAGGAGTCAATGCGACGAGGAGTAAAATATTAACTCCTGCGACCTCCAAGACGTTGTATTTACTCGTATCGCTCCTCCTAATCCTAACATAAAAGGATTAGAAATTAAATTCGATCCTTTTTTTTTAAATTCATTTATTATTAATTTTATAATTTTTACTTTTTATGGTAAGAATATTAGTTAGTACAAAAATATGATTTTTTTCTTAAAAATACAACCTAACATCGGTTGAAATTATAACGAAAAGAATATAGCGTTAAAAATAAGAAAACAAATATCAAATATCGAGTTCTTGTCATTCACCACCATGAAATTAAAAAAATAAATGCACTGATAAATATAAAAGTATTATTTTTATATAAAAATAGACATTAATTATAAAATAAATCATTGCATTGTTTTATTTCTTTCGAGAGTGAACAATTATTATTGTCATTATTAAGAGAAAATAAAGATTGTATTAATTCTTTCGAGAACAATATTTATTTTCTCTTCTACCATAAAACTATGTCCTTAATTATTTTAAAAAGAAACTAAAAACCTTCTGCAATGACTTTTTAAAATTATTTATTTATTATTATATATATATATCTATTTTTTTTTCGTCATAAAAGTTATATCTTATTATTAACGATTGATAGGAAAAAGTAGATCAACAGAAATAACATCGATCTTAACTAGTACAAAAATCAATTTCCCCTCTTTCCGATTCATTTATTCCTTCGTCATAAAAATCTACGTACCGTTACGATTTTATTACAAAGGAAACGCTTATGAAACTATTAAATCCTGCAAAACAACCGACCTATCCTTTCCCTTATATTCTCAAAGGAGATCAGCTACTCCTTTAAAGAAAGAAAAGAAACGGATCTTCCCCGCTTCCTCCACCCACCATTCGAAGATCCTTTGGAAAGTGTGTCGCCACGAAATCATTTAAAAAACAAAAAAGAAAAGAAAATTAATAAGTGAAAGAAAATGCGATTAATTGTAAGACGAGATGAAGAAGGACAAATATATTTGAAGAAAAAAGATAATAATAAAATAAAATAAAATAAATAAATAGAACGAGACGAGGAAATATTTAAATAAATGTAATATTCGATGAAGATGATGATTATGATGATGATAATAATACGATAAGATAAAAACAGATTTAAATTAAACAAGAAAAAAGAAAGATAGATTCGCGAAATCTCTTGACGAAAAATAAGAACGAACCGGTTCTCCTGGACCCAGGTTATCGTGGCATTTCACTTT
Source organism: Mischocyttarus mexicanus (assembly GCA_023678845.1). NCBI lineage: Eukaryota > Metazoa > Arthropoda > Insecta > Hymenoptera > Vespidae > Mischocyttarus > Mischocyttarus mexicanus. The sequence continues at coordinate 288,076 of JACGTP010000054.1, read as the reverse complement.
GAATAAATGAGGAAGAGGAGAGTAGGAGGGAATGTGTATTGGTAGGACGAGAGTAAGATGAGGAGGGTTTGGTAAGAAAGAGAGTATTCGGGTATTAAATAATCATTATTTCGAAAGTAAGAGTGTAAAATACGGCGCCGAAGTAACCGGAGTACAACGTAACACAAAACAAAATGTACCTACAGGAGAAAGAAAGATAAAAGATATGTAAAAGAAGATGACAGAAAGAAAGGGAAAGAGTGAAAAATACACATATACGTATAAGTATGTGTATATGTATGGATGTATATTACAACGTGGCCCAGATTCGACGTCCTTCCCTCTGGCAATGTTGTATCGTTTCCTGCTTCTACCCCTTTCTCCTCCTCTCTCCCCTCAAAACCCCCTTTTGCCCTTCCATCACCACCACAAGCATTTATTTTCTTTTCTCTTTCACTCGATTCCCTCAACGTCCTTGCTTCTCTCTTTTCCCTTTCTTTCTTTCTCTTTCTCTCTCTGTCTCTCTTTAGTGGATTTTTTTTTATGTTTGAAATGTTTGGATCGAGATGACATCTGTTTTTTATTTTTTTTTTATATATATATATGTTTATTATTATTCTCAAAAGAGGTTACGACGGTATGCTTTAGTTAGAGAGAAGAAAGTCGTCTAAACGATACACATGGGGAAAGTAGGTAGTCTCGAGAGTATGATAAAACGTGGGTATTTTTCTGTTTCTGTTTCTGTTTCTGTCCCTCTGTCTTTCTTCTTTTTTTTTGTGACGATTATTTTCAATGATTTTCATTGATCGATAATTCAAGTGATTTATGATGTAAGAAAAGTCAATACGATAACCGAGATTCTTTTATGGGGAGGAGGAAGGTAGGGGGAAAGGAGGGATTATGATTAATACTCAATTTAGATGAAACGTTTAATTATATAGAAATTTATATAACTATTAGGATTATTCGTCGAGAATAGAAGAGTTTGGTTATTATGAAAGTGATATGTGTTTAAATGGAATATACATATGCAATATTCGCTAAAGTGATAAAGAAAGAGAGAGAGAGAGAGAGAAAGAAGAGTAACAGAATAGAAAATACAAGATTAAACTCCTTTTAACAAATCAGGAAACGAACGATTATGGTCATCGTGCTCGAGATTATCGTGTTCAATGAACTAGATAAAGAGATATTCGCATAAGTTGGAAAAGTTACTTGCATTACGTTAAATACACTTAAGAATAGGTCTTTTGAAAGTGAATAAAATTACGTAAACTACGGGTATTCGATGTCTTTCTCGACATACTCCTCATCTAGATTAAATACTAAATCTTTCTAATTTTTATTAATTTAAATTTAAATTACGTAAAAAAAAAGCGTTTCCAGAATTTTGTTCTTTCACATTTTGATTTTCCATGCAAATTCCTTACACTTTTCAGTAAATGCATTATGCACCTCTTGACTGGACTATACCCTAACGTTACTTAAATAAAAATAAATTAAAATACTATAATAAAAGAGACAATCGAATAACAGGTGTTTCCTTTTTTCGTGTTGTTTATTTATCTTTTTGTTACGGATGTAACACGGATTTCAGGAAACATGATGCACTCGCATAATAATAATCGAATTAAGTTTTATTCAATGTGTCGCTCGTTGTCAGTTAGCGTAAATAATTGTTCAGGAAGTTATATGATCGTGTGTATCGTACCGTGTATATTCATACATATATATAAAAAAAAAATATATATATATATAATAAGTATACTAGAGAATATTTTAATCTTTATTTTAATTATCTTTTTCCCCGTCTTTATCTCTCTTCTTTTATTCTTTCGATCATAGTACGCGGAAATGTTCTATGATTCTTTTTAAATTGCTGATAATCTCGAAACATACTAATTTATTAATCATCACCCTTACTATTTCTCCTTTATTTTCTCGATATCCCTGTAGAAAGCGAATTACAGGGGAAGTGTATTTATTTGCGTGTTCGTGAGTAAATATCAATTTACTCTTTCTTGACAGGTCTACGTTTATTTCTCAGCTACAATGTTCAATCGATCTCTCTCTCTCTCTCTCTTTTTCTATCTTTATTTTTCTCATTAATTACCTCTATTTATATTTCTTTCTCTTTTCGTGCGTATAAATATAAGACCCTTCAAAAATAACCAACCAAAATCTAATATAGTTAACATATTTTTATTAAAGATAAACAAAAAAAACCACCTTAAAAATAATGTTTAGTTTCATTTAACTCGTGTCAACTATGTGTTCTTTTTATCAATATTTATTTTTATTTTCAAGTTTTCTTTTTTGAAGCATCCTGTATAGATGTAATAGTAGTAGTAATAGTAGTAGTAATAGTAGTAGTAATAGTAGTAGTAGTATTTGAAAGTTAAAACTTCATTTACTCTAATAGACGATTTCTAATCCAGGAAATACGAATTAATTTCGAATTTATTTTCTAATTTCGATTATACGTAGAGACTTTTTTATTGGCCTTGATCATTTTGTATTTTTTATTCATTTTTCATTTTCGAAATAAGATTTAAATTAGATCAGCGAAGAATCATTGTCATGATCTAATCCAATCTTCTGAAAGATCAGATAAGAAACAGAGAGAGAGAAAGAAATTGACAAGAGTGACGTAAGTATACCTTTCTTTCTCTTTATATATACGAGGAATTTACATACTAGATTTGCCATATTTACATATTACATTTACATACTACATTTATATGTATAAATTTAATATCAAAGTATTTGTATATAGTGAAAGGTTCGTCTAACAAAATGATTTCTAATTCAAGAAATATTAACACTTCCAAATTTAGGATATAATATATTTGATCAATGGCCTTGAATTATATTTATTTTAGAATAGTTATAGAAATTAAATCAGTATTGAATCATATATTATCGTAACTTATTTCCATGTTTCGAGAAACCAAGTAGAGTTAAAAAAAAAGGTGTAGAAATTTGTTGTTAAAAGTAATACAATTTTGTATCCAATACGATTAATAATAATTAATAATTTATACAAATGAGAAAAAATGTTCTATCATTGATTAAAATATTATTTCAATGGCCTTGATCTTACTCATTGTTTTTGTAATAGAATAATCCAACATCTTTATCCGAATCATCGTCATGACCTAATCCAATCTTACAAGAAGAGAGGTCAGGTGAAAGAAATAGAAAGTAAGAGAGTGAGCGAGATAGAAAGAGAAAGAAATATTTGGAAGTATTATACCTGAAACGTGGTGACGTAAAATCAACCTTTCTCTCTTTCATTTTCTATCTCTTTCTCTTATTCATCATTCCGGTTCTCCCTTTCATATTATGTAAGACCCGAAGACTGGCCACAAATTCGTAAGACCAAAAGAAAATAAATTTCACCTCCATTGGTTGGGATCCCCAACAAATAGGCTCGCGTTACGTTTACTCTCTCGCCGCAAAAGAAACAAGGATCGTGAATCGTCGTTTTACTCGTTGTTTTACGTACACAACTATCAACTTTTTTTGATGTATCGTGTTCCAACGTTTATATATAATACCTACATCATTTTATCTAACATTGATACTCTCCTATCGAGTTAATTATCTCATTTTAGATTATTTTATTTATATTATCTATGTATGAACAAATATAATAAAATATAATTAATTAAAAAGAAATGTACACTTTCGAAAGATAAAAAAGATATATACCGGATACCTGGATGGAAAAAAAATAGATAAAAAAAGAAAGAACAAAAGTAACGAAGGAAAATAGTATAATGTCAACCAGTTAATAATAAATACTTTTCATTTAAAAAGTTAATTGAAAGTTAAACTGTAAATGTAGAAAAGGATTTTCAAAGAAATCGGAATTTTAATGATCTACCGAGAGTAACTCGTTTTCTCGCAACCGTACTACCGTAAATACCAAAAGTTATATATATATATATATGTATATATACATATATATAGTGTAGTATATATATATATATCTCTCTCTTTCTCTCATAAGATGTTATTAAATAAAATTGCAGTAGTCATTACTGACCCATATTAGGATGGAATTTTTCGTTTAAAGTGTTGGGTGGTCGTCTTAGTGACAACGAAGAATATTTTTAATTTTAAAAATGTATTGTTATTAAAATATTATTAAAATGTATCCCTAATAATTCTCATGATAACTAATACTCATATTAATTGTTATTATTTTCAATGGGAAGAAAAATCATCGATGTTTAATCAAAGTTGAATAGGTGAGAAATTGAAATAAAAAGAAAATAAGTAATTAAAAAAATAATGATAGAGAGAGAGAAAGGGTAAGATAATTACAGAAAGAGAGAGGGTAAGATAATAATAGAGAGTGAGAAAGAGAGAGAGAGAGAAAGAGTATACTTGTGCCGCAACAATGAATTTCCAACGTAGTCGGCCTTTACACTGACCTATTTGTCAGCATAACAGAACTTGAAAGGTGTACGGTAAATCTAGATGGCTTTAACTAATACTAATGTATAGTTACATGTATGTATACTTCTATACAAAAGTATAATACATGTGTCAACGTAATTTATTGCACATGCACAACATTGCTAACTTGCATACAAACAAATGTCCTTCTTACGAGATATGTTGTATTGTATGTTATATTATATGTCACCACTATGAATAGAAAAAGAAAAAAAAAGAGAGATAGAGAGAGAGAGAAAGATAATGTATCTTCGTTGAAACGTTTTGTATGAAAGATTGCATAAGAAAAAGTAAACCTATTCACCATAGGATCTCTCGGATGACCGAGAAACCCATTATTTCTTGGAATACTTTCATAGAAACTTTTTAATGGTGTTGATAATTAGTGAACGATGTATGTGTGTGTTTAAGTATATAAATTTTTATATGTATTTAGGTTGAGTATGGATTATGTAAAACGTAGAAAATGTTTTTTTTCACAAATTTTTATCACGTAACTACATTGTTTACGTATACGAATAGACATTTTTTTATTTCTTATAAATTAGTGAAAGTTTTTACATATTCAAACAGAGATTACAAAATAATTGATTTATTTTTTGTATTAAAATTTTTTAAATTGATGTAATCGATTCTAATTAAAAGATTTAGAATTTTTCTTTTTTTTTTTATCAAAACGTTGTAATAATGCATTTATATTCTATGTTCATATATATATTTTGTATATTACATAAAAATTATTTATTTTTATTATTATTTTAAGTTTTAATTATAGAATATTGCTGATAAACAATTTAATGGAATAAATTGTTTAATAAAAAAAGAAAATACCTATTTGTAAGATAATAAATTTTATTTTAAATGCACCGTGTTTGATTGAAAAAAAAAGAAATGAAATAAATAATATATTTTGTTAGAAAAATAATTAATGGTTAAGATTTTTTCGTTGATATGCAGTATTGTATATTTTCATATACCCATAATGCAATAAAGAGAGAGAGAGAGAGAGAAAGAGATTAAAAGAGAGAAAGGAAGAAGGCAGGTGTTTCAAGTCAAAATAAATAAGCCATAAAAACACGAGAGCTATGTGTGTTATGTACGCCATGAAGGCAACGTTCTCCTCGTGTGTTTGTCATCGAATCAGTTCGAAAGAATGTTCGGCGCTTTCTCGTCGACATTGTCGTTTTATCCTCGTTTGCTACCGTATATATATATTCGAATATAATAATAAGAAACAAATTTCTCATCTGATAGACAATCAATCATTTTCTATCATAATTAATGTCAACGTAAATTCTTCATCAGAAAATAAAAACCTTCTTTTATTGTTATTATTTTTTCACGAATATTAAAATCTATTACAGAGTCTTGTTAACATTAATATAAATTACAATTGTATTACTAAAGTTGTTACAAAAATATTGTATTTTTTATTAACGTTAAATAAAATATATGAAACAATAATTGTATACTTGTAAATATAAAAAAAAGATCTATCTGCTTAAATTTAATATTCCATGAAATTTTTTTATAACATATCACATTAAATTACCTATCGTATAAATCAAATACGCCCACCTATGAATATATTTATGAGAAAAAGAAAGAGAGAAGAAGAAGAAAAAAAAAAGAAATCTTCTGTTTCGTTCTCTTAAGAGGATTAAAATTGGTTGGAAAAAATTTTAACAAGTATAATTAAAAGGGAGCATTTAAATGAATGTTATCTTCGAAAAGATGACGATCTTTTAATCCAAATTGAATTAAATTTCCCTACCTCTCCCTTTCCCCTTCACACCTCTATTTAATTCTTCTTTTTATTGTTTCGTAAAGTCGCGTTAATTGATGGTAACGATTTAATCGCTTAATTTTCCTACTAATAGGAGGGAGGGAGAGGGATTAATAAGCACGTTTTCAATTTAACGAGCCAACCAATGCGGAAGTGGCGTGTTGGCATGGACGATTCTCTCTGCCTGCATAGATGCAGATGCAGATGCAACTTCGTGGATGCGAAAGTGGTTACACTTTTACATTAGAAGTTTCTACGTAATGCAGTCTTGTGTGTACTAGCACCAACGTCTATCAAAATCTACCGTTTCGCTTCGTCTCACCTTTATATATATACAATTTTTTTTTCTTTTCTTTTCTTTACAATACATTTTCTCTCTTTTCAATAGCAATCAACTTTGATCTTCCGTATTCTATTCGAATCTTATCTAATATGGTAATAAATCACAACTGGTGCATGTACCATTATTTATTATTAATGCATTCGAAATGTATGGTAATTATAAAAGAAATGTATATAATTGAATTGAAATTTGCTCCATTTCATAATTAGCAACTTAATATATTAGTGTTTGTAAAAAATTAATAATCACCTTTGATCTTCCGCATTGTTTAATATTTTCTTTAGTTACTTTTCTTCATTATATATTAAATTAATGTCTGTAAAAATTAATAATCACTTATGATCTTCCGTATTGTTTAAATCTTAATAAAAATCGGCATATAAATACCATAAATTAATCATATCAAGTTAAAAGAATAAAAGGTCTAATAAGAAGAGGAATAGAATATTTATTATGGTTAATGTTTCTATAGAAAAAAAAAAAAGAAAAAAATGTTTATATTACGTTAATCATAAATTAATTACTATCTCTTCCGGAATATTTTAATTTTATTTTTAGTATCGGTATTACAAATCTGATTTACTTTATAACTACGATTAATCTAAATTAAAATTACGATATAGAAATAATATTTCTAAAATAATTCTTGAATTAAAATTAAAATATTCGATGCATGACACAAAATATAAATGACATTTTTATTATTAATTTACTATTAATTTTTACTAGTAAGTGTACAAATCTTTGTGTTTAATACGCGTTTATGTTTGCGTGAATTTTTGTTGTAAATCTTTCAAACCACATTTTTGAGATGATAATATTTTTTTTATCTTTTTATTAATAACTTTTATATTATGGAAATATACACATATACATATTATATATATATATATATATACCAACACGACCTTCCGATTCGATATGACCTTGAACTTTTCGTCACGCTTTCTCAACGTCTTACGACTTTCCGATGTTTCTCGAAGCGAATGAAACTAACGTTAAGCATCTTCCCGACGTTCTACTCAATGCATTTGTTTTCTTTCGTAAAGATCATCAGAAAATGATCATTGAAGAGACTCTAACTTAGGATTAATGTCCGAAGAAATTCTATGGCAGGTAACTTGACGTTGTGAAAGGTTTAAATCGTGTTCACGTCTTCTTTGAACTATTATTACGAACTTTTCAGGGTTCGTGTTTATGTGTATGTGTATATATATATATGTGGATGTGATCACACATACAATTTAAGAGGGAAACTACTATGTTTTCTTCCTACGGAAGTACACACGATCGACTCTCAATCGATGGTTGCATAAGATACGATTAATCTTTAAATTTGTATATTTATTAATCATTTGTTCTTTTTTATTTTTATTACAAAGTATTTGAATTTCTTTTTGTACCATTATCTTAAATGTGCAGCAAATTATTCGTTATATAAATAATTTTCGTGCATGTTTAAATGCAATTATATATTTTTATTCAATAAATAAGTATTTTCAATCTTATCTTAAAGGAAAAAAGAAAAATAATTATTTTTATTAAAAGTATCTTTTGTAATATTTCCAACTCTTACGTTATATATCATTAAACAATTAAACAAATTAACAATAATATCAATACCATTTATTGTTTATGCTATATTTAAATATAATTTTTTTTTATTCAAATAAATAATATAAATCTGTAATAAAAAGAAAAAACATTAAATTAATCGTAAATAACAACGATAAAATTATAGAAAAACAATTTAAATATTTTCTCTCGCGTGCATACATTTGCATAAATAATTATTCGTATTTATATATTGAATTAATTACCAAACAATGTTAATACATTTTAATCATTCGATACGCGTATCCAGTCGTTCTGAAGAAAAAGGAAGAATAAACAAAGGAGAAACAAAAATTTATATTCTAAACGTACACACGGTTCTTTCATCTTTATTTTTTTTCTAAACCCTCCTCCTCCTCCCCTCCTCTTCCCATCATCCTCGTCACCATTTTTCTATTTCTTTTTAATTTTTATTTTCAAGAACAATCGATATAAAAGAAGGAAGGAAACGATTTGCAGTTAACGAGTCAGTTTGCGAGTCGTCTCGCGTGCTGGCTCGCAGATATAAAAGCGCTTCCTAGTTCGTGATTTACTCGGAAATATCTGCGATATTTCTTTACGATAGTTAATAACATCGATTCGAATCGTTTGACTCTTTGTTTAGACCGATTACATCGTATTTTTTCTCTCTGCTTCAATACACACACGTACAGAACGCATCTACCAAATTAGTAGTATACTTTTATGTCCTATCAATGATATCAATTTTTTTTTTGATCCTCTAAATTGCAAAAATTAAAATAATACAAATATTGTATTGAAAATCTAATCAAATCAAATATTAATAAATTCGAAGATATTAATGTAAATAAATAATATTTTTAACAGTGTTATACAAATATATGTACCTTCTATGCAAGTAAAAATACTTTTATATATAAGAATTATTATATTAATGATTTATAATCAATGGAAAAAAAACATCCAATGAATAACTTTTCAAAACTCTAATCTTTGACACTTCGTGTCACTTCTCTTTCTTTCTTTTCTGCTTTCATACCAAATTATACTGTTACGTCTATCAATAATATCAATTTTCTTTGAATCCTTAAAATCAAATTAAATGGAATATAATTAAATTCAAATATATAAATGTATAAATGTAAATAAATAATATTTTTAACGTTGTACCGAGTGTGTATGCAAGTAAAAAAAAATACTTGAATATTAAATTATTGTATTATTGATTATAAAATCAATATAGGTAGAAAAAACATCTAACGAATAACTTTGAAAAGTTATTCGATAAATGTAAAAGCGTGTACGTACGCCTACGTAGATTCGAGCTGCTTGTCCATGGAGAAAGTTCGCGTACTAGCCTATAACGTTTTACACACAAACACACATTCACCATAAATATATACATACATTACGTATGCTTGTATATACATACACATACACACCTCTTTTTTAAATATATTTATTAAACCATATTGAAATTTCTTCGAAGTGACATCTCAACATTTTCGAAACAAACTAATATACATTTTCGTTTAATTGACTATGAATTATAAAAAATCTACACGAATGGGGGGGTATCTTGTTTGTTTGTTTTATATTTGCTTTTAAAACGATTGAAATAAAGTAAGAAAGAGAGAGAAATAAGACGAGTCAAGGTGTTGAGATGCAAACGCAATCCTCTCTACGAAATTCGAATAGAAATCTTGGATGTTAAAAACGTGACGGGATTTTAACGAGAAAGTAACAAAAAAAATAATAATGATAATGATTCTTATGATAATAAATTCTCGACTATAGTATTACAGTTATTGCATTGAGAGAGATGTTCGACTATCGATTACCACATCGATTTTCTACACTTCAGTAACTCTCCTCTACGATTAAATATATAATAAGGATAAATATTTGTTTTTTTTTTTAGAATATACAAATAACGACAATAATGATAGAAATTAAATGAAAAAAAAAAGGATTAAAGGTATCTTCTTTTTTTTTTCTAAACGGATGATAAGACTCACATTTTCGAAAACGTTCCTTCATATCACTGCTGTGTTCCCTTTTTTATTTTTCATCGATCCATCGTTAAGCCACGTTACCTTTTATTTTATTTTTTGAAACTATCTTCTTCTATAAACTTTTTCGACACTTCTTTTTCTTTTAAATGAATTCAATTAATCTTTATATTTTATTTCTAATTTTGTATATAAAATTTGTAAGCTTCACGCCACGCAATTGATATCAGACATAACTATGGAAAAGAATTGAACATAAATAAATAAATTCCTTCTTTCCGATAGTTATTTTCTTGATATAACTTTAGATTATTCTATTAATTTAATCTTTCTCTCTCTTCAATTTGGTTATTCTCGAATAAAATACAATTATAAATGATTTTCTCATTCGAGAGGCACCACCGATCCGAGGCGAAAGAAAACGTGGCCGGGGCTTTCAGAACGCAAAAGAGACGAAACGTTTTGCACGGTGAGAGGCCGATACACGACTGCTCGTCGAATGTACAACGAATTCCACTTGCTCTGGAATATTTTGCCCACCACTGTTGTTAGTTTCCAGGTTGGTAGGTAGGTAGGTAGATTAATAAATATACACCTATTCCTACCTGCTTCATCAACAGTTTAATCCAACACGAGTATCAGGTTTGTAATAATTTTTTATAACCAATTATATTTAAATAATTTATAAATAATATATATGTATTGGTAGGTTGATAAATATTATTTATTTCTACTTGTTTATATTAATGTATAAAACTTTAATTTGAATAAATTACTTTTATTTATTAAAAATTAACAATTACCTTAAACTGACCTAACTGTTAATGAATTCAATCCAAGAATTTAACAACATTTTATTTGATATAGGTTTATTAATAAAAAAAAGTTTATCATTTAATTTATTGTTAGTTGAATATGAATATAAATCCTCTCCCTTTTTTGTTTGTTACTCTTTTTTTTTTTTTGCTTACTTTAAATGCTATAATTTTTTGTTCACGATCAAGTTTATCGGTCACTGTCGATAGACTCGTTTGTATATAAGTACAAACATAATTATATAATAATATCGATATGCATGTATGTATGTAATTACATTTGCAGTTAGGAAAAATAAATAAATCGAAATAGGTCAATAATTTACTAACACTTGTCATTTCATTTGTCCCTATTCAAACCATTCATTAATAACGAAGATAATAATACCTGCAATTATTATTTAACACGTTCAGTTTCTAACAATTTTTTGCACGACTTATTCATTCAATCTATTTGACGTAAAATAAATATCTTATGGTTAATGAAAAATTTAACACACTTGTTAACAGATAAGTTTGTAATAATTATTTTATAAAAATATAAAAAATATGGATTTCTATTGGGTAATAAAATTGTTATATAAAACCTGTTACCAATGTATCATTTCAATTGCTTAAAGAAGTTATAATAAATAAACGAAACGTTGTATAATTAATAATTATGTTTATTAACTTTATCCACAAATCTATTAAATTACTAACTATACGTAATAGGAATAGCTAACAAGTATGATATTTGTCTTTCGATTAGTATCATTTCGGAGTGATAATTCCAACGTCCTTCGACCAAGACAATTTCTTATTTTTGTTCCACTTATCGAAAGTAATTTATTAATATTTTTTAAAAAAACGATCGGACATCTCAATTTGAATAATCAAATTTTATGAGAAAACTTTTAATCATTAGAATTTTTATTTATTACTTACATTAGTAAGGAATGTTGTATTAAAATGTTTATAAGTTTCTCTTCTTTTAATTTATAATAAAGTCAGAAAAATAAAATGAGAGAGACAGAGAGAGACAGAGAGAGAGAGGGGTGGACGGAAGGGGAGAAAAGAAAAAGTATGAAGAGAGTCATGATCACAAATGATTGGATTAATAGTCTTCGATTTACCGGTCACGCATGAAAGCGAGTGCCAAGGTGAAAGATACACATGTGCATAATAACAGTGAAAGGATTGGATTTGTGCATTTGAGTTTGTGCCACCGATCATCCAGCGAAACTAAATTTGTTATAAACCACCTGATAGAAATTCTAACTTTATACAGAGTGTCTCAATTTGATTTTATTTTAAAAATAAACAATCAAATTCTATGATAAAAATAAGACCAAAAATATTCTATGGTTTGAGAAGATAGATAAACGTTATTAGCTTATTATTTTATATTTTTATAACATTTTACTAAACATTTTTAATCGTAGAATGTTCTGATACTACTTATAAAAATGAAACACCCTATATAAAAATATATATCCACACGTATATATCATATATTTATAAAAATTGAAAGAGAAACGAAGAAGAAGAAGAAGAAGGATGAAATGATACCTAAATAAAAATGACAAGGGTGTAGGTATCTTCGTGAAATAAATTAAACTCGACGAGAATGAATCCTAGTCAAATGATGCGAAAGTTTAGATTAATCTTATTTGTTTTTTTTTTATTTTTTATTTTTTTTTTCATTGCAATAACTCATAAGTCATATTTGAAAGATGTTCACGCTAAAATTACCTTGGTGTTGGTTTTGCCACAATTTCCTGTCGTTAAAATCTTTGGTTCGTTTGCTAAAAGCGTTTTCGTTTCGTCTGGACAAACTGTAATTCTATAAAATAAACAAAATAATAATAATAAGAAGAAGAAGAAGAAGAAAAAATAATTATTTTTAATAATTATATATTTTTTTTGTAGAATAAAATGGAAAAATAAGAGTTTGATGAAAAACATATAAAAATAAATAAATAAAAATAAAACAACCGATAATAGATTATTAATTGAAAAAAATATTATAATTAAGAATATTTACCCGTGATTAAATTCGAGATTATCGACAGTCAATGAATCGACATAAGCACGTGGTGTATGTAAAAGTCTCCAAGTTAAAGGATTGAACATTGAAGTTTGATATTCCCATGTAATCTCTACAGCATCTGGTTTACCAATAACCTCACCGGGTAAAACAACTGTATATACGCTACCAGGTTCATAATATTTCGAATTTTCACTTAATTTCATCTTCTCTGTTTGTTTTCCATTAGCGTTTATCACTTTAATGGTAAACATACCTACTTCACCGCCATAATTTACACTCTCGTTTGTTTTCGAAATATTTATTGTTATTCGATAATGTGCCACTGAAAAATATTTCAAAATATTCTTATATATATATATATATAATAGAATATTTATATTAATATTTAAATAACAGAGAATGAATCAAATAGAATCTCTTGGGATGAATTAAAAAAAAAATTGGAAAAGACTTACTACAAAATGGTTTCTCAGATCCAGTCATAAAGTAAACGGAAGCATGATAATTTCCAGGTTGTGCGTCCAAACCAAATCTAGGACAATATTGATTAACGCAATCGAAACATTTACCTTCTTGAAAATCATTATAAGATGAACATGGTGCTGCTATGAAAGGGCAATCAGTGTTGATACTTTCAACGAAGTATTCGTAACTTCGAATATGATTGCACCCTAAGAACCTTTTGATACCTTTCGTACAAAAATAATTACAATTATTTTATATATATATATTATAATGTATCTTTGGGTTGGTAAAATAATAATAATAATAATAATAATAATAATAATAATAATAATGCGATGACATTATTAGAGAATATCTTATATGTCCATATAAAGTATTATGAATTAGTATAACTAACCACGAAAGAAACTACCACGTTCCAAGGTTATAGAATTGAGTACACCCTCGTTGCAACCTGGTTGATTGCGACCACCATTAGGATAAAAGTCAATATGGCCAACTGGTTGCGTAATGCCAAGGCCACCACTGATAAATAGATTACTATCGGTGTGAATTGCTGTCACGAACATTGCGTCGGTTGGATCGAGTCGTACCATAGGCGAGGTATTGCTAAAGTGTGGTTCTGCTGGGTCAAGGCCTTTAAAACAAACGTAAAATAAACATTTTTGTTTGCAATGATGTTCTTATGAATTCCTAAATAACCCAGGATTACCTTAATGGACTGTAGAAACAATAACGACAACAACAACAACGAATCAGAAACTCTAAAAATTAACGTAAGAAAGTTGTTTAGTTTATTGAATAAATGAAATTGTTGTTTTTATATTAATTTACTTTCTCATAACAAATAACCCCTTTCAGAATAGTTAATTAATAACTCGACATTTGTTTTCGTTATTTTTATTTTCTTTTTAACAACTTTCTCTCTCGTAAAATATCAACAAGTTAGAAAGAATTGCACGTTAATTAATTACCAACAGTCCTTACTATTTCTAAGAAATTCTGTTCCTTTTATTATTTTTTTTTTTTAAAGTGGCAACAAAAATGGTGTGTACACACGCGTAAAAAAAAAAGTTACAAGATACCTGCTGACTGTGTATTTATGCGTGTGTAGGTTTTTCTTTTTTTGTCGTAACCCCTCGTCGTATCCGGACTACGAAATACTTTATTACATCTTACATTGCGCAAAGAGGGAAATGAGATTTTTTGTATGTTTGTTTCGACGTGTTAAATAAATTTCGAACGATAGTAGCATTTCTTTACGATTATAAGACGATCCGAAAGAATAATTTAAAAAAAATAAATAAATAATTATTAAAAGGAAAAATAGATTAGGTGTAAAATCGTATCGAGAAAATAATCGAGAAAGGTTCAATGAACTTTCTCGGTAAAGGATAAAAATTCGTAAATATAAGAATAGGGATGAGGTCAACCTCGAATACTTTCTACTATCCTGGTAGTTCCTGATGGGATCGATAGCTTACGTAACAATAAACCTGAAAGTTATATATTTTTCTCTATGACCAACGAGGAAGAAGAATAAGAAGACAACAACAGCATTCATCATTATTGATCGATCGGTTGTTTTTTGTTACCGTATATAACAAATAATCTAAACGGTATACAATATTAGGTTGATGGAAAAATAATGTCTGGATTTTCCCATTGAATTGTGGCCAAAAATCCGACATTTCTTTTTCCACCAACTCGATATAAAAATTCTTTCTAACTTTGTTTTATTCTTTTTGTTTTCCTATTTAAAAAAAAAAACCTATGCATATAATTTAGTTTCCCTACGAGATTAGGATTTGTTAATATATTACATAATCCCTTTCTGGATTTATGTAAATGGCAAACACATTATTTTGTCTCTTTTTATAATACTCAAATACTCTTACACACGTAGATAAGGATAAATAAATAATAAAGTATAGATAAATTTAAATAGAAGAAAATAAATTAAATTATTATTTATTTTTCCGTTTATGTTTTACAAATGATTCCTAAACGACGCGGAGTGACCTTTGACTCGAGAGGATGCACTTTCTATCGTTTATTATATTTGCTAAAAATGTAGTCAGCTAAAGAGAGATAAAAACGTGAAAAGAAGGAGACAGATAGAAACGTGGAAAGAGAGAGAGAGAGAAAGAGAGAGAGAGAAGGAAAATAAACATAAAACGTTAGAGGTAAAAGCAAGTCGTTCGTAGCTTCTCTTCCGTCATAGATGTTACCCTGATCGGTTGGGATTCGATCGGCCATCTTCGTATGTCTCCGGAGTGTCGGTGGAACCACGTGTACGAAGATATGAAGGATACAAGTTCGGTATCATTCGGGTTACGCACGAACGAACGAACGACGAATATGAACGAATGGCCGAGCCGAATATGAACGAACGAGTACGAAGTATAAGTAAATACGATACGAGTGGGGAAGAGGAATTAAAGTCATTGGACTTAGAAATAGAGGAAAATACGCGCGTCCAAGATGGTTGGCTTGCATCGAAAAAAAAAAAGAAATATTATCTCACACCTGGATTTCGTTTTACATTTCACAATTATATTAAAATACTTTAATTAATTTACATTAATATTGAAAAATAAGTTATGCGATATTATTGACTTGTAAATAATATTAAATAATGTATATTATTAAAAATATATAAATGCAATGCAATTTTTGTACTACAAATGTTTTTTATTTAATAAACTCGTAAAAGAGGGGAAAATTTAATGTATAGAAAATATTGTATAAAAAAAAAACATAAATACTTCTAGCGATACTTTTTGCGGATTACAATTAGTGTATGCATTTCTGGAACTGTTTAAAGATAAATGAAATGCATAAATGAAATGCATAAATAAATAAATAAATAAATAATAGACCGTGGGCAAATACAGATGACCAAAATTATATTAGCGTTTAATCATGTTAAATTAAAATTCGAAACGTTTCTTTTCTTACCAGTTATCCTTCCCAATGTATGATGATAGCGTAACCTTAACGAATAACCAGCATAACCAGCTGTATGAGCACCAAGACTGTGTCCAATCATATGCATCTTCGATGGTAAAATTTTACCAATGTTTATTAATTGTGCAGCTAAACGAGCTATCATTGCACCAACTAATCTCGTATTGGCAACTGCTTGTGTATATGGTGGACCAGCACCGCCAATCCAATTGACTATTAAAACGTTGCAATCTTCTCGCAATAATAATTCTTTAACCGTTCTCTAAAGTATAAGAAATTAAATTAAATTAAATAGAGATGTATGAAGAAAAAAAAAGAAAAAAATGATTAAGTTAATGGTTTATCGATTACTAACCATTACCCAGGTGTCATCACCGTTGTCTAAAAATCCATGAATAATAAAATAAAAATTGTTGTCTATTTTTAAAGGTGCATTCTCGATTGTTTCGAAATTATCGATCTTTAATTCGTGAGGTCTATCATTGTTTAAAGTATCACGTGTGTATAATAAAAAATGTGGATCGATACTGTCTGGTCGTACTGGGAACATCGACACTGGACGATTTTCTCCTGACCATGGTGCACCGATGTAGAAACAACCATAAGGTTCGTAACACCTCCACATGTACCATTCTAAATAATGTTAACAAATAAATAATACAATGAAATTAATATCATTGAAATATAACTTTTAAAAACGCCTGTAAGATATAGTAATTCTTAAACAACCCCGTACGACGGAATATCATTCAACCGGGGTCAAAAAAAGAAAATACATTTGGATAAATTACACGTATGTGTCTTTACTTTAAATCAATTAATATTTATTATAATTTGTAGTAAGATATTTTATAATAAATTGCACTTCTTTTTCTTTTCTTTGATAAAACTAATTATACATTTAATGTTACGAGTATTTATCGGAGTTTTTTCTTTTCATTATACTCATTAACACACATATATGTTCATGTATGTTAGTATTAGAGGATATACACATAAAAATAAAAAATTAGTGAGAGAAAGGTATAACACAAACATCACGGTTAGTCGCAATACTAATTATAAGTTTAGATTCGAAATGAGAAACGAGCAACGTAATTGATCCAAGGAGAGGTTATCATTACTCTTATCAATATCATTCCTACGTCATTTTATCAGTTACTTGAAAACAGTTATCTGTGTTTCGTCTATTCGAATACTGAATTAACACAACATATACATATATAGATATACACACGTGTAATTATATACATACAAGATTATAGTTTTATAGTTTTACAAATAAAATATATATATTATTTAAATTAATCAATATTATCTTTCGTAATTAACCATTATTTTTTTTTTATCTTACAAAATGTGTATTTTGTAATTAAAAAAGAAAAAACAATTAAAAACATATCTCAAGGTTTAAGGCTCGATACGATAAAAATCATCTTATAATGTTCAATGTGAATTTCATCGGGATTGCAACAGAATAGATTTATTTAATTTTTTTATTATATTTTAAATAAACGATTTGAATAAAAATTATTGAAGTTTATATTCTCATTTAAAATATATCCCCAAAAGATTGATTTTATTAAATCAGAAAAGATTTAATTTTCATTATTAATTAGTTATTTAATTTTTTTTGTAAGGTTTATCGTTTATTTAATAACGAACAGTTTATGGTTAAAAAAAATCAATCAACTTACGATCCTCGAAATCAAATTTATTTTCTTCTTCCTCAGGAGAAAGTGTCGTGGTCGATAGATTAGAATAATTATTAAAATTCGTTATTTCAGTTGATTTGTTTTCGGTAGGTAATCTTGACATTATATTAGCAGTATAAGTTAATACTAACAAAGTTTCGTTTAGAAACATTTTTAAAAGATATTTAAATATTATTATCCTTAACAACTTATAATATACACTGAACACAAACACACCCGAACACGTATACACGTAAAAACACACTTAAATAAATTGATGAATTAATTTATTAATTATTATATTCTTCCAAACATTTTCTCACTTATAATCACTTGTCTCAACTTACGACGAATACGAGAATCACAGTTCTTTCAATTCCTTATAAAACTAATAAAGTTATATATATATATATACTATGTATTAAGTTTTATATTGCGTAGACTATAATGAAAGGTCGAGAAACGATTTATAATGAAAAATCGATTGACGTAAATAGCGATAATGTCTTCGAGAAAAAGACAGAAAGATGCATGGATGTTTGTTGATAAAAGGAAACAAACAAAAATAGACGAAAAAAAATTAAATAAAAAACGCAACAGTTCCAGACACAACACACACACGCATGCACGTACACGTACGTACACTTTACGCGTTCGGATAATATATTGAATAAATAATTGAACGAATAAACTATTTAATTTTATACTTGAATTATTTTGGTAATAATTGGAATTGGATGAGAGACACACAAAAAATTGGATGTTATTCACCACGGTAAAGGTCAAATTATAGGATGTTTAAAAAAATATTCTTACGTTTCTCTTTTTTCAAATATTTTTCTTATTTATTATTTCGTATGTTTAAAGTCCGACTGACGTCTCGACCGATCGAGAAATCGTCACTGACTGATAACTTGGAATTTCAGTAACTTCGACTTTATTCTCCTTGGTGTACCCCTACTACTACTACTACTACTACTCTACTACCACTATTTTCTTTTCTTATTTTTTTTCCTCTTATTTTTCTTTCTTTCTTCTCTTACTGCATGTTTATACACATGTGTATATGCGTGTATATACATACACACACACTATATTTATATATATATGGAATGATAAATAAAGACTCGAGACAGACTCAAGTGTTCCGAACCCCAACTCCGACCTTTTTTTTTAAATAAAATATTATTCTCGTGTGTGGAATCCGAGACTCATTCATCATCAACACAACCGAGTTCAAAAGAGCCGCCCTTATTTTTATCTTCTCTTTTTTTTTTCTTCTTTCTTTCTTTCTAACCCTCGTCACCATTCATTTCGTTTAAGTAGGTCCAATTAAATTTCGTTCTTTTAATTAACCTAATCAAGAACCGTCACGGTTACTACTCGGGTTTCTTCTTTCCGTTATTTTTATATTTTCGTTAAATATTATATTAATTTTAATATAAAACATTTCAATAAAAAAAAAAAAATAAATGAAAGTAAAAAAAACAAGTTAGACAAAAAATATTTTTTTGAATAACAAATGCAGATAAAAATAACAAGCTGCTAAAAATACTTTCTTGGATAATAAATATTTATAAAATAAATAAATAAACAAAGCACGTAAGCCGTACAAAAACGAGAATCTTAAAAAAGGTGTCTTTAAGAAAAATAAAAAATAAAGAAAGAAGAATAAAATACAACCAATAATTTTTTACAAATATATCCATAAAAAATTTACATGAACAAAAAAAGAAACCTTATTTGAGAAATATAAAAAAAGAAAAAGGGAAATAAGCTCGTTTGCGGTGAAATAAGACGGAAGTAAGGTAAGCCGATCGATAACTATGCGGGTAAGGTTAGCCTAACGAAAAAAAAAAAAAAGAAAGAAAGGTAGTAAGTAATCGATGAATGACACAGAATGGGGTGCCCCATTGAACACCGGTTTGTGTACTCAGCATCCCCATATGTTGCGAATCAACCACCCTTTTCCCCTTATCTCAAATAATCCTCTTCCATGAACGTAACAACCTAATACTTGGCACCCCTAACGCTTATTCAGGATTCTACTAACGGGGGTTGGTTGTTGCTTGAATGAATTGAAACTACGGTAGGAAGTTGTTGTTGAAATGGGTTAACCGAGAACGGGGTGGTAACTCTAAACTCCTCTGGATTTCTGTATACTTGATAGGTGTATCGTAATAGTGTCGTATCGTGATTACTCGTGAAAATTTTGATTGACAGCTTGAAGAAAATGACATTTTGTTTCTATTATTATTCTTCTCCTTCTTCTTTGACTTATCTGTAATATCAGATGGATCTAAAAGTAATGTCGTTATTAGTGTTTCTTTGAGGACGAATTAAAATTAGACTCTGATTAGTTGACAAATGATAATCAAATGTTGATATGACCAGAAATGACATTACTTTACGGTCCACGTAATATAATTATTATATTGGTACGTAATAATACATAATTTAAAGATCTGTCCAATCAATGAAAATAAACTGGATGTGATAATAAAAATGATTTAAATGTAGTGTTGTATCCATAGTATTGGGTTAATTAAAAATATCGTAATCTCTCCCATTTATACGATTTAAAGTCTAATATGTTGATGAAAAGGAATCCGATGAGCACTTAGCGTAACCCCACTTGCTTGTGTTGTTTTGTTCAACAGCTTTAAAAGGCCTATAAGACCCTTGAAAGACTCTTTGCGTTCTTTGTTAGCCTGTTACACTGCCCTATCCAGTCCCCATTCATTTACATACGTATCCATGCAACTCTCTGTCTTCCTCCAATGCAACAACAACTCTTCGATCTGTTTTCTTCTATCCAGGACGTTCCTGTATTTACAATGTGATTTTACCTTTATAAATACTATTTCTTTTATAAAAAAGAAAAAATATATTTAAAAATTCAAGCTAGAATTACATTATGAAATATTGTTTTGTATAAAATAATAATACGTGTAAGATAAATAATAAATTAGAAAATATTAAATGGAAGATAAAAGAGTGTGACCTAATTCAATTTAAAAAAAAAAAGATTCAAATGCGTGTTAGATACTCGTACTAGAGTTACATTATGAAAATAATATTGTTTTGTATAAAATAATATTGCGTGTAATGAAAAATAGAAAAGAAAGATAAAAGATTAAAGTAATTCAATAGAATTTTAACAGTAAACAGATATACTACGATACATTTGACGCGTAACTCGATTAAATTAATACTTCGTAATGATGCGTCGTCGTCAGGCGATTCGAAAAAATGTTTTTCGAAAGATTATATTATATTTCTATACTCGTATTAACGTATTCGTATATGCATTTACTTATTCGTGACGTTATTTCGTATTTATACGTCGATAATAACACACGTGTACATATATTTTTGTAACTAACATACGATTTTTATTATTTGTTATTAATTTGTAACAATATACGAGATTATTTACGATCAAAGAAATTATTATTAACTTGGTTTAATTGATTGATTGATTGATTTACAAAGTTATGGATTATTTAAAATAAAATATCTACATAAGTTAATAATTACGAAGATTAAGTGTAGTTTGTGTTAAAGAAACAATTTTATAAAATTAATTTACTGCGAATTATTATTTAAAAATTATAAATATATTATTTATATTATTATTATAATTATTTAAATACATATAACATTATATTATTGTAATATAAATTATGCCATAAATAATCCATCTTATTTCTTTTTTTTTTAGTTTAGATTTGCAGATAACTTCTACAATCATCGGTACAATTGCAATAAACAAATGTCTATTTATTCTAATTATATATTATACTGTAAATAACATGTTAAATTCAAAGTTTCTCATTGTAAGAATCTTGAAGGGCTTGTTCACCAGTCGAACCAATCCTTTCTTCATGGTTTCCTAGTAAAAGTGCGTAGGCGTATGCCCTTTAGGGAGTAACAGACCGAAGGACACCCATAAAAGGGCTACACCACCTTCTTCGAGGCCCTTTACCATAGAATTTCGGCGTTGCATCATCTCAACGTTCTCATAGGTTCCTGTTGCTTGCATTTATCTTTAAATCAGTACCGAGCAATCTGCTAGGATCTAACTAAACTCTCTTTTTTCCACTTCAGTAATATTCCCTCTTCCTTCGATGACCACGACTACCTGTTTTTTTTCCTCACTGTTCCTACTCAATTTTTTTGTTTCTTTGTCCCTTTTATATATATATTTTTTTTTCTTTCTTACACAAGAAAGTCAAACAGGAATCAGGATAGTATAGCAAGGTGGTCTTGAAATGACACATATATATTAGAAATGTCTACTCTAACTGAAAGATGTTTAATCAAAATGACAAATATTTCTATTGTTTATAATCTTCCAACTATTTGTTCATTTTAATTTATTCCTCTCCCTTTTTTTTCTTTTATTTTATTATCAGAATAATAGCAAGTTTGTCTCTGGTGGTAATTATTACGAATGTTTATTCGTTTAAAAATGTTGAAAAATAGGAAACAACTTTTACTATTGGATGATTTTGCAGACATATTATTGTTCATTTGAATTTGTTGTTGTTTTATTTTTCTCTCTATTTTTTCTTTTTTTTTTCTGTACAAAACATACAAACTGGAATCAGGATAGTATCATACTTCTTTGGATATTCGTGATCATGTTTGCTTATAGAAATATATTCGAAAATAATCATTTTTGTCCATTAAGTAAAATTCTAGGATTGAACTTTACTTTGCCACAAAGTAATAGTATGTTTTATTATTAACAAAATAATATATAAAAAAAGAAAAGATTAGTGAATAATATTTTGAAAATGTGGAATAATTTGAACTGAACTATCGAATAGAAATTGTTCAACTGGTGAGATTATTTCTTTCCTCCCATTAAACCAACCAACTATAGCAGTAATATATGCTTACTCGGGATACACTTATACACCAATCATATATTTATTTATTACACTTTTTAGTTATGGTAGAAATGTCCAAGTAATCAGGAAACCATAGAGGGAAAGCTTCAAGTTTGTCCTCTTCTTTCAACTTCCGGAAGATGATCGACGAAAGAGAAATAAAAAGTAGAGGAAACACGGAACATGAGAGTGGACGGACACGCTAATATAAGTTAACATGTGTACAACACGCAAAATATGTTTTACATGACACAGATAGATGCATACATACAAAATGTATACACATACTAAATATAGACACACATGCCAAGTATAATACGTGTATTTACTTTCTCTCTTTCCCTTCTTTCTCTTACTCTATTCTCCATACACCCGGTGTATTCAATTCATCGTTAAAAGGCTGAAGAAAGATAAATCGCACAGATGTCAACGATATTAGGATAGCATGATCAACAAGGAACATGCTTGTCTACCATGCCCACCACACCGAACCAATTTTAAAGGCGGAGACATGATTCAGAAGTGGGGGGGTAGGGTGTAGGTGTTTAAGTGGGGGTGGTATCTTTCAACAAACCGAGCAATGGTGGCATTGCTGAATAGACCAGGAACGGTGATACGAATGAGCGTACAATTAATGATTATACTTACAATAGTAAATAGACTATTTATCAAATACGATTCATTTTATACGATTTTACATTGAAAAATAATAATTATGATAAATTATTGATAAATATTAATCGTATCGTATAAAAGTGACATTAATTTTTAAGTTAAATTTAATTAATTAAATAACAAAACAAAATTTTTTAGCATTAATTCGTTTATATTTCTGATATTTAAATTCAATATTAAACAAATTCGTACGAATTTATTTCTATGAACAGCGTGTATACGTGATTTTCAAATGAATTTTTTGTTACGACGATTAAAATTTTTTAAATATGAAAAAATGTTATTCATTTTTTGCTTGTAAAATAATAATCATTCTTTGATTGGTTTTGATACGATTATATTAACGCGTTAACATATTTTATATTTAATATCGATTAATACGCGACCTTTGACTCGTGGGGAAAGAAAAATATATTATATTGGCCAATAAATAACGTCAGAATTTCCAATACAAAAAAATACTAATGTTTTTTTTTTTATCAAGATGTTAGTTAAAGAAAA
Source organism: Mischocyttarus mexicanus (assembly GCA_023678845.1). NCBI lineage: Eukaryota > Metazoa > Arthropoda > Insecta > Hymenoptera > Vespidae > Mischocyttarus > Mischocyttarus mexicanus. The sequence goes on along the minus strand of JACGTP010000054.1, from coordinate 263,864 downwards.
AAAAATATTTTATAGCGTCATTAGTCAGATACTAAACCTTTTTTTTCTTTGTCGATAAAACAATAATAAATTGCAACACTTAAAATCAATTAATAGAAAAAGAAAATGTTAGCATAATTTATTGTAAGATTAATTATTTAAAAATTGAGATTATTTTGTATTTAAATAAATACTCATTGATATTATCTTCTACGTAATTTAATTGACATTACTATAACACATTTAGATTCTTAGAAATAACTGGACTATGATCTTAATTTATTCCTTAGAAAAGTATTGACCCATTGACTTAATTAAATTCTTGGAATACTTGTTCGATGTTAGAAAACAAGTATAATTACGTGCGTATCTCTCTATGCGTATTACTTATCAACACAAAGAAGAAATTCGCAGAAGGATCTGGAACCAGTTTGGACGACTTTGGACGACTTTGAACAATGAGAAAAATACTTTGTCGTTGTGTTGAATACTTGTTTTCTTGGATTCCTTACTCATACATTCTTAGTTTAGTGTATTACTGACACATTGACCTATATAAATCTCTGAAAAAGGTTAATGAACTTTACATTATTCGAAAAATAATGTTTTCGGTAGTAAGAGTTACTGAAATTTATAATTTTTAAGGATTACAAATTCCTAAACTTATTTATATTTTTATATAATATATAAAAATAATAATAATTGTTATCATTTGTTAATATTTTTATGTTAACAAATTTTTTTATGTAACTTTAATTCAGAAAATATTTTTTACAAAAAGAAATTCTTGAACAGATGAAATTGAATTTATTTCGAATCTGAAAAAGGTTTTGTTACGTTTAATTATATTTATAATAATAAAAATACTAATAATATTAATAATAATCGATAGATACAATTTTTCGAACTATCTTGAATTAAATAAAAAATTAATTTTCTTCCAAAATGCAATATGTTTTTAGAAAAAGTCACTTTTTAGAAGAGCTAACAAAATTTTACCCAACACTTGTATTTATATCATAACAATAATAATAATAATATATTAGATCAACAAATAAAAACTATTCATTATCATGTAATTATTTTAAAGATTATTAAATAATAAAAGGATGAGCGAAAAAAGAAATATTAAAAGACAGATCTATCATCTATCATTCCTTTATCTTTATCTCATAGATGAGATATTAACTATAGAATGTTCGCAGAGTTCAACGATGATGCCGTTAGGTGTATCAGGTTTTCATAAGCGAGAAATAATTTGCAGAAACTTGATGCAAGGAGTGAATGATAGTAGTGGAGTTAAGCGTTTAAAATGAGAACACAAGAGGTAAAAGAAAATGAAGAAAAAGAAAAAGAAGAAGAAGAAGAAGAAGTAGAAGAAGTAAAAGTAAACGCCAAGTAGAAAAAGAAGAAGAATAGAATGAGGAAACAAGCAAAGGAAATTAATCTATACAGTTTTATCTCTCACAGGATTATCTCATTCTTCTTATGTTAGGATATTTTTTTTGTCCTCATCTTCGAACGTTCATCATTCCAATCTTACTTTCCCTTTCACTTTACTTTTCAGGAATACAAACGTGTGTGTGTGTATTCACGTATGTACACAACGAAAAATAAATTCACATGGAAGAAGTGTTATCGAAGATTAACTTTTCAAACTTATTCGAATGATAAAATATTGAAAAATGAGAAAAAGAGATAAAGAGAGATAGAAAGAAATGATGAATAAAAAAAACCATAATCGCGTTTCTTAAGATGCTTTGAAAAAGACGAAGATAATGCACGTACTTCTCCTCGTCACAGGATAATATGAATAACGAGAAATCGTTTCTCGATTAAACGAGGAGACACCTCTACCCAACGATTTTTCAGATATATATACACGTAAATACATACATATACATGTATATGAATATAACACATATAAATCTGTACTATTGATTCGAGCAAAAGAGAAAGAAAGGGGAGATAAAATAACGAAACGTTCGATAGAAGGGAACAAAAGAGTACGGGAGGACCATAACAGGACAACATCCAGTAAAGGACTAACACTATAGGGGTGTGTCCAATCAAAAGATCAATACATAACCGACCAATCAAATGACTCGTTTTATCTCTCAACTTAACCTAGTCGAATCGAATATTTATTATTTTTAACATTTCTAACATTTAAATTAAAGTGTAATAAATTCTGAATTATTCTCTGGCCAATGAAAGTTAAGATTCTTCATATTTTTTAAATAAATATTTTTGTTTAAATAATAATAATAATAATAATTAATGAAAAAAGAAAAGATTATAAAGACGAAGTGGTGTGAAATGATGTAAAGAAAGATATTATTATTATTAATATTCTTATATTGAGTTATTCGATATGGAAGATTAGGGTAATGGGGTGTATAATCCTCTAATCTGCTTGTGTAAGTAATTTCATACAAAAGGAAGGCGATGACAATGATCAGGGAGTCATGATACAAAAGAATTTCACCTACGGAGGCTATTTACTTTGAAAGTTTCGATACACTTATGTGTTTCCTTGTATTATACTTGCTTCATATCACTCTCTCTTTCACTCTCTTTCTGCATTTTATCTTTCTCATTCTCTTTCTCCTCTCTTTATGACATAATTAAGCATACACGAACAAAACAAATGACGTATGTTAATAAACGTAACTAGCGTATTGGATATTTTGTATATATTTGTGTATAATATATATATCTATTGAATATATATTTATATTATTCTTGGTTTTCTCTTCACCTTTTATTCTTACTGAAATCGTAGACGATGGGAATAAAGAGAGAACGAGAAAGGGTTAGGAAGAACCAACGAAACATTCATAGAAACTCGAACAGGTTATTAGGAGGTCCAAGAGGTCAATCGGCATATTTGCTCTTCCCCCTTTGACAACTGTCGACTGTCTCGACTGTGAAGAATTCTTCTTCTAATTTTAACGAGTTCATTTATTATTCTTCCCTCTCTCCCATTTCAAATAAATCGAACTATTATACTCTCCATCTTTTTCTTTTTCTTTTACTTCTTCTTTTGCCAATAAATGATCTTTTTTCTAGGATAAAAAGTTATTAATTGTGAAAACTTTTATAATATATTAAATATAATATATGTATATAATATAAAAATTATTATATATAAGATTATTCTTCATTGTTCAAATTATCCTTTTGTAATATACCTGATAAATAAAAGAAAATCATATTAAATATATTATCAATGTATTTATATTTTTTTGACATAAGAGTATGTACGTATTTGATTTATTTTTTTTTTGTCGATATCCGTATCAAGTCGATTGAACATCAACAATTCATATTGATTCATACATGCATATGAACGCATATATAGTTAGAGGAAAGAGATAACTACCACCTAACAAGCTATGCGACCCTAGGATCTCCCACGAGTTTCCTTTGTTCGCGAGATTATCGTCATGCCTCGTTATCGTGTCGCTATTGCAACCCTATTGCAATCCCTCTCATCATCGTTGTCCTCCTACGGTTTCGTTTCAACTAAAGCTCTCTTCAAAGGAACGAACGAAGAGGATTACCGGTAGGGTAAACTAAACGTCAGGGGAACAGAAAGTAACAACGAATGTGTATTTTAAACCGATCAATACTGACACGGAATAATAATTTTTTACTTACCTAGTCACATTTATATTACACGTAATAATAATTTCACTAATACCCTTTCACGTTCTAACATTTTAATTGATATACTTTCTAGTCTGTAAAAAAAATAAATAAAAATAACGTCAAGTAATATTGAATAAATCAAATTCGATGACTTTATTAATTAATTAACGAAGCGATGATAATAATTGTTTAAACAATTTATCTACACAATATATTTAAACTATATGAAAATAATGACAAAAAAAAGAAGATATCGAGTAAGAAGTATTTGTTTAAATCAAAATTACTGTCTAATCGACAGAAAGTTGGGGTGGATGATATCGATTGGTTCAATGTACCCTCCTCTTCAACCCCCCAACCCACTTTTCCGAAAGGTCACAATACGTTGGAAAAAAAGCGCTTCGCATTTTTTTCAATACCAGGCTGTCATGGCAGATAACAGATATCCGGATTGGAAAGAATCTTCTTAGTTCGATGGAGAAGAATAATCCAACCAATCGTGTGAGACTTAACACTGGAGCTTTCCAATCAATCGGCTGTTTCCGGCCTTATCAGAGTAGCATGAGTTGAGCGGGAAAACCGAACTTTTCTATCGTTTCTCACACACTCCCAAACTCGCTCTCCCGTTCGTGTACATACACACACACATACACATTCACCCATTCTCCTATTGAACGTGGGCGGGATTCGTCAGGTCGAAAACAGGCAAGTGCGATGCATCGCTCCTGATAACACGCGACTGATCGAAGACTTTTTCAATCGTCAGAGAAAAGACATTTTTTTACTTATCCTTAATTCTAAACTAAAGAAAAGGAATATTTCTTCTTTCTTAGAATCTGACAAACTAATTTCGAACGAAAATTCTTATATTATATTCGTTCGTTCTTTTCGTTTTATTCCTAACGGAACGGTACTCTCGGGTGTATATGATACACAATATATACATATTTCATATATATGTATATATGAAATCTGTATATCTGTATATATGTATATGTATAGATATGTATATGGATATGTATAGATATGTATATGTATAGATACGATCAATAAATACGAATATAGATTTTATTGGAGAGGTTAGGAGTTCACATATGGTTGATATTTCGAGGTTAGGGGCAGAAGGAAAGGGTTAGTCGTTCAAGTGCTTCGAGCCACACATCGCGAAAGGGATGACATAACTTTATAGAAGGTCTTCTAATATCTTGTGGGGTCGACGCCCCTTATAGAGCTTTATACTCCTCGTTTATCATTCCTCTTCTTCTTTTTTTTTTATTATTATATGTTTCGATTATGCGTTAATGTTATATACTGATATGATTGGTCGGTTGGTTTAATGGCTACCTGTGGACGCCATTTTTATTAAAAATGAGACAACTTTAAGGATAGAGAGACCCCACAAGTTATACTTCATATATATATATATATGGTGTGTGTATATGTATTTATCAATTGTCAGCTGAGAATTTATTTTTTCGACGAATACTACCTGATGGTTTCCTGATAAAACTAAAGGTGAAAATATATATATATATAATATATATATATATTTTTTATAAAATATATATATAATATATATTTATAATATATATTATATATATAATATATATATATATTTTTTAGTAGACTTATATATGATATTCGTCATTTCGTAAACTATTTATTTTTCATACTACAATATACTATACATACGCTCTATTATTTAATTAATTATTTGTATATATATTAAATTATATATTATATATAATATATTTAAATAAATATACAATACTTTTATTCGTGGTCGGTTTACTATAACAAATTTCTTTACAACGATGAGATAAAAAGAATCTCTATCGTAATAGAAACTATAAATTATCTTCGAATCTTCCTTATTCTAAAAAAATTATCTCACGAATTTATAAATACAAATATAAAAAGAAACCAGGAAAGAAAAAGATTGATTGTTTAATTCTAAAAAGAAAATAAATATTAATAACTTCTTATCTTTAAACTATACCAATTTCGAAATTGAATAAGTTAAGTAATGATTTATTGTTACTTTTTTTTTTCTCACAGATATTTATCAGTAACATTAAATTACAATAAATTACAAATTGCATTAGAATTCAACACCATTATATATTATTTCTCTTTGTTCTCTAAAAGAAAAACATCCAATTACTCGATGTAAAAGCTAAAATAAAAATAATACGTAAATAATCTTAAACCAGGAAAGAGATAAGAGATAATCTACAATCAAATATGTTCCAACTTTATATACGGTAAATTAAATGAAATTAATATTAAAAAAAAGTTGTTTACACGGGTCAGATCGATGGTATCATAACGCGAGCATGTAACAGGCAAGAATATCAAGAAAGGAGGTTAAACCTCGAGTTATCTGCAAGGATTTTAAGAAAGAAAGTGAGAATAACTTTGACCTACATTAGTAAAGCGTGTACATTTTTAACTCCGATTACCAAGAGTCGAATAAATAAAAGAGATAAGAAAAAGAAAGAAAAAAAGAAAATATATAAATGGTAGAGAAACGTGAAACCTGGTTTGAAGCCGATCGTTCGAATAATTGAAAAGGGCTATCGGTAGTCTATTGGTTTGATCCCTCGATCACAGGCTAACAGGAAGGATCGAGTGGTTGGTTGAAATTTCAGTTAGTTGTGTTTTCCTTGTATTGTGTGTGTGTGTATGTGTGTGGTTGGTAGGGAAACGATGATAACGTTCAATCCCGAATATATTCTTTTTAAATAATAAGTATTATTTATGACAAACAAATACGAGAAAGAGAAAGTATAATAAATAAACCGAATACTCCAGAATACTCCAATTATTATTATTCATTCAAATTGAGAAACCTGAATCAAGATTCAAATCTGGGAATAGAGTATGAACCCCGTTTGGGAGAGACAGCGATCTTTAGAAAGAGTTTTTGATGACCTAATATTTTATAACGATAAGTCAATCTGTCGAAATAATGTGCTGGAAATAACCTAATTGGTTATGGGTAATTTAACCAAGGGTTACCGGTAATTGCATTTTAATATTAGGCTTTCTAAATATTTACACAAGACGGTACTAATGGGTATTGTCATCTGAAAAATCGTTATATAATATTAGGTTGGTGGAAAGATCCAAGAATAGATCGACCCCTATAATTTTGTAATTTAAAAAAAAAAATAAAAGTCACAACCCTAAGAACACCCTAATCGTTAATTGCTAATCACATGAAAAAAAAATCAAATATTTATAATAGTTTCATCAATGAACGTATTTATAATGGTTTCGTACAAATAACCATACTCACTGTATCATACACGGTACCATACATACGCGTTTCTTACAAATACTCAATTATAAATCAATAAATTATTGAAATAATCAAATCTAAATCAAGATAGTTCGGAATACAAATGCCACGTAATTTTAATCTAATTTTTAACCATTATAAATAGTAATTTTAGTCAAATATCTTCAACAGGTACTTTAATCTGCATTATTATAATTATATTTATATTTTAACAATAATAATTAAATCGTTAGGATTAAGGGATCATTGTAAAGAACAGAAGATCAAAGTGATCTGGATGTTCGTTGAGAAAGGGTTAAATAAGTATCCGGGTATTCGAAAACCCGAGTAATAAGAGCTATGAGAGAAAGGCAATTCATCTTTCTATCTTTCTCTTTCATTCACTCAACCCCACTCTTTCTCTCTTTTTCTCTCTATATATATATATTATTATTATTATATATTAACGAACACGTTTCTATAGTTATGTTTGTTTTGGATGGTCCTAAAAGGGATTGAAGTGACAACCCTTTGACAAGAATAATTTAATCCTGTGCCCGAGGGAAAGGGTTGAATAAAATATATTCACATATTCGAAGCAGGCAAACATCCTCGAAGAGAAAGCTTTTCTCTTCTTTCTCTTTCTCTCTTTACCTATATACAATATATATATATAATATACAATATATATAAATATATATATTGGTTAGTCTACTGCTGGCTTTATCAAAATGGCGGGCATCGCTTTTACATTACCTGTTGATTCTATACCAATTTTATGTTTCTCTGATCGATGTAGAACTACTCGGAAGTTCTCGGGTTTTCGACAATGTTCGGCTCGTCAAATTAGTAAAGGACAGATAGATAGATATATATATATATATATATATATATATATATATAGACATATACGTATGGATATATAGATAGATAGACAATTAAAATAAAGTTTATTCTTTTAAGAGTTATCTGTTATTTATTTTAAAACTGTACACATTTTTTATTAATTTGTATAAATTAATATATATGTAACTTATATAAAAAAAAATAAAATTATTATAAATTACTCCAATACTGTAAATCTAAAATTATATTAACAGTATTTGTAATAAAATAAAATGGAAATAAAAACGTAACAAATAATGAAGTCAATCTATGTGACGTGATATTGCAAAAATTATATGTTGAATAAAAAAAAACAAATAGATAACAAGATTTTAATTTCTAAGAGTTGTGTTAAATAAATAAATTGTTATAAAAATTCAATATAGTATATTATTTTTTTTTGTAAATAAGCAAATCGAAAGACAAAAGTTGTAGCAAATAAATATAGTTGATCTATGTAATAAGTTTATAACAAATTTAAATATTACATTTTTTTTAAGGAGTGACAAAGATAAAGAGGGAAAGAGAGAGAGAGAGAAAGAAGGAAAGGCTCGAATTTCTTAAGGGTTGGAACAAAAGTTGGGATTCCACCCACGCTTTTCTCACAGGATAACATCCGATCGAGGAATACTTAAGATAATTTTCCTTATATTCATTCTACCATTATAATTATAACCATTTTTTCTTAGGTCATTGATCTATTCGTATTTATATATTTAATAGACACATCTACCATCAAACTTAATAAACAATATTTTAATTAGAATCGTGCACTTCTTAGAAGGTTATTCCGATATGTGAAATGAATTATTCATTATTTAAGAGAACCTGGGTGGCCATTTTTTCTTCAGGTATCGACTTCTTCATATTTTTATTGTTAAATGATATCCATCGTGAATATTAAAAAAAAAAAAATGTCATTGAAGGTTATTCTGATCTGAAAACGAGTTATTAATCATTTCAATATCTGTCCCTCATTTTTTTCTCTTCAAATTTTAATTGAAATAAAACAAAACGAGAAAGATTAATTCCATCTGTAATTATTTATTAATTATATAATTGCTATTTTTTTTTAAATATTAAAATAGAGACTTAATAAATCGTATTATTTCACTGTTTCGATCGAATATATGCTAAATTATTGGAAGGAACATAGGAACGCGGAAGTGTGATATAAGTATCGAGGATGACAAAGGTGATCGTGATCATGATCGTGATCGTGATCGTGCTGGGAAACCGGAAGAGATCGTACATTTAATATTAACCTCGGCCCGGAAGTGAATCACGATCCAGGAAGTCCTGAGGCGAAATCTCTAAAGCTCGTTTTCTACAGAACAATGTAAAAATTTAAATTGCATGAGATCATTGGTACGAGAAATATATGCATATAGGCAATAATTACTTCAATACTATATGTAGAAATATTTTTTATCATTTTTTACACACACACACATTTCCTGTTAATAATTATTATAAAAATTTACATTTATGTAATACCAATAATTACTAATAAATAAATAAATAATTACAAATGTTATCTCTCTCTCGTAAAATTTATTTTTGTAATGTTCATATAAATATATATAAAAAAATATTTAATTATTTATAAAATATTTATATGCAATTTTTAAATTATTATTATTATTATTATTATTATTATTATTATATTTTTATAAAAATGCATAATTAATAGATTATTACCGTATATAATAAATAATAAAAAATATTTATTGTTAACTCAACCAGGCGTGTAATCACCTCCACTAATTACATGTTATGTACTTATTTCACACATATGAGTCAAAGTAAATTTAGCAAAGTCTGATTCAGCGAAACATAGTCTGGAAACCTCCTTCACGTCCATGTATGCCTGAACAATGTCACCTGCGATGTAATTAATATTCATACGTACGCACCATGCGTTGTTGTATTGATACATACTAATCATTATGTCCACTATAATATGATAGAATTACTTAATTATATATACGCACACGTGTGTATACTTTACTATTTATAAATTGATATCTCATGATTTTTACAAAATTATAATACTTAGAAACTCGAACGCGTATAAAAAGGTCACCGTTAACCTGATATTACAAAAAAAATATCGATAAAATAAAAAATAAACAATTGGAGATTATGTTTGTATTGTTTTTGTAATAATACTTTACGTTAATGAATATAGATAATAGTCGTGATTTTTTTTAAGGAAATATTTGTACTACGTATAAACTTGAAACACACCTAAAACACGATAAAAAGTTATCCTAATATTATAATGAGATATCAATATAAGGAAACTAAAAGAGAAAGATAATTTTGAAGTTATGTTTCTCTTTTTCTACATATTTGAACACTGAAAAGAGATAAAATGTTGATGGATGAAACCGTCTGTTAGTTGGAAAGTAACAGGATCTTATAAAAGGAGAAAAGTGACCTATCGTTGGTTGGAAGCTGGACAAAAGTGGTAGGATAACATATGTTTGTTTATAGATATCCTGAAATAGGAGACACGTGAGATGTGTCTGTCTCTTTAGTGGAATTTATTGAAAAAGATAAACAAAATAGAGAGAGAGAGAGAGAGAGAGAAAAAAAAAAAGGATGACCAAGTTAGACATTAATTTGGTGGTAGACAATAGAGTAAAGTAAACAAGTTGACTAGGGTGCCATGGAGCTTTTAGAGGTAGTTCGGTTAACCTCAATGGGGAGATCCCCTAAAAGGGGTGGTTACGTGGTTGAAAGTCGATTTCGTTGGTTCGAATAGGCAGGGGATGTGTTTATCCTCGAATCAAAGGTATAAATTCTATAGGGAAGAGGAGTTTCGTCTTTAGGGTGGAGAAACTTAATTGAGAGGGATGGTCCCTGTCGTTAACCAATTAACACCCTGGTGATAATAATATTCTAACGATGTATTAAAATTAACTTTCGTTACTACTATTACAAAACGCGTTATTATTTTAATTATATTTTTATTTCTTTCTTATAAAAATCTTTCGTTACTGTCATTAAACGATGAAGATAAATATCACGATACAAACAAAAATCTAACGTAACATTAACGAAATATATTTTGAAATTATTCTAGACGACAAAGTTAATAAATATAATCTAATACACATTTCTTTTAATTAACAATTAACAAATAAAATGAATAAACGAAATTTTAATAAAATACCAGTATGATACCCTGGATCTTTGTAAAACAAAAATTGTATAAATAAAATATAATAAATCTCTCACCCATACACCTACATGCATATACACCTCTTTCTATCTCACTCTTTCTACTGATCCAAATAAAGGGGGAGAGAGAATTGATACATACTATTGATACATACCTATAAATTAATCTACATGATAAACACATACTTATATATATATATGGTATAGTTGGTGGAAGGAAGACGAAGCTAACCTCTGGGCGTTTCCATCCAGCCCAGACTCGACTTTCCATTTCTCTTCCTCTATCTCACTCTCTCTCACTCTCTTTTTTCATTCACTCACTCTCGCGAGAATCTAATGAGCCAATCTAACATATGAATGATTTGAAGAAAGTCTTACTTGGAAAGGATACTAATGGTAGAATAATCTTATATTAGACCTTATATCAAGTGTTTAGAAAACTCATATAATTTAATGCTCTTCTCTCTCGTACCTAAACCTTTTTCAAATTCGGCGACTGGACAGGCACAGCGTTTCCGTACCGCCTCTTCAGCTCGGGGTTCCGCCCCGCGAGTTTGACGGCCTGCCCTCCGCGGGAGCCGCCCCCGCTCTTCGAATAGGATCACAGGAACCTCAAGGAATTCTATTCATTCTCTTTCGTTATCACTCTAATACACCTTTGTATGTAATGTATATATGTATGTCCCTAGTCTCCCCTATATAGGGATAATCCATGATCATTATTATTATTATTATTTTGCTTTTTATACTGGGTGGGTGCATCTGATACTTCATCATCATGATGATAAACTAATTAGTCTGTATAATCTGATTAAAGTAAATATCTATGATAATTCTAATCTTTATTTCATTAGGATTATTAAGAGTATAAATGGATGTACATATATGTACGAGTACTTTTAAATAAGACTTGGAGAGGATATTGATTAAAGCCTTAGGTAAACAACGTAATTAAGGGATTAAATAAATAAAAATGGAACGAGGTTACACCATACTGCAATATTGTAGGCTTTACTTTAAACATAGGTTATTCCTAAACACAGGTTGTAACTAAACATAGGCTGTCCTTTAAACACAGACTGTTTTTGGCATGCGTGGTAAACCGAGAGGAGAGAAGGTAGAAAACCACCGACCATAAGTCTATCCTTTCTAAAAGACCACATCACAAATTAGAACCGATTTCTGTTACTTCATAATGATATCCTACGTTGTTATTCTTCCCACAGATTTGGAGTATTATAATAAACACAAAGATATATGTATATATAATAAAGTAATATTAAAAAAAAAATCTTTTACGTTAAAAATTTATTTATAAAATAAATATTTTCAACAATTTCTAAAACATCGATACTTCTATAATAAAATATTTAACTAGAAGTTCAATAAAAAAGAATTCAGAAAAGTATGTATCGATCTGTACCTTTAACCAACCTCTCTCTTTCCATAACACAGTGATACAATAAGATTTATTTTACTTCTAAATGACTCATAGTTTACATCATCCTACACTCTCGAGTATACTTCAAACAAATCAAAAACAAAAAACAAAAGATACAAATTGAAAAATATTGTTAAAACAAGATCGTCTTGAAAAAAAAAAACAAGACTATTAAAAAGTATAATATCGATCGATACATCTTGGTTCCAATCTTCTACGTAAAGAAATAAAAGGATAAGGAGAAAAAAGCTATTACGAGGTTGCACCCTTGGTGTAGGCAGTGGCTTAGACGAATAAGGATGTTTTTGGCATGCGTGGTTGAAGCAAGAGGAGGATTAAAGATGAATAGGAAGTAGAAGAGAGAGAACAACCAAGAACAGAAATCTATCTCTATCTTTATCTAACAACCAAGCACAGAAATCTATCTTCCTCTCTCTCTCTTCCTTTCCCAAAACACTATAGCACAGAGTTAGAGGAATCAATGAAGGGGGGTTTCGAAGGCAGGAGCATGCGTCTTTGGGTTTGCCGAATTCACAGGCTCGCTTACTCACTCACTCACTCACTCTTTCTATCTCTCTCTCTTTCTCTCTCTATGCCTCCAGTGAAATTTCTGTTTGGAAGAAGGGAATGCTCGGATGCTGCGACTGGTCCAGAGAGTGTATCGAGAGGCAGGCAACAGGAGGATCGGTAGTAGTGGGGAGGAGGCTGGGAGGTCGAAAGGGACCATGAAAACAAGCGAGATAAAAGGAGAAACTGAGATAAACTGATGGAAAGAGAAAGAGAGATGGGGTTATATGGTGTCTCATCGCGTTTAGGAGTCTACGACGAGTAGTGGCCGCGAGGCTGGCCGAAAGGGTCAGATACGTGCGCCACTCGAAAAAGGGTGCGACCTTCGTTGGCCGAGGCCAGCCCTCGGGGAGACCGCGCCCACGCATTTTCAACAGGATCACAGGAGTCCAATGGAGCTTACTTTGGCCTTGGATATATTCTCTCCTTTATGTTTCAACCTCACCCTTCTCTCTTTATCTCTCTCTTGCTTCCTATCCCTATCAAAAGTCTTTGATGAGATTCTTTGTCTTTCTTTCTCCCCATCTCGCGTGATCTTTCTATCTCACTCTTTCTTGTTTGGGTCGTGTCAGACCCTTGGGTAGGGCTGAACGCCGTACCCCACCATACCCAACATTCAATTTATTACTTGTCTCATATTTAAGGTTGATTGATATCATTAGGGTTAATATGTGTAATGCCTGAGGGTGAATGATGGAGATAAATTTTTTTGTTTTATCATTATTCTTATGGTAGATGTACGTATTTATGTGTGATATTATTTATCGTAGTTTATAAGTTATATAAATGTTTAAAATTAAAATATAAACAACATGTAGATTCAAATTTTTGTGTTATATGCAATTTTAATATTAAATATGTATTTATTGTTATCTTTAATTAGATGTAATATAAAAATGATACAAAACTAAATTAAAAATAATATATTTTCGTATCTTTTCCTACAACCTATGGTATGGAAAGAATCATTTATTATTTATCATTAATATTACTACGATAGATAAATTTATGTATATGTTAGGATGTTTGTATGTGTTATTGATGATTCCTTACTTTAATTATATTAATAAAAAAAGAAACAATTTATTAAAACTCTGACTTTTATTTCTTCTTTCAAGTTATATTATATTCTCTCATAATTTCTAATCAAACGTCAACCAAACTTAAATCTTCAAATAAATCGAGTAAAATTAGAAATTGCAAGTTAAACAAATATATTATTTTGATAGAAAAAAATATATTAAAATTATTTTCGTACAAAGTGTTGTAATTTAATTTTCAGAACTGCCTGTAATACAATTTCGATAACATACCGCGTTCTCCTTTAGAGAGAGTTCCTATTTTCTATGAGATTTGAATAACTTTTCTAGAAATAAATGATATAAATTAAATAATTATTTTTCATTAGTGACAATATACTCCTTTTATACTTCGTGAAGTTTCTTAACCCGTTTAACCTCTTTGCTCCTTTTATTCTCCTGCTATGTCGATGTAACGGAGTTGTTTACACTGCGCATGTAATATGGCACTGTTCGCCATTTTAACCATTTCTACCTGTGTAAGAGTTACTAATTGTAAGTGCACAGGTAACACAACTTCCATAAATCGATGCCCCATGATTTATTAAAAAAGAAAAAAAGAAAATCATGTAAATTATTATTCCTTCGAAGAGAGAAGGATTAAAAAGATCAGCGGTATGATTTATTATGATATTGTTAACTTCAAAAGTACGTAACGCAACTTGAGAATGTAACCTTGAAAATCTATTGACAAAACGAGGAAGAAGAAGAAAAAAAAATGAAAGAGAAATTAAAAATGATACCTTGAATAAGAGGAAATCATACTAATTCAAGAGGTAACTTAGGGTCGACAAAATTTTACAAAAAAAAAAAAAGAAATCTACTCTTTTAGAAAGTATTTTAAAAGATGATCCATCGTATCCTTCAGAAGGTGTTACAACACTGAGCAAAGTTTATAGAAAAAAAAAAACACAATTATTTATTAATTATTATTAATAATTTAAAAAAGTATTCTAACGTTATTAACAATTTAATATTAAAAAAAGAAAATCAATAAACCTAATACCATGCATATAAAATATATTTTATCTTCCTAAATTTATCATTAATACAATAATATAAAATTTATTATAAAAAACTTATTAATAATTGGAACAATACAAATTTTAGCCAACCATTAGATTAGTAGTGATATTAAGAACTTGTAGAATAAATTCTTCATAACAGGAAATAATCTTAACTGATCTATGAGAAAGTAGGAAGAACCCCTTCCATTCATAATGAGAAGGTTGAACGAGATGAAGGTTATTGGATGGTTGCATTGGATAACAATGGCGAAAGTCGGTAACCTACCTAAAGGATCCGGCCTTTAGGAAGTTAAGTTCGTAACGTTAAGCAATTAGTTTCGCTCCATTGAGTTCTAAATGCGGAGTCTGAGTAATCAGGAATGCAGAGGATTCGAGGAGATCGATAAAGGTGGATCGGATCCTTCGAGGTCAAACTAACCCGATGATATTCGTTTTCGTCCTGCTATCCTGACCGTTGTCGCCGGTTTTCTTATTAATATGCTAATTTAACGCCAATCTAAGTAAGTTACTTGGATTTTGTTTTAATCCAACTTTGCAACATGCTCGCCAATTGATACTCTTTCTATCTCTCTTTCTCTTTTTACTCTTCTTCCTTCCTTCCTTCCTTCATTCCATCCTTTCTTTCTTCATACTCTTTCTGTTATCGGATTGGTGAAACGAGACGAAAGACTACAGTCACGTGTAATGCGATACACCTTCGATCAGGAAAGTATGGAAGAAAGGTTGAAACCTTTGTTTAATCCCACGGGAAATGTACTTCTTTTATTTCTCTTTTTTTCTTTTAACGTATTATATTATGTTCCGTATAAATTCTAAATTTTTAATTCGAATTGAAAACAAAAACTTTTAATATTTTTTTTTAAATATATAAATTTACGAATACCTATACAAATTATTTGTTAATATTTATTATGGAATATATTAAAATTTGTATTTATTAAAATAACGAATGTATATTATTCTTTAGTTTCTTTTGTAATAAACTGTATGTCTTGATTAATTATAAATTAATCTGTGTATATAAAAATGAATGATTGCATATATGGTTTCTGTCGTATGCGTTTGTAAACTATTCGTCCGATTGCGATGAAATTTGTGCGAGTTGTTTTTCACACGTTCCCAATAGGGTTTTCGTAAAGGTACGATCATTTTGCAATAATTTTTTAAAAGAAAAGAGTAAGCACTAGAGAGAAAGAGAACGAGGGAGTGCATACGTGCATTTGATATGAAACAAGGAACTATGAATGCTTGTGTTTAGGCAGCAATTCGAGACATGTTTATATAAAAAAAAAAAAGAAACAATACTCGAGTGTTTAAAAAATAAATAAAAGAAGAGAGCGGTTACTTGTCAAGATGTAGTTGATTATAAATCATTATGAAATAAATCTAACACGAGAATCATATTTTAAATCCTTGTCAGTTCTATGTATGCATAAATATGTTGATCCAGCAAAAATTACACTCGTGTGAACTATGAACGTTTACGTACAATATCCGATTAAAAATATTCTACAATGTTACGATTTACCTGTCAGAATTTTTTGATTGAAAACTATTCAAATAATATGTTTAACACTAAATCTACCACGCTGCAATCAAATGTTAAAAAAGGTTAAAAATTATGGTCAGCTTACCATAGATGTACTTTGTCCTTATATCCAATGCTGTATATCCATATCCATAACTGCATGTATCCATATATGTATATATCACTTTTCAGCACTACACACACACACACGCTCACATATGCATATCACTTGCATAGAAAGAATACACGCACACGCGACGAGAAATAAATGTCACTTTAACTTATATCCTTGTTATACCTTCCGACGCTCGAAGAAGACTAACGATTATTATCGAAAAATAGTTACGAATACACTCGACAATTATCGAACATACACGAAGGTCAAATACAAATCTAACGACGAAATGACAACGTTCGGTTGTCGACACCGGCCGAGAAACGACGGGGAGTACCGAACGTAAACAAAACATTGAACGCTCGACTAAGCCGGCAATAAAGGAATGTTTTTATATGTGCATTTCATATATAACGAATTTCCTAGAATTCACCGAGAGATATTAACAGACAGTACCGCATGTGCGTGCCGACACGTCTAAATCTAACAGAATATTTATCTAAAAGGAGTGGAAATTATTAATGCATTTTGTAATTAATATTTCCGGGCTGTAGAGCCCGGTTACGGTAAAAACAATAAGAAGAATATACCAACTTAAAAGAAATAATTATTAAATTTTTAAACGTCTAGTAACATAGAGGTAACGAAAATTTGCCGCTCGAATGATTTTGAAAGCACCTAGCTAGTCTGAAAGAACAGGAATCCACGAAAATACAGGGGGCTGTAGATGGAATACCATTGGATACTTGAGAAGTCCTTCGGTTACTAAAATAAGAAGGAGGAGTTCTTCTTTCAAGCAGTATTCGTCGAGTGGTCCTTCCTTGTCCATCAACGGTCGCCATCTGATTCCAAACTTAGAATATCAGGAAACAGGATAACACGTTAGGAAGAGTTTCAACAATTTCTATCGTTTCGCTTTAAAAGCTTTCGAGTATTATCGTCTTCCTTTGGTCATAGCGAAACAGAGAGAATGTCGACGAGGTTAGAAGGAATACCATCTCGTAGTCCAAGGGTTGTAGAAAAATGGGTTGGTAATCTTTCAGAGTCGCATGACTTTATGATCAATAATATTATAAACCACAAACTAGTTAAAATAATATTCAACAAAATATTTATATCAGGAACGCGTTAAAATTAATATGTATTTATGATATTATGTGGATCATTATTTTTATATTCTTAATTTTTATATATTAATAATACGAAATACTAACATATTAAATTACAACAAAATAAATAAAACATCACCATCAAGAATTGATAGTTATTAATATATATTTTTTTTTATCTTGTCAATAATTTACAAATAATTATTCTCTACTCTCCCTTTTATTTCTATTTTTTTTTTACGTATAAACTATAATACCAATTATTAAAACAAGTAAATAAAAAAATACTAGCCCTAGCAATGAATTATTATTTAATATTATAGAATAAACGATTCTTCATTTACTTTATTTTTTTTATATTCATTTTACAATAAACCAACAACCTCTAATAGGATTACTATAATTAAAAGAATACGAAAGAGAAAGAGAAGAAAGACTTGATAGAAGCTATCTTAGGAATCATCGAGAGTCGCAACGGTTGGCCTCACATGATCAGGAAACCATGATGCAAAGACCATACTTCTCTCTCTGTCTTTCTTTATGGTGGTACGCTTTATATACTATATGCAAAACGAGAATAGAGAAAGAAAAGAGAGAGAATGAAAGAGACAGCAATAGATGATTCCCATTCGTAATACCTCTAAAATATTATATTCGTATTACCCAATTCTATCATTTATCTATGTATATATATTTACTCAGAGTAATGTTTTTATGAAGGACCGAAGGAGGAGGGTTAAAGAAGACTAGTAAATGCCAAATGCAGAGAGAATGGATAAACAACCTTATGGGGATGGTATGAAGTCGAAGAAGGTTGAACCACGAGTATAGTGTGGTATTGATGTGGTGGTGGTTTAGTAGTGGTAGTGGTGAGGGAAGGGGTCATTGACATAGCCTGCCTGGTGGTTCCTTTATAACGAACTTTGAAATAACGCCATTTCTATGGCAATAGAAAATATTATAAAAATAAATACAAAATAAATATAAAATATAATGAATAAGTTATGGTAAGTTTATTATATATTGCTGGAAAGACACTGCTAGCGAAAATATAAGAAACGCATGCTAGGTAGACGATATTAATAGTTGGATGTTAAATAGAAAAAAAGCAGTGGAATGAGTATATCAACAGGATGGAAGACAAAAATTGCGATAAATTGCCAATAGGACATAGAAACATAGGTTGTCCTCGAAAAAGATGTAGCGACAACTTGAGCGAAGATTAAACAGGTGTTTCGCCTAAACCAAAGAAGGAAGAAAGAAGAAGAAGAATATGGCGGCAATTTTAATAGAAACAAATTTTTAATAGATATTCAAAATCCTGACTTATGTTATATCTTCGATTCTTAAACAATCGATTTGTACTATTACGAACATAAAGTATTAATAAATAATACTATTTCTAATATACACAAACTCTATTTATATACATATATATATGCTTACATTAACAGTAAATCGACCTTTGAAAAGTAACCACAGTCGATGAAGATCTAGCTTCAGCCAAACATCTTTTTCCTATCGACGGTGAGTAAATCTATCCTGGTAAGATAATATCCGTTTCCTCTATCCACTTATGAAAACATATTATTTTTGCGCATAAATATCGCGAACACCAGACACGCACTTATGATCTTTTAATCGCCCACACTCGCGTAAACCCGCGTCATCGTCTTAGAGAAAACTTCAAAGAGTAACTACGCAGTAGCTAAAATTGGCGGGAAATTTCACGTACACTAACATAAATGTTATACTTATATACACAATTAACTCAACACTTATTATAGAGAATATGAGTTTATTTCAGATACAAAGGAAAAAGAGATCCACTTTATCTACAATATTCTACGAAAGATAAAACGTTTTCGTATCGTCGAAGATAAAACAGAAGAATCTAAAAAAAAATACAAAGAAATGAGTTATCTGAATTGATGTTAACATGGCTGATAAAGTTCTAGAAAACTGTGTAGATAAAATATTAGAGTCAATATAAATCGATGTAAAAAGAGAGAGAGAGAGAGAGAGAAGGAGAGAGAAATAAAAGAAAGAACGCAACAGACAAGGAGTTCAACGCGTGATTAACTGAGAATCAAGATGGCGTCGTATATCTAGCTTAGTTGTAACAATTCTAAGAAAGATGGCACTAGTTGTTACATAACGATAATTATCGTATTCAGAGTATCGTTCTACCCTCGCGAAATTCCACGGTCTGAAAGTGGCAGCGCGTGGCCGTCGTTGTTAGTTCATTCGTTCGTTCGTTCCTACGTTCCTTCTTTATTTCTTTTCCCTACGTATGAAATAAAAGTATTACGCGAAGAGAAAATCGAGGTTAAAGTTTCGTCGGTATATCGGAGGAGAAAGTTGTGTTAATTTAGTGTCGACGATAGTCGTGTTTGATAATACGGTGATTATAATATATCTCGTGTGTCTACTTTTCGATGGATTTATTATTACCAACACACATTTAATTCCCTTCCCTCGTTCGTTCATTTACTTGTTCTATCTCCCTCTCTCTCTCTCTCTCCCTCTCTCACACACACACTCTGTATTTGGAGAGTAGAGTTATGGAATATATTGGATTGGAGAAAAAGAAATCCATTATTTTTACATTTATTTCCAGCTTAAAATAATGGATTTCTTCTCCCCTTTCCCCGAGTTAATATGCACGTATTTTGAATGGTTTGGTAAAACGGCGCGTGGGTTATACGTGATCGGGAAAAAAAAGAAGAAATTTTTTTATTGAATTGAAATAAAATATAATATCTAACGCATATTGTGAAAGTATTATCATCGTTCGTCTCTTATCGCGTTATTTTGACTGTCTTCATCTACTCTTCCTTGGCTCTCTGTGTGCATATTCGTCGTCCGGATCGAAGTCGTCCAAGTTGGCACGAGGTTGGTCTATTGGACGTTGTTGGGTGCGGCGGCGATGGCAGTGGCTGTACCACTGATACTGACCACGGACGCGATAACTTACAGTATTATTGATGACGACAACAACGAATACGACATTGACATTTGACGATAACGACCGAACAATTACGACCGGACAATTACGACTTGTAAGACGACGACAACGATAACAACAGAGAAGCGCAAAGTGACTCGAAGGAAGCTTGATAAGTGCTAAGACTACTAGAGTCGTATGCTTTTATCTTTCATTCGTAGTTTCTAACGGCGAAGTTAGAGAGACGGTCGAGGAAAGGGGTGGGAGAATAAACGAGTAGTGTATGTGTGTGTGTTGCGAGAAAGAGAGAGAGTTAGGTGGGGGGTAGGGAGCGAACGAGAGCGAAAGAGAGAGAGAGAGAGGGAGACAGGTAAACTGCGCAGGAGAAGGGGAAGGTACTACTTAACAGTGTATTTTTTTTTTTTTTTTAGATAAACATATACATTTATATATAAAAATAGGAACGAGTCACGCGAAAAGATAAAAGTTAAAAAAAAAAAGAATAAAAAGAAGTGTTCCTTGGGGAAAAAAAAACATTGTATTATTTATACGTGTGCATATATATGTGTGCGTCGTCGGGTCTTATAAAAATGTTTAGGTCGACGCGTTAATGTTTCCTCGTAATTCTTTGAGTCTTCCTATTTTTTGGTTAAAATATCATTCGCAAATAATATCGGTAATATTCGTAAGAACGTCGTGTGCCGTGCAACCTGTTGTCGTCTTCGTCGTCGTAGTTGTTGTTTTCTCAACGCGCTCGTGTTGTGGATCATCATCTCTGCTGTTCTTTAGTTATTACTCGGAGTCTTGTTTCTACGGATGCAAGAACGAGTACTCTCGTGATACCGAGGCCGAGTTAACGGCCAACTTAACCTTACTATCGTCTATCAAGAAACAAGAAGAAAGAACAACGTACAACAACATCATCTTTTCTAAACGCCTTCAGGATGAACGGGTAAGTTCCTTTTTTTTTTATTATTTTATCCTTTCTTTTGGTTCGATTTTTCTATTCTTTTTTTTCGAATTTAACAGTTTCTACTTTTATTTTGTATTTTTTTGTTTCAAATTTATAGGATTTTTATATTTTTTATTACTATTTTTATAATTTATTATTTACTTTTATACGAGTCGAAGCGTGTAATTTAATGATCATGCGTTATTATAATATATATATATATATTTTGTGTGAGATCGAAAGAGAAAGGTATGAAAGAAAGAGAGAGAGAGAATGCGCGCAAAATGGAAGAAAAATTGTTGAACTAGGGTCACGCTGTCACTTTTAGTTGCTAACTCCATTCTGATTGGTTATTATTTTTTTTCTCACCTTCGTAGCAACTTATTACGTTATTTCATATCTATTTTCTAGGAACTTGGCAGATATCACTCTCCCAACGATTTTAGTAGTAACACTCTTACTTACGTTCTAAAAATACCAATGGCGGTTATGCATCGTGTTTTTCATTTTGCTTTTCTTTTTATAAAATTTTACGTTGCACGTGTGTGTATGCGTATGTGTGTGTATGTAGTATCCAAAGAAAATATTAACTTGTGTGGGCATTGTGTGCTTGTTGACTATTCATTTATATAAATACATATATGTATTTATATGTATACAGATGTGAAGCGTTTGACGTTTGCGCAGCTCCTTCTGCGTAACTCTTTTATCTATTTTGCACCAATTACACAAGTGCGCGCTTTTCTGGCGCGATTTAAAGAAAATATTCAAATAGCTTTCTATATTATTTCTGTTAGATCTAACACATGTATTACAAATAAATTACTTAAGAATTACGACAATATTTAAAATTGTTATAATTAATGCTCGGTCATATATTATTTAGAATAAAATATAATATATATTAGACACGACAAAAGTGTTACATAATAATTCGAAACAATTATACATTAATAAACGTTAGAAAAATCTCGTCTATTACTAATCTATCCTTTTATAATCTTTAATCTAGGACACGTAATACGAGGTTCTCAACTTGAACTTTCCCTTTTTCTCTATGAATTGAATCGTAATACTGATCGTTTCTTAGTACCTATTATTATTTCATATTAACATTGAAAGATAGATATATTTATTCAATTATTGGTAATAAAAATGATACGTTGTTCTTATCGGTGGAGTTACGCTATATTTTTGCTTTTTTTTTTTTTCAAAGATTGCAACAATCTCCATTAAAAATTTTATATAAAATCTCATAGGATTCCTACGGTAACTTCGTTGTCAGTTACTCTAAACGTCATCTAATTCCAACGTCTATATAAACCGGAACGATCTTACTCTGAAATTAGATTTCGGCACTCCATCGTAGCGCGAAACATGCAATAAGACGACATCTAGTGGGGATATTAGTCGTGGATCTACGCCAGGGGCGATTTATGAGCAGAGAGTGAATCGTCTACTATCCTACTCTCTTTGCTTTTATGTTAAACCTCTGATCCATGTTTGCAGTGTTTCCCAACTCTTTTTTTTCCCAATCATTATCTACTCTCAAAACACCTTATACAATTTTAATCTTCAAATTATATAAATAATGTATATAGAATAGTTCTACTCTTAGAATAAACTAGAAACAAATTTAATAGTTATTTAATATAAAGTGTAATAATAACTGATTTTTTTTACTAGAATATATTAAGTAGTAAACAGAATAGATTAATTTAATTGTTTAAATATTGAGAGTTAAGATGCTATCATGAATTATTTAAATGCAAAGTCAGAAATTCGAATTATTTTTAAATAAAATTGTAGTATCATTCCTTTCGATTGATTTGGTTTTAATGTTAGACCTCACCTCAGAATATTTTAATTATTTTTTTATTGGATATTATTACGCACGTTGGGAATCACTGGCTTAATGTAAGTTATTCTCTCCATTATATTGACCAAGAGAGAGAGAGAGAAAGAGAGAAAGACACACACACACACACACACATACACAGATACATAGATAAGCAGAGAAATCATTTTTATTCTGACGGAATGTGTAAATTATACAAATGGTGAAGATGATAATCCAAGTAAACATGAATTTCATTTCATTTATTAATTACATGTTTATGTTAAATGATAGAGTAAAAGGATAATGCTTGTTAATTATGTATTACGGTTATATCAGCTGTATAAAATAAACCAACTTTTATCTCGAGGAAATAGAACATTTTCGAAGAAAAAACAAATATTGTTCAAATAAATCTTATCTGATTTCGAAAGAGAAGAGCCATTTATTGTATTTCTGTTTTAATTTCAATTTTGTCAAAGGTGTCACGGTCGTATCAAATTTTAGTTCATTTTTATTTTATTTTTTAAAAACAGAAACTTGCAGATTTATAATAAAAAGAAATTTTTACTTTTACTTTTACCTTTGCTTTTTCTTTAAAGAGAAACAAATAAAAGAAAACCATAAGTGTAACAAAATAATTACATTATAAACTAATCAAACCTTATTCCCAGATTCAAAGGATAGAATCTTTTTAGTTCGCGTACCAAATTTTCGTTTTCAAGTAAGTTCTTTAGTTAGAAAGTATTACAAATAAATAAACTAGAAAATCATACTAAAAAAAAGAAAGAAAGAAAGAAAAAAAAGGAACCTTCCAAATTGCTACTACCACTTTCAGTTCGTCGGAACGATTTCGAAAATTGTCCTGCGCATGAAAAAAAAAAAAGAAAAATAGGTGAGTAGAATAAATAAACGAAAATGCTTTTATCGAGAAGCATCCTTAATGATCCATGATTGTTCTCGAAATGACGCGTTGAACACGGGGGTCATAGCGAAAGAGAGAAAGAAAGAAAGAAAGAAATGGTAAAAAAGAAAATAAAAAAATAAAAACGAGAGAAAAAAAATAGCACCGAGGAAAAAAAAAATCAGGGAGTATCGAAAAAGGGAGATCAATGCGACTCGATTGACGCGAGTCGGCGCGGCTTGACATACGTCGTTGCATTCACCGACGTAAATGCCGTTGCGTGGGTGGTTGGGTTGGATTGGGTTGGGTTGGGTTGGTTCGTTGGTTGGTTCGTCGTTCGTTCATTCGTTCATTCGTTCATTCGATAGAAGGGAATAGGAGAAAGGGATGGAAAAGGGTAGGTGAAGAAGAGAGGTGAGGAAAGGTGGAAGAGATGGCGGGTTCGAAGCTCCGAAGCTGCATCAAAAAGTTCAATAGACGGATGTGCAGCAATGCATCGGTAATGCACCCTACTCGTAGGGGTTTCGGGCCAATTTTGTCAGGGGTTGAAAATATCAGAGAAAAATAAAGAAAGAAAGAAAGTACACGTAGAGGAAGATAGGAAACGTTGACTCTGCTTGGATTTCAACTCTTAATCACTTCTCGTTTCCTTTTCATCCACCTCTTCTTCTCCTTCTTCTTCTTCTTCTTCTTCTTCTTCTTCTATTTCTACTATTTCTGTTTCTTCATTCCATCCTAATTGAATGATCATTGGAAACCAAATTTTTAACAAATTCATTGATTTTTGTATACAAAATAAACAACAGTGATATTTTAAAGTCAACATAATAATAATAACAAGAAGAAAAATAATAATAAATAATAAAGAAAGAAAAAGATAATAAGAGTAATAGTTCTAGCTCGATTTAAAATGTCTTTTAACTATTCCAAGTACTCGTCTTATTAACAATTCTTGGGCGTAACGTTGAACATATCTCATCCCTCTTGACACCCTTAAATCTTACTTTCGGGACAGGTAGGTACTCGTTCTCAGAGTTTGGCCGCAACCTAACGATACTGTCTTGACGCTAATAGACCGTGGCATCATGCCAGATTAGCCTGGACCAGCTCAACTACAAATGTTCGGACATTGATGCTTCTTATCTTTGTACTTTGGTCTCTCTCTCTCTCTCTCTCTCTCTCTCTCTATATATATATATATATAATATACAGTACGTGTATTATTGTAGGCAAAAACAGTGTGTTAGCAATGTCTTTAACAAGATCTAACTAATACTTACACACATTATACATAGATGTTAGAAGATTTTCAAGTATGCATTCTCAAGATAAGTAGCTGTCCATCTTGAAATGAGAAACAGTTTCAATCTACCACCCACATATTTTCTATCATATTTATTTCATTGCGTTATTTTAAAAATAACACAAAATTTAAATAACAAATCAATGTTCATATTTCACGCCATTATTTGTTCATATTTATTTTATTTCTTTTTTACCACCCGTTAATCGTATTTTGAAATTAAATAAAAGAAAGATAGGTGATAAATATATATTTCTTCGATAAATAATATTTGCAACTGCGGTTTTAAAATTGGATTTAATTATAACCGATACTTTATTATATATAAATAACAATATTATCATTTAATATACCGTCACTGTACTTACAAAGATATAGTCTCCCTGGAATGTAGAAACTTTGTTGTAATGTTTCACGTACACTTAAATGACTATAACATAAAATTCTCGAAAAGCCACCCCGTTTCTCTTAACCTTGTCAAAAAGCTTTTGAAACTATATAACATGTAACATTTTAACTGTAATATGCGCAAACGTGTAACTTTAACGTGTATTTGTGTAAAATTACACAAACATGGGGACTTGTGCAATACGTAACTATTACATATATAACTGTAACTAACATTTAACTGTCACGTGCAATATATATAACTGCAATTGTTGCTGCTGTGGTTTCGGTTACATTCTCTCTATTCTCTACGCGTAAATATTTCATCGACCTCGCATGTAATTTTCTTTCAAATACTTTTTTGCTTTTTTTTATCGATCCTTCGTTTTTATTTCGTTATCATCAAAAAGGATTGCTTTTTTTTTTATTATTATTATTATTTTAAATATCCCGAATCGTCCGAATATTTGTTTCTCGTTTTTAAATAAAAATTTCTGGTTTTAAATACGCGATAGGTAATTTCTATCTTCTTCTTCTTTTTTTTTTATTCGTATGTGACGAGTATACTCGTCAAACACAGTTAACAGGTTAAATTGATCGATCAAAACGAATGATGTCTTTTATCTATATATTCCCCAGTTTTGGGTGTGTATATGTATTATATACGCATCGGATCAATCGTTACGCGTCGTTAGAAACGGTTTCACAGAATTTCACGTATGTCCAACCCGCATAGAAAGAGAAAGAGAAAGATAGATAGATGGATAGATAGAAAGAAAGAAAGAAAGAGAGTAGAGAACACACGACCTGGCCCGTATCTTCCTGTTATCGATAAATTCGTTCGTGTAGAATACACTAATTCCGTTAACTCTTTGTCGTTGTTGTTATTACATATTGTATTACACAGTTAAATTATTTTATATTTATCCTCAATAAACCACATATTATATTCTTCCAATTATTCAATTTACTTTGATTTTCATATTATTTTAACGATAAATTCATTATTTATCCATAATAACAATATACTTGTATTGTATCTTCTTTTATTAATCTTAAATTTAATTTAAAGTGACTCTCGATGCATATTAATTGTAAAGGTCAAATATAAGATGGGTCTAATTTTGCAAATGATTAGAGAGAGAGAGAGAGATAGAGTTTAGTGTTAGAAATCAAAGTGAGATGGGCAATAATGGGAGATCAGCGAAGTGAAAGAGACAGGACACGGTATATCATGGACAGAACATGGATATGCGTCATGGGACACCATACGTCACTTTTAATTAGCACGTACTGGCATCGATGCTGATCCTACTGGTACTAGTGTGGTTGTTGCCAGTGGGAAGCCATCAAACGCGTACCGTTACCACGCTCGTTAATAAAATTTCACAGCGGGCATCCAGTTTCGAGTACCGCGAGCCATTTCCCTTAGAATCGTAAACCTCTGCATGGGATTATCAACGTGTTTAGTTGTACGTACGTTATACGAAAACGACTATTTGTTTCAGGTTATTTGAAAAACGATTAAAGTTAATTACTTGGTAGATTTTTTTTTTATAGTCAAACATTAGGTTTATTTCAACGTAATTATAAATAGGATTGTATAATGAAATTTTTGCGTATTCAGAAATGATCGAGGATTATTTATTCTATCGTTTAGAATATTATATTTGAACGATTATTTATTTCACGTTGAAGAACGATTGAAGTGAATTACTTGCTGGATTTTTTATAGTCAAGGATTATATATTTATTTCTGGTTTGAGTTTGTATGTTAAAGAAAATTATTCGTCAATTGGGAGGGTGTTTATTACATGCACCAACTTCGGGTAAAACATTTAAAAAGAAAATAAAAAGAAAAATTTCGTTGTTCATTACATGTTTAATTAATAGAATGTAGTTGTTGTACGCCTACTTACTTAAGTTTACGTATTGTTTGATAAAGATTTCTCAAAGGACCGATAAATGTTAGTAGTACGATGTAGTTTAATCACTGTAGTGGCGTATACGCTAATAACTAATTGTAAGACATACTTATACTTTCATTATTACCCTACTGAGACTTTGGTTTTGAATTAAAAAACAGAATGATATATATTTGTCTAGTTTAATAGCATATTTGAGGTATAATACTTGTTAAAAATCTACGGTTGAACTGAAATATGGTTGTTTGAAAATTATATCCAAGAAATGTAAAATAATAAGATTATTTTACACATGGTATCAAATTTTAATAATATTATTTTAATTTAATTTTAAAAACAGAATAATAAATATATCTAATTTTCGTTAAAAATTGATCGTGTATGTCAGTATTTGAATGAAAAATAAGTTTATACGTAAACTGTTATGTACGGGGTTTAATTTAAACAAAACTCTACAAACTGATTTGTCTAATAAACAATGTGATTATAGAAGCGTTGAATGACAAAGTAAAGAGAAAATAAATGGGTATGCAAAGGAGGAGAAGTAGGTTCGTTAGATAACGTTGCATTCGCTTACACGCTTTCTGCTTTGCTATTCTCGAAAAAGAAAAAGAAAAAAAAGAAACCTTTAGGCGAACTACGTAACGTTCATGTGATATCAACTTTGTCACCAACCTTCCAAGATATTCATTTTACTATACCTATGTATATATATATATATCTATGTACTTATATATGTAATATATGTATATAAAGGAACGTCCAACTAACGGAAGAGCTACTGGACCGAAAATCCTCTCTCCTGTTGTCTCCCTGCTAGTAGATAAACGATTAAAATGCTAATTTTTTCTACAACACGTACGGCCGAGCTCACTCATCACACAAAACACCATTACCATCGCTGTACTCGTTTCACGGATCTCTACCATGCTTTTCTTTCGTCTCCTATATTTTTACGTTTTCGTTTTCGTTTTCCTTCTTCTCGGAAAATAAGTCTTGAAAATTTCTTTTACCTTTAACCATATATTTTTATTACTTTTTTTTTCTTACCATTCAGTCTATTATTTTCTAATCTTTTACTAATTCGTGCGTGGTAATAAATAAAAGAAATGATCAAAATCTATGAAGAGTATAGAGGAATAAATTTATCGACTGATTTTAAGGGAATTATGATTTTTGGAAAAAAAGAACGAATATTTGTTCGATACTTTATCGAAGTTGGTTTGGTTTAGGGGAGGTATCAGAAATCCACGAATGGTAAAGATGAGAATATAAGGGACGTATCGTAGTAGTAGTAGTAGTAGTTGTTGTTGTTGTATGTATATTGGGTATATCTCTCGGTTTTATTTTGTTTGAGGCTGGCATGGAAGCGGGTAACGCTTGAAATCCACTTAATCTCCCCGTTTACCACGCTCTATCACAAATACTGGTTCTATCGAGGCACGCTGGATTTGACCGAAGCAAACTACAACCGATCGGATTAAACCATAGGAATATAACGAATAATAATTGTCGGTTTCTACGAGATTCTACGAGAAAGGGTTAGGTTTCTCGTTCGTTTAAGGGTCAGGAAAAAAGGAGGACAAATAAAAATAATAAAAAAAGGAAAAGAACAAGAATCGAGATCGAGTGGTTTTAAAATCTTGCTTTTCTTTTTCTTTCGATTTGATAACGACGTTCGATATATTTTTTTTAATGCTATTTATAACAAGTAATAAATATATCAAATGTATATACAAAATTACAATTATTATATTATCTTACCTGTTTAATTTAATTATTTTTTTACATTGTTTTATATATTTAGACGTTACGAATAAGTCGTATGAAAAAATCAGGTCCCTTTTTATTTACTCGACACCCCAGTTATTAATCGTAAATATTCTTTCTTTTTTTACGATAATACCTCACTCGTTTTAATTTCTATTTCTCGTTCTCGATCAATCGATGATTTATTTTTGTTTTAATATTTATGATATTAAAAAACATATAGATAAATAAACAGTAATAATAATAATAGTAGTAAAAAAAAAAAGAAGGAAAGTAAACCCGTTGTGGATATTAACGAGAAGATAAAACTCATCTCTTTCTCTCTCTCTCTCTCTCTCTCTTACTCTCTATTCATGTACGTAAATTCTCTACGTACGTTAAAAAATATCTATGCATATATGAGCTTTAGCTTTTATACATTCCAAAATCAATTTTGGATTAAATCCGATGTTACATGGGGTATGTATATATATATATATATGCAGCATTGCGTTTTATATATTTCACGGAATGCGCAATGGAATAATAAATAAATAAAAATAAATCCCTTTCTCTCTCTTTCTCGACGCAAGGACGTTTCACCTGAGCTAATATTAAATTCGTATGAAATGTGAATCTCTCTCTTTCTTCCTTCCACCCCACACCCCTCTCTCTTTCTCTCTCTTCTCATCTTTCTATTTCAAGTAAATTTCGTTTTTTAAAACACGTTTGTTTATACTTTTTACATAGTTCCTTTTTGACTCTTTCCAATTTCACGTTTGTTTGTCCGGTTACCTTTTCCCTCGTTCAAAGAAATTTGAAACGAGTTATTACAGTACAAGGGGAACGGCAAGGGGGTATAAAGAGAGAGAGAGATAAATTTTTTCTATGGATTTCTTGTTTCATCTACAAAAAAAAAAATAACAACAGAAGGAATAAATAAAAGTAGTAAAAAAGAAAATCGTTTAAAAAATAGTAATCACGAAGTTGTTGTATAATTTTGTATTTAGAAAATTTTAGTTAATGTATAATGAAATCGTGGAAAGAATCAGAGAGAGAGAGAGAGAGAGAGAAAGAGAGAGATAGATTGATCAATGGAATCGATCGATTCGTCTCGATAGAAACACTAACCCATGAAAGTTTGACGCTAGTGTTAAACAATCCAAGTCCTAATGGACTTGTAAACATTTGTGCGAGAAAAACAAACGGAATTTCGTACCGTCGTCAATATGACTAGCCGCAGCCGCAGCAGTGTCATCTATCCGTACCGTTAATTACGTTTGCCAAACTCTGATTGCTATTCTTTTTTTCTCCTTTTTGAGATACTCTTTTTCAATAAGAACCTTTTTTTCTTCTTTTTTTTTCCTTTTTTATTTTTCAAGCTATATACTTTTTTTTTTATCTTACAACAACAAGAGAGATAAATTTGCATTAATTATTTTATTATTGCAAATTGTAATTTATATAAATAATAATAATAATAATAATTCATTTTACGATTAATTAAATGAACAATATCATAATTATTTATAATTTATTCATATATGCAGATATGAATCTATTATCACAACATATGAACATTTATGAACATTTTATCTATTTTTTCCATAAGAAAAATAATTTGACAAAAAAGAAAGATAATTATTATCTTAGATTTGTTAATAGTACTACTCTCCATTTACCAACCAGAAAGTAGTGGATAGCAATAAGGATACCAGAAAAAAAAAGGAAGAATAAGAAAACGGAGAGAAGTAGATTCAAGTTTGATATCAGTTTTTTGGGGTTGAGAAGGAAAAAGATGTTCGTATCGATAGGAGCCAACCTTGACTCTCGATGTCAAAGGAATTTATCGACCATGGTATTTACTGAACTCTTTACCCCCTTGACGTAGAACGGATTTATCGGCCTGAGATATTTACCAACCCCTTGAAACGGGGTGCGAATTCTGCATCCATCGTCTGAACGTCTCTCTTAGACTTTTCTCTATCTATCCTTCTCCTATACAACCCCTCCAACTCTCTCCCTCTTCTCACCTTTTCGATATCTCTGCACATCGAAATAGGTCGACAGATCTTGTAGAAAAAGCTTTCGGCTTTTTCGAATACGATTTTCGAATGGTGCGGTTGTGCCAACCACGACAAGATAACTCAACTCCTTAATTTTGTTTTATTTGTTATTTAAACAACGGTATCTAACATTACACATTCTCATTTTTAAATGAAAAATAAAACAAGGTGAAACGAAATACGATATAATTTGATTAGAAATAAATTGTTAGAGATATTTTTTTTTCCCTCCTTCGTTTGTGATTTTAATATGTAATCCTTAGTTAGTTAATTTTTTGTTCGTCTAATAAAACTAATAAAAAAAAGCTTGAGGATAATTAAGAAAGAATTTTAAGACGTCGAACTTTTCATCCCTTCTCTCTCTCTCTCTGTCTCTCTCTTTCTTTTCTATTGTCGATTTAATCCACGGACTTTGGCGATTTTATAAATTAATCCTAACGGATTTTAGGTATTAACTCTGAGGCATTTCTATTGGTTATGGTAATGGTAATGGTAGAGAGAATAAGAGGCGAGAGGATTTGATAAGCGTCTTCTGATTATTCCCTAGTTCTTCTGCTTCTTTTAATCTTAAACAAGTTGTAATACTTTTTTAATAATGCAAAATTTTTTCTCCCCCCAGTTAGGTCGAATGTTAGTTCGCGTTAATTGAAATAATAAAAGTTAAAAAAAAATAGAAAAATAAGAAGGAAGAGTACCTTTACCTCTATCATCTCTACATTTTATATACAATTTTTTTTTGAAATACTATTTTTTATATTATATTTTAATATATTAGTATAAGCGAGTTTATAATTTGTATCAAATGGAAAAAGAACTTTTTAATGAACGTTAATGTTGCCTACTGATTCACTCATAGAGTTAAAAAAAGAAAATATATATTGTATTTAATTAATAAAAATAATATTAGAACAATTCGATACTTTTTTTTCAATCTATTTTCTCGTAGTTCAAATTATTATTCAATAAAATTATTCAATAATCATTAATAAATTATATAAACAATGGATTTTCTTGGTTTTCTCTTATCATTTGATGTAAACATTGAAGGAACACTCTCGTAACATTACCAACAATTTCTAGAATACTTTATCATATATTATTTGGGAAAAAGAGAATACATAAAATATATATAAAAATTATATAAAAAATATATTAAAATGTATAAAAATTGGGAAGGAGGGGGGTCAGAATACAAGCTACACGTACACGAGTACACAAACACAGATAGAAGGAAAGGAAGAAACAGAGAAAAACTAGTAACCAAAAGAAAAATGAAATTTTTACACAACTCGACGTTTCCACAGCCTCGTTTTTCGTTTCTCCCTCTCTCTCTCTCTCTCTCTCTCTCTTTCTTTCTCTTTCTCTCTTTATTATTTTATACAATAATGGCTTGCGGTCATATCGTAGTCGACGGTATGTAACGATCGTTTCGTTACATACAGTTTTTCGACGGATCACCAGAGAACCAACCAACCAACCAACCAACCAACCAACCAACCCTCCCTTTTATTCTTTCTATCGAGAGAAGGGTGAGTGTGAGTGTGAGTGAGGGTGCGGAGAAAGAGGAGAAAGAGGAAGAAGAGGGTGTGCTTGGGTGAGGTTTCGCGAAACGTATGTTCTGCATGCGTTAACGTTGTGTGTATGCTAAAAGAGAGGGTGAGGAAGAGTGTGGGAGGGGTGGGTATATACAGAAACGAACAGAACAATATTCTCTCTTTCTCTCTATTTGATAATTATTTCACCAAAAATAAAAATTTAAAAATATATATATATATATATACACATATTTCCTATAACGAAAATTAACGAACGAAATAACGAGGTTCGTTTCGAATGATTACCGGCATGAATTTACGCTTGATCGTTGGAATAATTGTTTATTGTCCCTTGTTTCTTGGATGCGTAATTGGACGGTTTTTGGGAGAATAATATAAATAAATATAGACGATAAATAGAAAATAAAGAAGAGGTTATTTTATTTTTTTTTATCGAGAATAATAAATCATTGAATTCCGAGAGATTTTGATTTTATTTTTCCATTTTGTTTTGTATTTGAAAGATCCATTAATGTAAATATAGGAAAGTGTTTTAATGATTTTTTATTAATTTAGAGAGAAAATGAACGTAAACGAGGTTTTCATTTATCGAGACAAATAAATATTATATTATATTATATATATTTATATTTACTAATAGTACTAATCAATAAAATGTAACAAAATGTTGCGGACAAAATACAAATATAAAATAGTAAGTCGATTTCGCGTTTTAAATTGTTTTTATTTGTTTTACTTACGTATTTATTTATTTATCTATCTATCTATCTATTTTGTAAATATTTTTTCTCCAATTGTTTGTTCCACGTTGGTATTTTGGACAACATCGCGAAAAAGAATATCCTGTCGACAAATACGTTTTTTTTTTCTTTCTCTCATTCGTATTGAAAAATGAAAGATAAATGCAATATAAAAAATATGCGAACAATGTAGAGTATTTAAAATCTAAAACAAAATAAATATATAAATATATATATAATTAAATAAAATGATTAATTATTATACACAAGATGTAGCTGAGAAAGATTCGAGAAGATATGTTTGATCAAATAAATTATTCCTATTTGGTTGTTAATCTTTTCGTTGTTGTTTACGATTCAAAAGTTACAAAATTTAAAGAAATATTTTTCGATTAGAATATTATAAATTTCTTTTTTTTTTTTTTGGGAGGAAAGTTTTAGAAGAACACGAATTATCGTAACACATCGTAACGTCACGTTTTCATCTACCGTGTGTACCATCATAGGTAACTATGCATATATCCGACGTATTTTTCTTTTTTTTTGCCTCGACTTTTTCATACCACAGGTTCGTTCGTTCCAATCAATGTGTTTGAATCACGCGGTTAACCAAAAACAACGAGCACCTGTTAAATCATGCTACCAAAAGAAAAAGAGAAATCCTATTCCATGTGTTTTCTATACATATTACATATATTTATTTACGTATACATAAGTTAGTATAATTATTCAAATAATCTAATACAAAAATATATAATAATCAAAGAAAAATTGTATTATATCATACGATTGATATTACGATTAGAATGTTTGGTGATGATGATGATGATTATAATCATTATTACTTTTATTTGTCAAACTTTATTTACTCACGTGTATACGAATAAGACATATGTGTCTGGATAAATTAATATAATTATTTAAATAAATTAAATGCAAAATTGTTAAATAAGTTCGAGTACAGGAATATTGATGATGATTATAATCATATTTCGTTTTTATTAATCTAAACTTTCTAATTATAATTTTATTATTATTATATCATCTCTTTTTAAATTATTTCAAGATGCCTAATTGATATTTGTACATATACATGTGAATGGCATATAAGTTAATATGATAACCCAAGTAGTTTAAATGAAATAATAAGAAGAAACTTAATATAATCTTTCAAATGATTAATAATAATAATAATAATAGTTTATTGGTCAGACCTTCCACACTCCTTTGATCCAGATGGAATAAAACCCACCACCTTCACGTGGTTTCCATCGAGCAATGGTACTTCCATGTTGAAATATGTCTTTCAAAAATAACTTTTTATAAACTTTTTCTTCTTCTTTTTTTTTTAGATAAATAATCTCTTCTTCCTTTCTTTTGTCTTTCATATCCTTCACTCTCTTTCTCTCTCTCTCTCTCTCTCTCTCTTCGTAAGCTTAATTTATTTTATTATATGTTCATTTAATCACTACTATTACTTCACATTATTTCTTTTTTCAGTAAAAGTAACTTTCTTAATAAAAGAAAAAAAGAATCTATTACGTTTTTATTACATGGGTGTATCATTGGCTAAGAGTGGGTTTTCGTTATCCGTAATTGAAAACTACAATCAATTTCAACGTAGCCGACGGTTAATAATTAACAAATCGATCCCTATGGCAGAGCAGAGAACGTTCGTCCCTTTTGAAAATACACTTCCCTTTCCCACGCATATTTTCTCTCTCTCTCTTTCTCTCTCTTATACTCTCCCCTTCTCTCCTCTCTTTTTTTAGGCAAAAAATTCCGCGTCGGTTTTCCATTTGAACGAGCTTTTCGGTCTTGCTCGAAGCGTGGCTATGTTTATAACGTATTCCAGCCGGCAAACAAAGTCGATACTAATTACAGAAGGGCAGTTTCGAACAGAACACCAGCACCAACAGCAGCAGCAACAGCAGCAGCAACAGCAGCAGTAACAGTAGCAGTAGCAAGCAGCACCATCGTTCAGCTTCACGCTGATGCGTGTACGAATTAGCTGCTCGGGGAAGCATGTAGGGAAGCTTGTCAGCCTGCAGGTGCTTAATAAACAACTGATTGAACTGTCCGAGATATTCGGAACGATGGATCTGGCCCATAGGATTCCTCCTACGTCCCTATCTATCTATCTATCTATCTATCTATCTATCTATCTCCCTTTATCTTTGGACCCACGTCTCTGTTTCCCAGTTTCCTATTTAGCTTGCCCCCTCCTTTCCTCCTTCTACCCACCCACTAAAATTCTATTCGAACGTACGCTCGTTCGTTCGTTACTTCACAAACATTACGGATCATATCTGTCACATCTGTAAATATATCTCTGTGTGTATTAATCTAGCGTGATAATATCTTACGATAAGTATAATATCCTTGTTTATTGAATTGGAATTATACATATGTGTGTGTGTGTGTGTGTGTGGAATAGATTAATTTGTATTGGAAATATTTGTATTGTATTGGCCCCGTGTCTCATCTCTCTACCCATTTGGTGATTGAAATTTATTGATGGATTATTATACATTTTGGTTGATTTTTGTTAATTGGTTATGAAAAGACAGGGTTTGATTTTTTATTGTATAAATAGTAATTAATTGGTTGAATTAATTTAGAGAAATGTTTCTTTTCTTTTCTTTATTTCTTTCAAGTTTTTATTATTCTGTCAGTTTGATATGATAAATATCATCGATGTATGAGATGTAATTAATTTTGTTTATCGAAAGAGAAATGCATACACACGGATAGGGTTTTTATATCTGTTTCAAAATTATTAAGATTATATATGGTAGATTTTTATTGGCAAAAGACCATGCAAAATGATAGAATAATTATTTATTTTATTTTACTTTTCCTTCAAGATATATTTTAATAATTATCCTTTTTTTTGATCTTTCGTGTAAAAAGTTTATACAAATGAAGAAATTTCATTGAATAATAATTTCAGGATACTGCTGAAAGGTAAGGAAAAAGTTAGAATTATTCTCGCTTTTTTCGAAAAAAAGAAAAAAAAGAAACAGAAAAGTATTTCATTTCGTATTTTCCCATTGTGGCCAAAACATCCGACATTTTATTACCACCAATCAATTATTTTTGTATATATTTTTGATCTGTATTATCTTTTCAAAGAATGTCAAAATTTAGATAAAATCTAACGAAACAGGTTGTCGTCTCGATTATCATCATAATCATCATCTCGAATCCGGAAGAGAGCTATCACCTCGGGCAATTAGACAGGCTCGTGCTTACTATTCGATTGAACCCTAATTACATTTACCTGTAACGTTAGCTCCTACCTACGTTAGATATTCCTCTCTCTCTCTGTCTCCCTCTCTTCGTTGACACGTACGATACGCGAGTGTAAATATGTGTACGTAAGCACGTATGTACATATACGTAGTAGTACGAGCGTAAACGTCCTCCGTGCACACGGAATCGATCATACAGAATCTCTTCGAGCGTATTTCCGGTTCTACGCGCTTCGACGAGTCCGCCATGTTTATTCGCCTACACACCAATACACAGCACAAACACATTTGTATAACTCTGACAGGTGTACGTACGTATGATGTGTATATATGTGTATGTATGTGTGTGTGTGTGTGCACACAAACTGGATGTTCTCTTCCAGCATCCCTTTTAATTACTACGTTAATTACTTCTCCCATTTGATTACGCTCGATTGTACGTTATTTGTATATAAAAAAAAAAACAAAAAAATAACAACAATAACAAAAAATGGAACGTGGAACGTGCAGATTCATTTGTTGTGTTGCACGTATAAGCATTGATTAAACAATTTTTCAACGTGCCTTTTTAGTGCGTCGAGGAGACGTGTGTGCCCATGTGTGGTTTGTTTAACATTTCTTCTTGTTGGTTGTTTAGGTGAACATTTTTTCTTTCTGCTTTTTATTATTAGATTTTCTATGGTAAAAAAATATAAAAGGAAAAAAGGGAAGATCATCTAATACAAATATACAAGTATAACACTTTTAATTAAAAAAAAAAATAAAAAGAAGACGAAAAGTTATTTGAAAATTCCAAATTAAATCGTACGAATGGAAGGAAGGAAGGAAAGGGGGGACGAGGTAAAGAAATAAAGAAAAAATAGGAGGGGGGAAGTGTGACGACGGGGTTGGAAGAAAAATGGTTAACATAATTTTATGAGAAAAGTTAAGGTCCGATTTAAATACGACAGGGATGATGAAAACGATGAAAACTACTACTACTACGACTACTACGACGACTACTACGACGAAGAAGAAGACGACGAGATTGTTAAGGAGCTCGGTTAGGGGTGGAACTTAGACGTGATTCCTAAGCTCTTTGTGACTCTGCTCGGTTTGACGTCTAGAAGGGAGAAACGGTTAGTCTAGCGTTATCGTATAGCAACAGGCAGTCGCTCGCTTGCTCGCAAAAGGGGTTGATAATGCCTACCACCCCGACTGTGTGCTTGCTTGCTGACTAATTAGAATTCGTTTCTCAGCGGTAAAGCGACGCGTCGTTGACGAAATTAAGCTCAGACTTTCTCAGACCCTTTTCTGTATTTCTCATAATAACCACCCCCTGTGAATAACCTAACCCCTTGGTTCCTCTGCAACAACATTCTCTCAGTCTTTCTACCTTATTTTTCTTTACATATTGTATTTCTAAGAAACAATTGATTTTACAATAAAAATATACGAATTTTTCATTTTAGTTTGAATAACAATGATAGAGAGTGAAGGTTATGTTTGTATGTGTGTGTGTGAGAGATTATTTTAATAATAAATTATTTGTATGATATGTATATATACGTTATAAAATGTAATTATATTTCGTGAATGTTTAACCATAAGTATATTTATTAGCTCAACACATGGGGCTGTAAATAAAATGGATATGATAGGTAATTTATTTATAAGGTCGTCCCATAAGTTCCTAGCCTTTTATCTGTTTTTTTTTTACAAATTGAACTCACACGAGATTTTTAAATATGTTACGTATGTGCAATTTATTAAGAAAGAGAATTAAATACTTTTAGGATGGATATAATACTTTATAATATTATAATTATATTAATAATATAATTTATATGATATAATAATATAGTATATAATATTATTAAATTTAATATTACGTTATAATGAAAATAGTTAAATGTGTAGTATAGTATTAATATTAGGATTAGTATTAGTACTAGTTTTAGTATTAGTATTAGTATTAGTATTAGTGTTATAATACAATTTACTAATTAATAAATACATTATAAAAGTATAATTAAAATATAAATATAAATAATAGTAATATAAATAATAATAATAATAATAATAATAAATATGATTCTAATAAATATCGGTTATCGTAAATAAAAAAATAATCATATATCGTTCATACTCGGTTATATCTTTTACTCTCTTATTTGCTTTTTGTGTTCTCTATCTCTTTCTCTTTCTATTCTTCATATCTACTTTCTATCTATCTATCTCTGTCTCTATCTCTATCTATCTATCTATCTATCTATCTATCTATCAATCAATCAATCAATCAATCAATCTTTATCCTTACCATGCCAAATATTACAAATTCGACGTTAATTAATGAAACGTCATTAGAAAAAAAAGAGGAAAATAAAACGATTTCGACTCGTTATCATTTTCGAACCTACTACTACTACTACTACTACTACTACTACCTACTTTTTCTTACACATCTGTTCTCTCATATTTGTGTGTGTGCGTTTTTTTTCTAACTCTTCTTTTTTCTGTTTTACTTTACAGAGACACTCTGCACAGCGGGCAAAAGGTACGAGATCCCCGTACACGTTGTTTTATTATCACCACCCCTCCGTCAACCCCTTGCCCTTTTCTCTTCTTTCTCTCTCTCTCTCTCTCTCTCTCTCTCTCTCGCTCTCTTTTTCTATCTTTCTCTATTTCTATCTTTCTCTATTTCTATCTTGAAATATTTTTATTTAAATATATGTATATTATTTATCTTTTTCTATCTATCAATCTATCTATCTATCTATCTATATTTCTATTTCAAATTTCTCTATATACCTCGTCACTATATTTATACTATCTTTATTGTCTCGCATTTTTTCACATCCTCCTTTGTCTATTATTATTATTATTATTATTATTATTATTATACTATCTTATTCATAAATTTAATCTATCTAACATTATTACGCAAAAATTTTCCTTTTTGATCATTCTATTTCGCTCTCATTAATTAACAGTAATATTATAATGAGAAATATCTAAGAAATAATAATAATAATAATAATAATAATAGTAATATAATAATAATAGTAATATAATGATAATATTAATAATAATATTATTAATAATAGTTTATATACAATATATAATTGTATAAAATATATATAATAAAATAAAAAAGAAGAGAGAATGAACGAGGGTCGCGTAGAAGAAAATAATTCTTCGATTATATAATTAATTATTATATAAACAATTATCACATAATTGAATATAAAAATAAACGTTTTATATATTTTTTTCTTATCTTCGAAGTGACACGACGAACGAATTCGTCTATTTAAAAAAAAAAAAAAATTTAGAATAGATAAGAAAATAAAAAAGAAAGATAATAGAAATTTTCAGAGTGTTGTGTTTTTATTTGAAAAAGAGAATACGCGTTCTTGTTGTTGTTGGTTGTTGTTCTTGTTGTTGTTATTGCTGTTTGTGCCAACTTACTTTTTTTTCATTCTACACCGATATTTATCCCTGGTCTCTACGAGAGAGAAAACTTCGTCACGCATACACTGATCGAACCTTTTCTTCTTCCCCCAACCCCTGGTTACTCCTCCTCACCCACTAGACTCTACTTCTCCAGCATCCAACAAACATGCAGTAGAACGTAAGTAACATTTTTCTCATCAAAATAGACCAAACCGATTTCGCAACGCCGATGAAAAAGGAAAATGTACACACACACATACTCACACAAGTGTAAAAAATCTAAAACGAAAGATAAAAAAAGGAATTCGATCGATGAAGTATTTTTTTTTGTTCACGTTGTGTTGCGTTGCGTTGTATTTTTGTGTTGGTACACGGTTAAACGATTTCCATCGTTACGATGACGACCATGACCGATGATCGACGAATCGTGCGTTGTTTGTAAAAAAAAACGACAAAAAAAAAATTCTATAACTCAAAATAAAAAGTAAAAAATACAAGAAAGAAAGAAACAAAACTCGGTTCGTTAAGTCGAATCACGAAGGTGAATTTAGAAATGTTTTTTTTTGTTTTTTCTTCTTCCTTTTAGCGAGCAACAAATTTTTATTTCTGTTTCGTGGTGGTTGTGTGTTGCGTTATTCATATCTATGCGCGTAGATTTTTCTTGTATTCGTGGGAATGAATTAATGATTCGAATAAACGTACGTTTGTATATATATGAATCCATATTTATTTATTTTTATATTTAAATTTAATGATCGAATGTATTAATGGTACACCTATCTGTATACGCATTTAAAATATATTTTATTTGCAATTAGAAAAACAATTGAATATGCGTGGTTAGAATTTTTTTTCTAAATAAATATTAGATAAATGCTATATCTCTAAAAAGCAACGTTTATTAATCTACAAATTCGAGAAAAAAAGGGATAGTTTTAATCTTATTCCCAAAATTAGAAAAATAATTATTTGTTAGAGTTCACATTTTTAAGTCTACTTACAATTACAGTCCACTGTCATAGTTATCGAAAAAAATTATATTTATTAATATATATATTTAAAAACCAACCAAAGAATTCTAAAAATAAAAACAAAAAGAAAATATACTAATAAACTGTGTGTGTGTGTGTTCTCGCATTTATGAAAGAAAAAATATTTTCTAAAGTCCAGTGTATTCTTGTCTTCAACCCTCTTCAAGCAATATCTTCCTCTCCAACACGTTTGCAACACTTATATTTCTCTCTCACTCACTCACTTTATACTCGAGTAACATAATCCAAGCATTTCTTCCCTCTCTCTCTCTCTCATTCACTCACTCTTGCACATATATACAATGCATACACGTAGCCATACACCCACACACACTTCTACACCTATACAAATTCCTTTCTATACTAGTCTCTTGATTTCGAGTGCCGTGTCGAGTCGACGTTACGTTCTCAAAAGCTACCATTAATCTCCTCGAATCGTTAATTAACCGTTTGATGGTTCGGCCTCCTCTGTTCGCGTGTTTGCGTAACACGTGCGAGCCTTTGACTGGGGACACTACCCCCTTCTTCACCCTTCACCCTTTCCCCCTATATATATATCTCTCTTTCTCTCTCTCACTCGCCCACTCACTCACACACACGCTCATTCACTCACTTACTCAGCTTTGTCCCTACACCGAGACGACGATCGTTTATAATAACGAAACGTTGTTTCTCTCTCGACGTGGCCTTTGACATTGTCGACATAGTCGAAGTAAACTGTGCTAACCTTCTCTTCCTACCTTTTATCATAGATCTTAAACGATCTATCGATCTAATCGATAAATGAGATCATTACCTAACTCTCCTTACCTCTTCTTCTCCTTATTATCGAAATGGTAATTGATTTTATTGGATAACGGAAAAATATTTGCTAGGAATAACACCAAATCCTTTCTTTAACTTTTAAAATTTAAGAATAACTTTCTCTTTAATAATTAAACCAAAAGCACGAGGAAAAAGTTTGATAGGACAATTATGTATAATAAATTTGTCTCGAGATTTAATTAAAAATACGATTTGTTCTAAGAATGATCGAATTCATGTATTACAACATTAGTGAAATAATAGTTAGTTGGAAATTAGAGTTTCATGGATCGTACTTACATAGGTGTATCTATTGTAAGGTCAGTAAGAGGAGATTTAACGGACACAATCGAAGACAATCTCAAGCAGATTCCAACGTGCAAAGCATTCAGCTTGTTCATTGATCAGCGAAAGCCGATCTGTTCATTCCAGCGTAGGATGCGATGGGAACCAATACGGAAGCTAACGGGAAACATGAGATGCTTCTATCTATCTCTATCTCTATCCATCTCTATCTATCTCTCTCTCTCTCTTGGTATCTCTTAGAGAAGCATATGTTCACCTACGAGAAGTAGCGAAACCCTGCTCAACTCTGTAGACTGTGCGTAAGCGACTAGATAATTTAGGTCAGTGAACAGAGCTGAAGGTCCGTGCTTGAGAGGGATGATCTCAGTGGCCCTTCTTCGATCGACAATGGTCATTAGTGGCTTTATTAGAAATGCGAATACTATACCTCAGATAATAGAAATAGATATTGTTATTAAATATCTTTGTACAAGAAATTAATAATTACGAATAATTATCGTTATTAAGGTTTTTATTAATATTTTATTATTGGTTAAGGAAAACCTAGAAGTTTCATTGATATTAGATTAGAGAAAAATTAAATTTATTTTTGTTTTTCGTTTGATGCCGCATATCAAAGTAATGGGTTTATTAAATTTCATTGGATTCGTGGAAAAGAAAAGCTTGATTTTTGGTCACAATTCAATGGGAAAATTCTCATATGAAATAGAGAGTGTACTGTTATTGTTAATGTGTATTAGATAGAACTATTTTATAAAATATATTTATATATATATCATTAAATTATTATAATAAATATATCTATCACCATTAATAGCAAACGACATAACTATCTTTGGTATTACCATAGGAAACATAATGACCAAGAGAAAGAGAGGTAGAAAGAAAGAAAGGAATGAACTTAAAGACGGAA
This sequence comes from Mischocyttarus mexicanus, assembly GCA_023678845.1. Classification (NCBI taxonomy): domain Eukaryota; kingdom Metazoa; phylum Arthropoda; class Insecta; order Hymenoptera; family Vespidae; genus Mischocyttarus; species Mischocyttarus mexicanus. Next base: position 219,898 of record JACGTP010000054.1, on the reverse strand, counting down.
CCTTGCCAAACCCTTATCGTTCCTCGCTTTATATACAATTATAATATTCTCCATTATTAAAGCTTTCTTCCTCCTTAACCATCCCCCTCTTTTTCATCTCAAACTCCCTGTCCCTCCCCCCATTCTTAAAATCTTTTGTCGTATATTTGTTCGTCTAACGAGGGTGCATGTCCTCGAGACAAGTAACGTCCGACAACGATATTTCAACTTTTCATGCGACGATGCTTGAGTACCTTGCTACCTTCTAAAACCCTCTACACCCTTTACTCCTCTCTCTCTCTCTCTTTCTTTCTCTCATTCTTGCTTTTTACCTCTTTCTTCTTTCTATTTTCTTTTCCTATCTCGTCAAAGAAGTTTCGATTAGTAAACATATGCCAGTTACATTGTCTTTTGATTCTTTCTTCTTATTTCTCTTATTTTCTCTCTCTTTCTATTTCTTCCTCATTCCCTTTTTTTTTTAATATTCTTCACACTTTCTTTCTTTCTCATATTTTATTAATCTTTATCCTATTAAGGAGAAAACCAATCTCTCTGTCATTTTCGGGTAACAGTAGGATTGTTATCAACGAGAAACGTAGCATATTAAAATGATTAATGTCGACGGTCTTAGAACCTTGCATCTCTGTCTCGTTCTCTCTACAATTCCATTTCTGTTTGTATATATATATATATACGTGTGTATGTGTTTATGTATTTGTTCCACGTATTTCTGCGTGTATGAATGCGAGAAAGGAAACCTTATTGTTGTCACCGTCGTCTAATAGATACAAATGTACACATTACCGTTCCGCGATATAATTACCCTTTAAGCTGCGTATCCCCCATCACGAACAACAAAAGCAGATCTTCCAACCAACCCCCGAAACCCTTCTCTCCAACCCATCCAACCCACCCCTTCTCCCTCATTCCCTTTACATCACTCTACAGCATGACATTAACTCCCTCGACCGTTTTCCACTCGTATTGTCCAAGACCACCTCTGTAAAATTGTTCACTTTAATTCGTATCCGTCGGAGTTTTAATGCTTCCTTCACTCCTCCTACTTTCTTTCTCCCTTTTTTTTTATTTGCAAACTTTCTTTTATGAGTTTGTTTATTGTATTTATTTTATTTTATTTTATTTTATTTTATATATCATTGTTTTTTTCCACCAACCCAATATATATATATTCAATTGTTTTTTTGTGTGTGACGAGATTAGTACACTAGGGGATAAGATTAGAATATATTAGGATAGATAATATCAAACCATATATTGAATTTAATAAAAGATATAATATATATTTGAGTACGTGTGCGATCTTGTAAATGTATTAATAGTTTAGTAGTAAAATTTGGTCATTCGTTATAATTCGGGTGGTCCCTTTGAGCAAATATAATTTTGCATTTGACGATGGTGTACTCACGTTAACGTTGTTTCGCGAATAGAAGTCGAAGCGAGCATTCAGGAAAACTAGATGATCCTGTTCAATCAAGCTTCGTGTCGAGTCCGTCCTAGTATATCGTACATTATATACATATGTAGTATGTATATCATCAAAAGCAAACCTCCTCTTGTCCACATACTGTTTGCGACAGTACTGTCGACAATCAACATCGCTGATATCCATCCGTGGATTTCACTGACACAAAGGGAATAACAAAGTGTATTAGTATTGCATCCTACCCTTTACTCTCTCTCTCTCTCTCTCTCTCTCTCTCTCAATATATATATGAGCATAATATACAATATAGATACATATGTGGAATATATTGCTCGTTTCGATGTTAGTATTGTTATCATGATTTTGTTCCAGTTTAACTTATTAGATCGCGTTGCATAATTTATCATTTATTTTTTCTTGATAATTCGATGGTCAAATATTTGTTACATCTTTTAAAGGAAAAAATGGCATCGATTTAATCTACGCTAAAGTTCATGATGTAAAAGATTTATTTATTTTCGTGTCAAAGATATTTACGCAATCGTATATAAGGAACCCGAAGATCGATCGATCTTACATTGCACATGGAGAGTCACCTACTCGTATTCGCAAGAAAACGAAAAAGAGCTCGTTTTCAATAAGATCAAATTTTTCAAGTTCGAGCTTCGTATTCGGCTTTTACCAAGAACGTTACCGGAATCGGATTCGAGAAGTCGATAATATCGAGAAACCTTAGAGTCATCTATAGAGTCGGTACTTTCGGAAGGAAACCTGATATACTATACCATTATACTAGATTTCATGAATGTATTCACACGTATATACGCGTATTACATAGAAAATGTTAAAAGCTTCGATGAAGGATAAAAGAAGAAAGACATTTTTATAATCATTTCTTTTCGTTCGTTTTCTGTTTTCAAACTTTATCTTTTCTTTGAGTTGAATATGAAAAATATAATAAAAAATATATTATTTTGTATATACTTATATTGGAATAAAAAATTTCTAAAATATCTCCCAACTATACCAAAAACCTATGAACATTCTGTAAATATCTAAAACTCTAGTTTCTATTCTTTCGATAAAACATAGACGCGAGAGAAGAAGAATCAAAAATGAATATAGGAAAAGTATGAGATAGAGAGAGAGAAATAATATGTTATCTCGAGATATGAGTTGGCGAGTACTTTCAATTATAGAAGACCTCGTTGCAATGAGACTCCGATGGGCATTGTACCGAAGAGCATTGTTATGCGCTAATAATAATCACGCACGATAGAGAACAGCGCCTTTGAAGTGCGTTTCATTGTTAATGAATCGCGTAATTAGGTTCACGGTAGAACGATCGAATTCGATTCTGCGCAAGATCTGGATGACGTGAAATTTGGACCCGGCATCTCTCTCTTCTCCCCCTTTCATCCTCCTATTCTCTCTCTCTCTACTCTACCATTTTCTCTCGTACACTTCCATCTCGTAGCCCACCCATCTCATCCACGCTCCGGTTTATTGCGCTTTGTTCGAAATACTAATAGCCGACTCGGGGGCAGCTGTAGAACGTTATTTGCTACGGTAGCTTGCGTGAAACGTGTAACAGACCTTTGACCTCTTTTTGCAGCTAACTTACATATTTTATACAAATCTAAAACGATAAAAGGAAAAAGAAAATATATATAAGATACCATGTTTTTTCGCGTCATTAAACGTATCCTTAAGTTCAATCGTTCAACGATCGTGATTACTTCGTTCATTGAATTTAAGTGTCTCATATTTTGTATAATAATTGTTTTCCAAAAATTATTTATTATCCAGGGAGGGGATATTTACTTAAGAGGATATTAACTTAAAAATAATAAATCAATGATGACAATTAATCGATTGAAATGTAATGATATATAATAATTAATAATAATAATAATAATTGTATCAAAATCTAAATGAACGAAAAAAGGAATGAAAGGATACTCTTATTCTTGAAATGAAATGAAATGAAATGTCTGACGTGAAATTGATCAATGATCGTAGTTATATTATAAATGAACTTTTGTTTTTCGTTGAAATCTTAATCGAATAGAACAATTTCTCATTTGAAAGATGTCTATGGAAAATCTAATCGATGTGTGTTGTTTTGATTTATTATTTTTATTTCATATATATAATTTTTGTTCGTTTATAAAGACGGATGCTTTTAAATTGTTAGATTGAATTCATCCTTTTTTTGTTTCTTTATTCCTAAAATACCTTCAATCTGAATCGAAAAATATGATTCCTCGTTTGAAAGGTATCTGATAATAAAAATAAAATAATATATACATATCAATTATTTTTCTAGAAATCCATTATATTCACGTAAAAACTGTATATGTAGTAGCTATATAAAAAACGTTTCTAGGTGGTAAATCTTTTATAAAAAATAATTCCAATTTGGTACCAATTAAATCATTCCACTGAGTTGTTATTTTAACATCTTTCGTGATTTGATCAATTTCATCATTTCCTTACGAAATATAAATTTGATAATATTATAGTGTTGATGTGATATAAATAATATATATATATATATGAAAATATATTATTTTAACAAGCTTATAATACTTAAAGCGGAGAATTTTAGTGAAGGTTGGTTATACACACACAGGATAAAACCGGACTACTACTCCTCTTCCTTTTAGTAGTCTACTCGAGAAGGTTAAAGAGGAGAATAAGGACGACGTCCGGAGTCGTCGGTAACAGAACCGGTGGTTTTCAGAGCTTGCGGTTTCACATGCAGTTCCTATACATATATATATATAGACCTATATACTTAAGCGTTTCTACACCTACAGAGACTTATGTTAAAACCATATTCTTATACATATATACATATATATATGTACATACATACATACATATTTATATACATATATAGCACATATGTATCAGTGTATGTATGAATGTATGTATGTATGAACTCAAGCTGAGGTATATAGAACCGGGTGACCGTTTAACTTGCGGTTAGACCTGTCGATTTCACGTAGCAAAAAGCTTAGCAACGTGACCGCATCACCTTAACACTGTCACTCCACGAATTTCCTTCCATTTGTATTATCTTTAACTTCGTTTCTAATTTAAATCTAATTTTATCCTTTAATCAAATTCTCCTTTAAAAATATTATTTTTCTAATCATTTTAAATGCACCTCAAACAAATAGAATTAATTTTTTATTGTTCGTTGATACGAAATTATTACTCAGAAATGTTTTTCGTTTAAAATATTATTTTGTAATCATTTTAAATGCACCACAACAACACGCAGAAATGGAATTCGTTTTCGTAATACATTGATTCGAAATTATTAAACGGAGACGTGTTACGTTTTATGCCAAATATTTTCTATCTCGTGTTTAATCTTTTTTATATAAAATTATTTTTTTTAAAAAAGAAAGTATATAGTAGTTTTTACAGTATGAAAATTTAATTCGTTTTTGGTAATTGTTTTTATGAGAATTAAAGGATTATTATTTTATAGGATTTTAAATTTGATTGAAAAGTTCGATATGTAAAAGATTTATTTTATTTATTTCAACTAGGGAGATATGGAACTTTTGTTATAGGTATTATCTAATACTCAACGAACGGATTTTTTTAATCTGATCTTTTTAATCACGATCAATGTAGTGTGTCAGAGAGGAGTATATTCGTACGTTAAAATAATCAATATTTTCTCGGATAATGCAATATTTTTTTAAATTCTTATTCACAGAAACATATTTTCAAATTATTCAACTTGTAAATTGATATATATATATATAAAGAAAAAAATATTAATATAAAAATATATATAAATAAATATATTATATATTAAATATTATAATACAACACATATACATACTTGTATATATATATATATATATATATATATATATATATAATTATTTTTCTTTTTTTCTTTATCTTTTTTTTTGTTCCCTATGAGCGTTCCATGTTTTTGTCTCCCTCGGTTTTTTTTTTGTTCCATTCCTATTTAAAGCAGAAGGCATCTGTCAAGAAAGTTGACGTGCCCTGAAGACTATCTTTCTCGTATACGTATGTACGTCGAAATCAGTTGTGATATTATGTGAGTAGACCACGATGAGTGCCTCGGGGCATCGTAAGCGTTCGTTCCTCAGATCCATGCGTCTTATTGTCTGTAACTGAGAATCCCAAGGGACTGAGGAAAACAGATAAAGAGAGAACAAGAGTGAGACAGAGAGAGAGAGAGAGAGAGAGAGAGAAGGGTTTCTCCAACGTTATTTCACGATTAATACCCCCTCTTTTCCCCCTTCCCCGCCACCCTACAAAGTGTCTCTTCTCGTTTTACTCCTCCAACAACAACGTTTGAGTCAAATGGATTTCTATTTGGAATTATCCATGGAAATTTCCCATAGGGTATCTATTATGGGATTAGATAATAATTTGATAACTATGTAATTCGATAAACATAGTTTGATAATCGTTAACTGTTCTACAAGTATTAATTACTATTACTAATTGTTAATATTATTATTAGTGTTATTATTATTTTCTTTTTTTTTCGGGACTAAATGATAACCAATGAATCCTTTTTCTTTTATTTCTATTAACTCTCCTTTTTTAATTTCACTTGGCATTCCGAGCAAAAGCCACGAGCGGTAAAAAAAAGAAAAAAAGAAAAAAAAAAAAGGAAATAAAAAGGGAAGAAGAGGCGCGACAATTAACCTCTCTTCCGCATCGAGTATCCGCGAATGCAGTCGCGCGAATAAATACGTGCATTGGTCCACACAGAGTAGAAAGATCGAAACGTTGCCTGAATGACCGACCGTTTTCGTCCTCGAACCAGGGACTCGTGAATTCACTCGTGCGAGATATTCGTCCCTTTTTTTTATTCTATTTTACATAGGTTTTGAATTTAAAAGGAGTATGATAAAAGAAGGAAAATGAGAGAAAGAAAGAGAGAAAGAGAGGGAATCCGCGTACAATACGAAAATTAGCAAATATTGTTCTATTTTTATTATCACAGTTTAATAATCTTATTTCTCCTTCGTTTTATATTAAAATAACAAATAAAAAAAAGATTAGATATTTTTATTCAGATCCTTTTTTTTCGATTTTATTCTATGTCGATAATTTTTTAATATATTCATAAAAATATATCTTAATTATTCAATAATTAGATAAAAATACAAAATCATTTGGTATGCCAAATACAAATGTTACTTTTGTACTTTATAATAATTCTTAATAATATAGAATAATTGTCTTCTAAATTAAACCAATTCTAGAATAAAATAGTATACCTCCTCCCTTCCCTTTACAATCTAATATTACAATATTCCATATACATTATTCAAACAATCATTATAACACATCATTACAACATTATAACGACAAATTCTTACAATCCTATCTTATAAAAAAGAAAAAAAAAAAAGACAAAATCATTAGTCTCTCACACTTGCAAGTCTCTTTCTCTCTCTAAGAGTTACCCTTAACATCTAATCTTGACCATATTCATGCACCTGCTTCCCACTAACTTCATAATAAATATTTTAGCGTGTGTACCAAGCTAGGCTAGCCCAACCCAGCCTTACCCAGCCTAGCCTAGCCTAGCCTAGCCTAGTCTATCCTAGCCAAGCCAAGCTTAGCCTAAAGGATAGGGTAAGACCAAGAATTTCGTATGCATTTATACGGCAAAAGAGAGAGAGAAAGAGAAAGTGTGAGAGTGAGAGAGAGATAGAAAGAGTAAGAGGATGGTAATCCAAGCACTCGGCATCCTGCCCCGTTGGTGGTTTTGGTCAAATATGGAATAGGCGTGAATCTTAAGACCGAATTAGAGGTGTGGATGTGAGATTAGAGGAAAGTCGGTGAGAACATTCTATCTATTTATCTCCTTTTCCTACTCTCTCTCTCTCTCTCTATCTTTCTCTCTATGTTTCTCATACGCACATATACACAGTTACTTTCAAGGAACACTGAAATATTCATTTTCTCATATCGAAGAAGGTTTGCATCTGCTACCTGAAAGCCATGCAACGTTTACAGACTTCCTTACATCCTCTCTATCCTTTCACCTCTTCTCCCTTCTCCTTTCTGATTCTATCTCTCTCCATCTCTCTTTTTCGTCATGGGGATACAACAGATTATACGATAATGTTATAACCCTCGTCTCTAAACCGACTTTGCCCGTCTTACCGCGTAAGACGTCAGACGACGGCCTTGGGAGGTAGCTTCGCTTACCAATTAATCGAATTTTCGATGTCTACGGGCATCATAGTGCTTGTCGAACTTTCTCTCTCTCTCTCTCTCTCTCTCTCTCTCTCTCTTAAACATATATCCCGTTTACTATTAATAAGAACTACATATATATATATATGTGTGTGTATGTGTGTACATGGGGATAATACGTTGAAGTTAGAGATCAGTTGGAGTTACATCCAACTAACGTTAAATTAATTATCGAATAATAAATTTTAATCGAGGTTATAGGAAATTATTAACAAGAAAAAGGACCCTAAGGATATTAGAGTTCGTAAGAAATTGTGTAATATATTTTTTATTGTTTATCTTTAAAGCTAATAATAAATTCGAGAACCCTTACCGTAAAAATACACTGAAGAATGGATCCAAGGCAAAAAGAAGGAATAGAAAAATTAATACCAAATTATGAAAGAGACAGAAGAAAATGAAGAAAACTTCAGATAGATTTTTCTATTGAAAAGTAATTGGTACCCCTTGTCCTATAATTTATAGGGTAAATTTGACTTTAACGTATAAAAAGCTTTCTCGAATAAAAAGCACAGTTACTTTATATATAAAAGAGAAACGAAGAATGAATAAAAGGCTTACATACACTCACACACATACATATGTATCTATATACCCTACGTAAAAGAAAAAAGTAAAAAAAAAGGAAGAAAAATGGAGGTAATGGGTGAAAAGTGAAAACATTTATCGTTCAGACTCGATCGAGTTGCCTCGAGGCAATTCATTGTTTCTTTGTAAAAAAAAAAATAGAAGAAAGAAAAAAAATCGTCCGAATGCATCTGCACCGATGTAACCTATGTGATAGAGAAAAAGATAAAGAGTTAGAATGCAATGGGAATAGTTGAGTGTAATTTCGAAAGGTAGTACTATCGAGATGAACCTGGATTGAGGTGACGGTGGAGGTGCTACTACTGTGTGTTGACGACGAATTCTACTGTTACTGTTATCTATATATATATACAGATACATACATGTATACAGGGTGGTCAATGCAACTCGTAACACTTCTGTAACATCCAAAATATGCGTTGCACGACGAATTATTTTCTATGTCAAAAGTTTCGTGAGATTTTAGAAATGAAACATCATTTAGTGCATTTATTTTTTAATCTTTTTTTTTATAGGTAAAAGTACGTAATTATGTTGAATCTTCAATTTGATATTACGCGAAGAAAATAAAACAAAATTAGACTACAAGATAATAAAGTTCAATACAACTACGTACCATGCAACTATTCTATACCAAATATTTCTCGTGCAACGCATATTTTGATAGTTGTAAAAGATGCACTAGTTGCGTAGACCACCCTGTATACATTCATATATATGTTTACTAGTTGGGAAGGTGGGGTATAGAGGGAGGTGGGTGTAGAGACGACGACTATCTGGCATTGTGAACGCACGTAACGAGGGGCAATTTTTGTTGGCTCGAACAATATGTCGCATTAGCGCATTGTACGAGCCAGTTCGCGTGATCTCGCGTTCCCTCGGGTGTACTCGACCTATGACCGACGACGATGTCATCCGACACCACCACCACCATCACCATTGCCATCACCACCATGACAACGACGACGATGACGACGACGACGACGACGACGACGACGACGACGATGAGGACGAGTAGGAGGAGGACGACCATGAGGATGAGAACAACCATGACGTTATAGTAATTGTAATAGTAGTAGTAGTAGTAGTAGTAGTAATAGTAGACGACTACGCATCTCTGGTCGTAATCGATGCTTCTAAATTTGCATTTTACATGGCAAAAGTCTGCTGGACCACGGGGTTACTACAAATGTCAGTTTTCCATAGCATATCCTCTAACCTGATGCATATCTGCATTCTCCTATCTGATGCAGCATATTCTGCATCTTTCTTCCTTTATCGCACTTTTCTATCCACGGTAGAGAAAGGAACTTTTGATATATAACTCGGGAGAATAAATTAAATTAGGTGGAAATAAATTCTTATGGAAAATGGATTGTGTGTGGGGAGGAGTGGAAAGGGGTAGTCGTTAGTTCGTCCATTGGGGTTAGTTTCGTATGACTTTATTCTTTCTTTCTGTTTTCTTTTTTTCTTTTCTGAGAATATTTTCTTATGGTGATTGAGAATGAAAGAGAATGGAATTTAAATTTTTCGTTTTCTATGACACGTGTTTCTAATTTGTCATTTGCATTTTTCGATATCTCGAGATGTAAAATTGTTTAATTTGTTTTATTTACGATAAAGAACAAAATGAATATTTTAATTAATAACGTTATTAAAAGATATAAACGTAAATAGAAAAGGGACGGTGCAAAGATCATTTATAATTTTTCAATCTCTGAGTTATAGACTCATGGAACAAGAGGAACATGTTTAATTAAGTTAAAAGAAAATCTTACTGTTGGATTATTATTTTCATTTACTTTTCCTCTTTTGTTTAATCATTTCAGAATATAAGAACATTTCAATTAAAATTAGATTTTCTTTTCATTTTAATACTTCAAGACGTCCAACTGATGTGTTTTATATTACGCGTATTTTATTAATGAAGATAAATTATATTTTATTCTAACGAGAATATTATTTTTATTCTTCAACATTATTAATACTAATAAAATATTTAATCAACTATTTTTCTTTTATTATTTCATAAAGATTATTCGTAAATTATTCGCAAATTTAATCACGCGTTATACGGAACGAATAAAATAAGAATGAATTTTTCTAATCCATCGTTTAAAATAGAATAAATAGGTCCTCGATTTTTCGCACTATGTTGTCTCTACGAGAACGTAGGAAATTGGCGGTTAGAAATCGTTCGATCGGAAGAACGATATCCGTGTCGATGGTAAACACTTGGTCAACGGAAGTACCTAAAAGAGAGAAGTACTATGAATGAGAAATAGGATGAAGGGTTAAATGTACTATGCTTTCGTCAATGTGTGTGTGTGCCGTTTTAGTGCGAAAACCACTCGAAAAACAATTGTTCGACAGTGTTGAACAAACACTAAATTCACGCGAACTTCATCAGAATTCTAACTTATTTGTCTATGCAAATCATCAATCAATGAGTCTACTTCAATTCTCTCTCTCTCTCTCTCTCTCTTTTTTCGTTTCTTTATCCGTGGCTTTACAACACAGGTGCTATTTCTATCTTTTTCTAATCGTAACCACAATGCAGTTTATTAAAAGTATTTTATTAAAAGTATTTAAACTTTTATTTATTTAAACTATACATAAAAAGTTATTTTTTTTTCTCCTATAATTTTTATAAACTTACGAGAATCTATTTTCAATTTTTTGTATTCTAATCAAAGTTCGTACGATATATTCGAATATTTTTTTTATTAAAAAACAAACAATTATTTTTGTTCTCTTTCTATCTATCTTTCTTTCTTTATCTCCCTTTCTCTTTGTCTATCTTTTCGTCTCTTCTCTTCTTGTTATTCGAGCCAGTGTGGTACGAGTTAGAAAAATAATTGGAATTTACTAACCCACCTAGTTCCTTTTTTCGCCAATTGTTTTTTCTTTCGTTGTACTACATTCGTCCTATGTTATCTATTTTAACATCTATCTCGTCTAACTTCTTTTATTTTTTTTTTATAAAAATAGCACTCATACATACATGCTTAGTATGAAATTTTAATTACGTTTATTTAACTTCAATTAATCAAATTTAAAATATTCTATCAAATCAATATTAAATAAAATAATCATTTAAATCATGTTTATTATACAATTTAAAACCCAAAAATTAATATTATTATTTATACAGTATACCTATCACGTGATCATTATTTCAAAATAATATTGAAAATATTAAAGAATAATTGTCTATATCTTTCTTTTCGAATTTTGTTAGAGTAGGCATATAATAGAAAGTAGAAAAGGTAAAGGAAGAAAACCAAAAGAATAGATATAGAAAAAGAAAAATAAAGAGAGAAAGAGAGAAAGGATGAGTGGATTAAAAGGGGAAGGTAGATGATTAATTTCTCCGAGAGCACGTCGGGGACGTCGGTTGTAGGAAGCAACGAAACTGAATCCTGCATATTTTATATATGCGTTAACTCTCCTCCACGGTGAACTTTATTTCGAGCGAATTTCATTATGCCTTTCGTTTATTAGCCCCATACCGTTAGGCCAACTAGACGGTTCCTTATCCCATGGGATATATCTCGTACCCAGTATTACGATTCTTTGCTACTGTGTTTGCCCAAGGAGAACTACTACTGTTTCTTCCTTTCTTTCTCTTTATCTTTTAACTTGTAATCTTAGGATGTAACGTGAAATTAAATACTATACTTTTCAAATCTACGAATTAATACTCAGATTTTTATATATTTCATTACCTTACCCAAGAAATTACCACCGTTATTAATTGTATGGTCATTTTTTCGTTTAGATAATATGATAAAATGACTCATAGAGGAAGATATTCAGTATGATAAATTATTTGAAGAGAAATATTTAATAAATATAAATATTTTAAAGAGATTTCAATATTGTTAATTGCAATAATAATCGTTATTAGATAAATAAATGAAAATATCAGCAATTAAGAGGAATAATGTAATTGGATAAATCGACCAATTAATTTGATCTCTTCCTCCAATTAGTTAGTTTCGAGATTAGATAGGCCATTTCACATGGTGTTAAGTGTCACCGAGCATGAACGAATTATTTCGATAGTGTGTTAGGTTTTCTACACGTTTAACATTTAGTATATACCTGATCGTTTGGTATGTGTAATATGTGTCTGTGTATGTCTCTCTGTGTGAGAGTGAGAGAAATAGATATACAGATAAAGATATATATATATACAGTAATATTGGTACAATGTTCGAAATGATACTTCCTAACAGCGAATATTTAATCACTAATTAAGTACCCACAAAATGGAACCTGTTTGCCTGTCACATTTCGAGCAATACCACGAACATGGCTATCGAACTCAGCGTAACACGTTACTATTGTGTCAAATCTATACTATTGTTCGTCTATATCCATACATATATATATATATATGTGTGTGTATGTGTATTTATGTGTCGTGTGTGTGAGAGAGAGCTGTCAGCACTGGGCAACCTGTTTCGATACCAAACGTCGATTCCCATTGACCAAACTATTGTTAATTAGACGATCCAACGCAATTGGTCAATCGATTATTTTTTAATCCTCCATATAAACCTCATTTTTTATTTATTTTATCATTGGGTCGAAATAAAAACTATTTCTTTTTTCTTTTTTTTTAAATCAATTATTCAGCATCTTCTAAATTTATTATCTATTATTGAAATACATTTGCGATGTATTTTTTTTTAATGATAGTTTAGGATAAATCCAGTAGTATTTTCAAGTGGGTACAACAAATTATCGTCCGTTTAAGAACTTTTTGTTCTCTCGTTGATATTAAAATATTTTTCTACTAATAATTTCTATATATTATTAATATTTTATTTATCAATATATTAAATGTATTTATAATTGTTTTTAACAGGATAGGCCAAAAGTTTTAAGATGGAACAAACGTTTATCTATAAACGATCGTTAACAATCAATAATCTATTTCTATATTGCAATAAAATAATAATCTGCAGGTTTGTGATTAAAACTTTTGGCCCAACTAGGAACTCATTGTTGTCTTTGCGATAATAATAATAAAAAAAAAATGTGATATCTAATAGACTATGAAAAAATAGATAAAAATTAAGTAAAGATTGCAAAAAAAAAACATTTTAAGCCAATGTCATACAGATATTGCAATAATTGTTAATGTAGTTAACAAATAAACGTATTTCGTTATTTGCGAATGATAACAAGAACAACTACTGATATGTTCGTTGATATCATATAAATACCATTTAGGAAATTTATCGCTATAATTGTACATTAAATTATTCCAAAAGGTCATTCTATCATTCAGAAAATTATTCTCTATCGTTATATTCACTTCTTGGTTACCATTGAAAATCATGAATTCGTTATGATCACGATACGCTGGCCAATTGGGTACACTCCAAGTACTCGGCACCCTGTAAATACGTAATAGCGATTAGGATCCAAGGATCATCTGGATTACAGTTGGTCGAATGTTGTGCCAACGTTGATAACGTTGGACGTTAAGATCCGGATATGGTTTATACAAACTAACTATATATATATACAACTCTATGTATTTCCATATCTCTATGCCATAATTTAACGATAATTATGCTTTTCGTTGATTAGTTTCTCTCTACAATTTGATAATCTATTCGATTTATTCAATTAATATTTTCATTATTTTTTTCCTAATTTTCTCTCTCTCTTTCTCTCTCTATCTCTCTTTCTATTGTGTTAACGTTTAATTAGAAATGCATAAACTGTGATAATGATTCCAAATAGATTTCATTAATATTGAAATTTCTAACGTTTAAATTCAATAATTTCTTACCCATTTTTTATAAAATTCGACCACAATTCCGTCATAACGTGGATCATTATTTTATCACTTTTAGTATTTGACGATAATTTGTATTCCACGGAAGGAAAGAAATATTTAATATCATCGGAATGAGAGATACCTGTCAAAATATGTCTTTTTCTTTTTAAATTACATAAAATAACATTAAATTCGTATTACGTTGGACAAATTATAGAAAATTATTAAATTTAATTAACATAGAATACTATTAAGAAATACAAATTTAGATCGTTTGATATACATTTTATGAAAATAAATTATCATAGATTATTGGAATATAACGGTGAAGCATGGTCAAACATGACACATGTTTTTCGTCATTTTCAACGTATTACGAAACATCCTGTACATTGTATTTAACAAAAAAATATATTTCAAATAGATATATGAAAATTGTTTACCTATAGGTTTTGAATTAAAGTCAGGAGTGTTACTAAATGTTCCAAGATAGTTAAAAAAAAAGAAATATAAATTGGATTTCATGATTTTGGATAAATAATTCATTGATTTGTACATTGACCATATAATCATTCCATCGCCTGCAATCTAAAAATTGAAAGAAAAAATTAACAATAAAAGATAAAAAAGATACATAAATATAAACATTCTGTATACCAAGGCTAATTATGTTAATCATATTCTACAAATATATATTTTTTAATTTTATTTTAATGATTGATATTACTTAAAATATTTTTATATATTTATGAAAAGAAGGGTGTTAGCATAAAACGTCTGATCGATTAAAATACAATTATGTTTATAAATTATGCATATAAAATGTAGAGAGAAAATTTGTTTCGTTAAAAATTAATTGACCATTTCAAAATACTTGCCTCTGTGATTTTTTGTAGTTCGTTAACGCGATTGTCGTCTAAATAAAATTCTTTTATGGCGTTAACAAAACCATCAACATTTTTAATAACGTATGGTAGCTCCAAAAACATTGGAAGTATCGTGTCAAATTTATCTAAAAATAGTTTCAGGTTTTCCGAGTCCACATAAAAATCTAAATGAATTAAAAAAAAAGAGGAAAAATTAATCGGAGAATAAATGCGATTAAAAAATATTATTATAAAAAAAAAGGTATTGATAATTATTTATATAATATAAAATATATAATATATCATATAATATTATACATCAACGTGAAAATGTTAGTTATGAAAATTTTCCTTTACTACAAAAGTCGACAAAAATTTTTATAACTAAAAGTGGCACCTTGGTTAGCTATGAAAAAGCACTTTACTGTACTTTCAAGTTAAGTGCCCTAAAAAATAAAAAAAGAAGAACTAAATAATATTAATCGATGCAATTTTGACCCAACCCTAATTTAAAACCCTACACAAATGATATGTAAAATAGTCTGTAAAAAAAAAAAGAATACATTTTATAGTTACAAAAAATATCGTTCACGTATAATATTATATTTATTATTAATAGTAGTAATATAAATAAAAATATTAGAGATTAGGTTTTTACCATATGTCTTGAGTAAACCTTCGTCATAAACTACTCCCATTATACAGGGTAAATCACGATAAAGCTTTTTTTCTATTATTTCCAAAGGATGCATCGTTAAAACAGCTTCACTTGATTCTTCCTCGAGCGTCGGTACAAAAACGCAAAACGGATGCATATGTTCAGAATACTAAAATAAAAACTAATGTAATTATCATTATTATTATTATTATTATCATTGCTTTGAGAATAAACTCTAAAAAAGTTGTAAAAATATATTGGCTTGGTGGAAAAGAAATGTCAAATTTTTGGTTACAATGATTACAATTGGTTTTTTCCACCAATCCAATATATTCTTACAACTTTTTTTAGATTTGATTCTCAAAGGAAATAATTAACGTGTTTATATGTTTTCTTTTTTTTTAATATTAATAAAATAATATAAAATTGTTGTTTACGTAATTTGACAGTGCAATCAAGATGGATTTGGCATTATAAGATCTCATACATTTCATTATTTGTAAATCCTTTTTGATTAACGTATCATTGGAATTGTTCAAGTTCCATTCATCTTTAATATCATCGTCATTATTATAAGTATTATTATTATTATTATTATTATTATTATTATTATTATTATCATCTATAATGGTATTGTTATTTAAAGGATTCGTGATACTTATAATGGTTTCACAATGTAGATAATTAGCCATATTTTTAGAAATTCTTCTCATTTCATGTTTCGGATGTACAGCCCATGGTGCTAATGCTGTACCACTATGTAATATATATTTATTGAAAAGTCCTTCAGTTTTCTTCGATAATGCTAAAATATGAATGGAAGCTGCCCCGGAACTTGAACCCATCAGCGTTACGGAATTTCTATCACCGCCAAAATTTTCTATGTTTTCTTGGACCCATTTCAAGGCCATCGTCATGTCCTTTATCCCATAATTACCTGGAGCGATACTATTACCTAAACTAAAAAATCCTGAAACGAGAATATCGTACTTTTTTTCTTAAAAATTCATTTCATAATTTATAAGACATGAATCGCTAAAAATTGCCATCTAAAATAATTGATTAATGTTTTTTAAAGTTATTTTTGTATACTTTTCGTTAAGTTGTTCGAAAAATAAACCAATAATGAAAATGATTTTTGATGAATAAACAGAATGCATGACAAATTACTTTACAATTAAATATTAAATTAAAGTTTAAAATAAGTAAAATAGAATTACCAAAAGGACCTAATCGATAATTAAACAGGACTAGAATTATTTCTTGATCGGCCCAATAAGTCGGTGGAAAATAATGACTGTTGCCGCTACCTTTAATAAATCCTCCTCCATGAACAAATATTAATACAGGTTTTTTCAAACGTTTTACATCTGCTCGATTCTATAACGATTGAAAAATAAATAATTCGTTTTATTTAATATGAGAAAAATTTATATAAAAAAATATAAATAGGATAGTTAAAAATAAATAAATAAATGACATATGTGTACGTATATATTATTTCTAGGAAAATATTATATATTATGTATTGCATTATGTATATGTATTTACTAATATATATATATGTTATGTATTATACGTTCATAAGCATACGAAAGCTCAGAGATGTTGCGTTAAGTGGCTGAATATGGTGATGACAGCGTGGCCAACCTTCGCTCGTTTATATTTAATTAAATCACGTGATTATATATATATATATAACATATATATATATATATTTAACAACCTTGCGATGTAATCAAGCTCGTGTTCCATTTCGACTTTGTTAATCCGGAAAAATAAAAATTTGTTTTTCCCTTTTTTTTTCGTTTTTTATTTTTCTTTTTTTTCGGAGCTTGCAAAACATATTCGTCGACAAACTCTCCCCCACCCTATTCTCGTGATATTCGTGTAAACTCGACTTTAACGTTTTACTTCAAATAAAACGATTTTCAACGAGGAGTGGGGGACATGGTGGTATGGGGGTGTGAGGGAGGGTGAGTAGTATGGTAACCTAGTAGCCTCACGCATCCAACCAACTGATAATTGAAATCGATCCGTGTTTGTTTTTATTCGTGTTTCATTTTTTTTTTTTCGTGATAGATGATGATTTAGTTCGAGGTGTACACACAATTTTTCATCGTTCTTGTTGGTTGTTCCTTGTTCTTGTTGTTCTTGTTGTTGTGTTGTTGCTTTACTTGTCGTTGTTCTTATACTTCTTGTGTGTTTGGTTATTTACTTTTTTATTCTCATCTATTTTTTTTTTTATATATATATTTTTCTACGTTTCATAATGATCAACATAGATTTGTATAAAAACCAATTTCGATAATAAAATTCGACCTATGCCCAAAGCATCGTGGAATTTTGTTTTTTTTTTCATTTACATTTATTTATTTATGTTATCATATTTTTACGATTGATTTTTAGACTTTACCTCTGGTACGAAGACGTTCAAATAAAGACAATCCTCCGAGCCAGTTATGGTGTTAATTTTGATTAGTTGAATACAAGCTGGACCGTCGGATTTAGCTTCTAATAAATCCCATGTACGATTCCATGCTTTTGGTTTCTATTTGAAAAAAATTATTATTGTTAAAATAATACAGATTATATTATACTTCATTTATTTATATTTCTTTATTTTTTGCTATCTTTCCTCCTTTTTTTTTACAAATACATTCTCAAACTATTAAATACTATTAAAGAAGTCATGTTTATTTTAACAGAGATAAAAACTTATTATAATATGATATAAAATATTATAAAAAGTTTATCAAGTAACATTATTCGCATATTTATTCGTCTATTTTATGTTCAGGTTAATTAAAAACCTAGAATACTTTTTAATTATGCAATATATACTAAACATAATTTTCTATAGTTATCTATCCGTATTTTTTGTATAACACGATCCTTTTATAATAATTTCAGCTCTTAGCAATTTTCAATAATTTATTTGTTTATCGTAGAAATTATTTGTGATCATAGAAAACATTCTAAAAAAAAAAAAAGAGAAAAAACTCACACGAAATCGTAGATCATCGATAGGTGGTTCCGCATAAGGTATACCAAGAAAATTAGCAACATTTAATCCTGTAGAACTTTGACTCCATTTTCCAACGATCGGACCAAATTTAGTCTCGACCAAGGGTGGTTTATCGATATTATTAAAATCAATAGCAACTATCACTGGAAGTAGAAATACAACGATCAATCCTTGACGACGCATTATACGAAACTAAATCTTATTGGGTGTAATATACGAGGAACGAATGCGTTCCGTTGGTTATGATACGAATGAAGAAGATTATACGAACGACTGGAACAATGTAGAGGGAAACATTGTAACTTTTAATTACGTAATATTATAGTAGCAGCTAGTGCCTCCAGTACGTCGACCAATCATGCGCATAAATAAACTGCGCAGAATGTGATGATCACTATGATGATGATGATGATCATGATGACGATTATTATTATTAAAAAGTTATAATTATAAGAGAAATAATAATATGTTTCGGGATAATATTACGAGAATAAAAGGTTAAAGGTTTTTTTTGATATATCCAATTAATTCTGATACTCCAATAGAGATTAGCAATATTTTAAACAACTAAATTACTTCAAATTATTTCGTTATTATTATCGTCTTATTTTATTCCGTATTGATAAAAAGAAAGATTACTCTGACGCAACTTTAAGTGTTTGTTATTACTCTTACGAGATTCTGATTTTTGTATACGAATTTTTGTGTATTTACATTAGTTCTTTAACTAATGTCAGATTTATGGATTTAATTATGCTAGCTTACAATTAATTATTTATTTTACATCGATTAATATTCAACATAAAAATATGTTAATTTGTATTTTTATCTCTCAACGTTAACGATGATTTATGTATTATACTTAGAAAGTATAATTTCAGATGACTGTCTTAGACAGAAGAAAAGTCTACAATGATTTTCAAAATGTGTGAATAATGTGATAAGATAAGCACAATGAATAGTTTTAATTAATAGAAATAGGGTTGAGTGACTGTATAATCTTGTAATACAACCGATAAAAAACAATTTTCTCTTTTATCAGATATTTAAAAATAAAATTAATACACGAAACTCGGTGAGTAGAAATTTGACAAATTCAACAACACCGTAATTTTTTAACGAAGATTGTAACATCCATCAGTGTTATTTATTTGCTCCTGGATTCTCTTCTCCCTTAGTTTCGATTAATTGAACACGATGTATCTTTCAAACCCAGAAATTAAACCAAAACGATATATCAAAAATCAATTCTGACATTGACGTTTTGATGATCTAACAAACATATTCTTCCTTCGTAAACTAAACATAATTTTCATTCCCACTTGCATTATATTTAATATCATTATTGCGATAAGAAGAGTAAAATATGACTTTGATTTTTTAATTTTTAACTTTTGATTCCTAGTGTCTGCAAAAAAATTGCGGAAAATAAAATAAAAACACTCTACTCGACAGATCGTAACACAAGAGGGATTCTAAATCATGTCTGAAATGTTTATTGCTGGAATGTTTAAAAAGATTTTCAAGATTTATAGTAAAGATTATGGTATCGATGATAAACGTTGAAAATTGGTCTTGGTGCTCATGAGAAAAATGATTTTATTTAATCAAATTATTCATTTATTATATTCATTTTTAATTCAAATATTCATTTTCATTTATTTTTATTCTCTGAAACTTATATCACTTTCTGTAAGAGAATAAGTTAATATAAGGGTGCCAGTATTACAACTCGGGGTACCGTGACAGAGGATCTGCTTCTGCCAACGGAAGTCCTAACAATTTCCTGACAAGGGGTTTCCCTTGAGAATTTCCGGTCCGTTTCCACGAGAAATCTCAACCGCACCTTCACGAGTTGCGCCTTGTTTACTGAGCCGTTTATCTTCTTGACATTAGTTATGCTATCTTCTTATTCTTCTTATTCTTCTTCACTTCTTTTCCCTCAACTTTCTATTTCATCTCGTTACCTTTTTTATGCGATTAAAAACGTTTATAATATCATTGACAATTAATTAATATCGATTTTACATTTTGTACAATTGAAATGATTTTACAATTTCGAACGATTGATCCAATATAATCGAAAAGATATAATCAATGTAAATTTATTTTAAACGATGTTAAAATAATAAAAGAAAAGATCTTTATCGTTAAAATACATGTACGTTCGCAAATATCTAACAAAAATGAAACAGTTATTGAAAAAGAAAAGATACGAAAGTATAGAGAGCAAGTATACTCTAGAAAACAATAGTAGAAAATGCAAAATCTCGCATGATAAGGTGCATTTTACAGAAGAGAATCTCTTGAACGTGAAGAAATAACTGCGTCGTTGCACACGTACGAAGGAAAATCTTTTGCTCAGGTTTTATCGAAATTTTATTTTCGCGGAAAAATATTTCTTCCTTCTTCTTCTTCTTCTTACCAAAAATAGAAAAAGTAAGAGAACAGAGTGGAGGGGAGTTTGGGTGGGGGTTTTTGGTTGGAAAGAAAAAGAAACAGAAACAAAAACAAAAAATATTCAAGAACAAACATTTGATGCAAAGCCGAATTGGAAAAATTTTCAACGATCAACGATGAGATTGTTTCTAGTATGGTACGATAAAAAATTTTGGTTTTTCATGGAATCTTACTTTTTAAAAAGAAATATAATAAATTAATAAAAGGAAGGAAAATATGTATTTTAAATTAAGTTGAAAATCTACGATGTGATCTGAGAGAGAAGAAGATGTTCGATGTGAAATCTTATGATGGAACTTCTGGTCAATGGGTACACGTTATGTATAATTATAGTAATCCAAAAACATATAGACTCCCTACTAACACCCCCTTCCCTCTCCTTTCCCCTACCCCCAGACATATTTCCTCGGTTGCGTTAAATGCTCCAGCTGCGTCAGATTACGAGACTATTTGTCGCGGTTGACTAAGTGCGAGTAGTCGTATGGCTATGCATCACAGAAGCTGTAAAAGGAGAAAGATATATATATATTTATAAAGAGAGAGAGAGAGAAAGAGAAACAGTGTAAGAGAGTAAGAGAACATTGCCTTGGATAACGAATAGCACTCGAGTATGTCTACTCTTTACTCTTCTTATTACGTACTTTATTTCTACTCTTTTAATCTCTACTTTCTATTACTATTATTTTTGGCTCCTCCCCCCCTTAGTATTTGTTACTTTTTTTTTTAAATAAACACAACTAGTATAACATTTAAGTAGTTCAAAAAAACAATTTGTTTCTTCCTCATCCATTTGCTATAATTTTATACAAAATGACAAAGGTAAAAAAAGGTTGCAGGAAGTGATACTTAAAAACAATAATTAACAAAATATTTGAAGTAAATATAAGAATGATTATTCTTATCTATTTCTTTTTTCTTTCACCTTGTTCTATTTTCTGAAAAAAAGAAGAGAAAAGGTTTTCCATCCTACTCTAATCAAGTGGGTTTAACGTAGGAGAGAACTAGGAGAAAACGGTGGTTGGGCCAGGGTTCTCTCTCTCTCTTTCTCTTAACGCGAGAAAGCACTGCACTGCCGGTGATGCATTGCCCCGGGAGATTAATGCATCCTGGGCCACAGTTTGTTAGAGTGAATAACGACCTTCTGCAATAATGATATTGCCATTAACCTGTCCGCGGGAATTTCGTTTTCGCGGTTCGCCCACGAACCATATCGAACTTCTCTTCTCTCTCTCTCTCTCTCTCTTTTTCCCTGTCTGTTTGTCTACCTGTCTTTCTCATTCTATTTATCCTACGAATAGTAAAATCGATCGAAACTCGAAAATTTGAAACTCGAAAAAAGGAACGAAGGTTTAGTGGGTGTGTTTGAAGAGAGAGAGTCTTCACTCTGGTAAGAAAAGTTTTCTTTTAAACGAAAAGAAACGGAATGGGTGGATTGGTGGGTGAATAGAGAGAGGAGAGGGTGTAAGTTGTCGGGTTTTTGAATGAAGAAAGTTAAGTGTAAAATCAAGCTTCAGGTTGAATTTCTTTTTACTCTTTTTCTTCATTTCTTTTTTCGTTGCAAAAAAAAAGAAAAAGAAAAAGAAGTAGCTTCGATGGATCGCATGGTTACTTTTTCTTTTTCCCTCTTTTTATTTCTTTCGATGATACGTGGGGGTTTCGTTCGGTAAAGGTACCCAAGGTTCGGTAAAAGAGCTAAGGCACGAATGGGAATCGTAATATCCATTAACCCACTAACACATCTATATTTATGTGTGTACATGTGTGTACCTATATAATGTAAGTTCTTTTACATGTAAGTCTGTATTTTATATTTGTATGTATTACTGTATACAATGCCTATGTGTGTGTTAATGTATATAGGTATACTTGTATATATTAGATCTTCCTATAAATTTCATTATTTTTCAGTATAAAATATTTTTTCTGTGCGTTGTATTTAATATTTTATTATTTTAATTTTACTTAACAATATACGATTTTATTCCTATTTATACCTTGTTCGTAATACTATGGTTTTTTAATATTAATACAATTTTTGTTTATTGTTTATGAATGTATGATTGTATGACTGTATATTACATATATATTACATAATGTAACAATGGGATAATGTAATCGTACGGTAGTAGCAATAAACATTACCAGAATTACTTCTATCAGTGATATTAACAATCCTAACTGATGTTGTTGAAGAAACTTAACGAGAAAAAGGGAAAGAAAGAAAGAAGGAAGGAAGATAGAAAAGAAAGGAAGAAAGGAAAATAGGTTACCTTTGATCGATTTGTTGGGAATGACCGTATCATTATCCTTGCGAAATAAAAAAAATGGGTAGAAGGTAATAATGGCAAAGAACGATTGACTATCTCTCTCTCTCTTTCTTTTATATTTTTTTTTTATTTCGTTTTTCTTTTTTTTTTATGACGAACCATGGATCATTATTGAAGAAGAAGAAGAAGAATCGTTCGGGAAAAAAATAAGGGAAGGAAAAAAATGATTGAAAGGAAACACGTGAGAGTGGACGATGTAACGTTTTCAAAAGGAGAAAAAAAAATGATAGAAACCAATAACCTCTTGACTTCTCTCTCTTTATTCTCTCAATGTTTCATTTACTTTCAATGGACTATGATTTTTTCTTTTTTCCTTTTTATTTTTATCTATCCATCGATCTTTTTTATTGGATTGACCGAATAAGTAATATGGTCATTTTGTTAATGTTTCGTTTACAACTGAGAACCAGAATAGACAAATACAAAGACAGAATTGTAAGGATCAAAATTTGGAAAGAAAATTAGTGTAATTTTTTATAACACTTTTTTTTCAAAACCACACAGCTCTGATGGAGGTTTGATTCATTTCGGTTTTCAACACCCCATATACGTTTTACTTTAAAAACACATTATTCTTTTCAAAGCACCACCCTGAATCGATTTCTTAAAGAAAAATTCGACATTACTTATTGGCCAATCTAATATCTATTTATCTTGTTCTCTCTTACTCTCACTCACTCCTCTTGGAGCAACGGTCACTAGGGTGTACTAACACGTTAATCAAGTATTTACCATTCTATTACTACGCCACCACGAGTCCCTTCTCCTCCTACTACTCCTCCTTTTCCTCCTACAAGTCTTCTACCATCCTCATCCCACCCTCTACAGCTTTCTCATCCACCACTTTCCCCTTCCTCATCCTCCTATTTGTTACTTAATAATAATAATAATAATAATAATAATAATAATAATAATATATGACACATGTTAATAAATTGTTATTACACCTTTTTCTTCATTCATTCATTCATTCATTCGTTCATATTTTTTTTTAATCTCAAATTACACTACTCGTTTAGCTTCCCCTGCCATTTGTATCGTTCACGTGTACCGTCCTTCTTTTCTATATTTTTTTTTCTTTCTTTCTTTGTATTGCTGTCTCTAGGAGGGGTAAAAAAAGTATTAAAAAAATGACTTAACCTTCTCATAAAAGCTGAAATCCCAGCTTAAAGTATGTCTAATGCTTCTTATGATTAATACAATCCTTACGAATCTGTGTGGATGACGTTTTATCTATATAATTTATTAAAGTCATATATATACAAAGTAATATAAAGAAAAATCTTCGAAGAGAAGTTAAAGTCAAACACTGTAAGTATAAAATTCAAAATCCTTTAAAGTTAAAGTATGTAAGAGGAAGTAGCAAGCAAAATGTGCAGGTGCATAAGAGAAGTTTGAAATATTTTGTCAGGGAAATTCTTTTGATTTCGGAATTTTCTAAAGTCGTTTCTGACTTTTAAGTAAAGAATAAGAAAAAGAAGAAGAAGAAGAAGAATAAGAACGTAACATAGTAGAGAGGGTAGTAGATAGGGGGTGATAGAGATGGGGGGATCAAACTCCGCGTGTCTTTGCATCGAGAAATAACCTTTTCGTAAAAAACATCTCGTGCGGAAGAATCGATCATGCTTGCAATGCCGAACGTAATCCAGACCACACATACACATACACACACACACATATATATATACGTAAACGTGCGTATATCGTGTATATATAGTAGTTATATGCACATATGCAGGTATATTTGGTAGGTTGTTCTCTGGTAGCTGGTATGCATACAAGGTGGCCGCGGTTGACCGGGTTTTGTGCAGTAAAATTTGCATTGAACGATGTAGATATGACGTAACGCGTGAGAAGTATGCACGTATAGTTAGTCGCAGGAGTATTCCCTACCTCTGTTCCTACTCTATAAATTTTCTATAATTTATATATATGTGCCACATAATTATGAAAGTGATCTAAGTCAAAACTAAAAAAAAAAAGAGTTTATCTCACAAGAAGAAGACCTCAAGTGTACATCGAGTTTCCCTTTGAAACTTTGCACACTTGTAAATGTTGATTAGTACTACAAAGCTATCTATATAACTCTGTCCAATGCTTTTATTCGTGTATGTTCCAAGTATATTGGAAAAAAACAATTATTTTGTTTGGGAAAGTAGTAAAAAGAGTAAATAACTCATTTTTTATTATGTGT
Organism: Mischocyttarus mexicanus; assembly: GCA_023678845.1. Classification (NCBI taxonomy): domain Eukaryota; kingdom Metazoa; phylum Arthropoda; class Insecta; order Hymenoptera; family Vespidae; genus Mischocyttarus; species Mischocyttarus mexicanus. The sequence continues at coordinate 194,275 of JACGTP010000054.1, read as the reverse complement.
CCTTTAATTTTTAATTAAATAACCTTGGGAAGATAGCCCAAGGTTCAGAGAAGTTTTTGATATAACTTAGTAAAGGTTAAGTCTTGGTTAAGTTAGGGTTGCGTCGAGATAAAGTAAAGAACAGTTAAAGTTCTTTTCAGTGAAAAATTTCAAAAGGTTGCATCAAGGTTTTCTCAGTGAAAATTTGAGTTAGATTAAAAACAAAGTTACGGGCAGATAGCTCGAGGTTCAAAGAAGATTTTGATATAACTTAGTCAAGGTTAAGTCAAGGTTAAGTATGGGTTGCGTCAGGGTTGCGTCGGCCAATATCTCGGAAACCGTTATGCATTGGACAGAGTTATATAGATAGCCTTGTAGTACTAATCAACATTTACAAGTGTGCAAAGTTTCAAAGGGAGACTCGATGTACACTTGAGGTCTTCTCCTTGTCAGTTATTTCTCACCACATTATTTTAAACTAAATTTATTCAATATAATCTTTAAGATATTGTCAAAAATAAACAATTAGACAGTGGTTGTAGTTTCAACATTATATGGAATTCAAATACAAAATTAAATGCAATTTATTAAATATTTTGAAACAAGAATTGTATGATGTTGCTTGTGCGTGTATGCGTGTCGATCTTGAAATATTTTGTAAAATATTTTTATTCGTAGGTATATTTTTCTTCTTTTTTTTTTTCTGTTAATAATTTTGATCGATATCCATCAAGGAAATGAACAAACAAATTCGTATTTGCAAGTTTTAGAGGAAAGCAAACGAATGTTTTTCTCCCTCGTTGCTTTCATTTACACCGATTTCGCTTGTTTTTCTTTTTTTCTTCCTTCCTTTTTATTTGTTTTATATTTTTTACTCGCGATGTACACTATTTTGTTTTTCTTTTTTTTTTTTTTTTTCATTTTTCAAAGCTGAAAATTTTCATTGATTTCTAAAAATATTTATACGGTGCATATGCGTTAAATATATTACACCGTGAGCATATTTAACAATAAAAAAAGAACAAAAAAATAGAAAAATTTGACTCAGAATGGTAAAAAAAATTGATGATTTTTATGGATACACGATGCAGTATTAGTGTATGTATTGAAGCATTTTCAATCAGAAAATTTCTATGTTAAAAATGCACTCTTTCTCTCTCTCTCTGGTCAATCAATCACTGAAACAGACGATTGAAATCATGGGGCAAAAAAAAAAAGAAAAAAAAAATATTACATCTGTAATATCGTTAAATAATTAACAAGTCATGCATAAAAGAGAATTGGAAATTATTCGAAAAAATTTGCTCAAACCTTTTGCATTGAAATACGAAAAAAAAAGGAAAATCATTTCATTCGACGAAAACAATTTTTTTTCTTTTAATAAATAAGTTTGATATAAATTGTCAACAAAATGTATTTTTACTTTTAATTATGTAATAATCATAATCTGGGAATAAATTAGAGTACATTAAAGTGTTGATTAATTATAAATAATATATTTTTCGTGTGTCGTAATGAACGAGAATAAAACAGGTGAGATTAGATGTTTTTGTATGTTAGTTTGCCAAGGGGAATAGTTAGTTGTCAACTGTTGAGCAAATAAGTCGTCCTTGTCTCTAACAAATCAATCATTTTTCAATCTATTTTAATATCCTTCAACAACCGCTTATACTATTTTTATAATCATTGAATCAAACCAAGAATATATACGCTTATATATCAACTCGTACACCACATGTAACCTAAATCGAAATGATTACCAATCTAAAAAGATCATAGATATAATGTATTGTCTCTTTTGATTTAATTATTTATTGTTAAAACGTCCTTTTAACAATCGTCGAATGAACAACTATTAACGTACATTACCATACTTGATCTATATCGATTATGTATTATCAATTTACTGGTTTTAGATATTTGATCTTTTGATACGATTGTAATTATTTATTATTTATTATTATTGAAGCTATATTTCTTATCGCTTATGATTTATTCTTTTATTAGACAACTGTTTAGTATTGCTATTAAAAAAATCATCAAATCAATCAGAAATATATATATATATATAAATATATAATATGTCGATTTAATTTCAAATTCATATAAGTTGCAGATATTTTTATTTATTTATTATTGGAGAAATCATCATCGCATCAACCACATTTAAACACTCATATATATGTTCAATTAATTATGTAAATATTCGTTGAATTTTTATCTCTCGTGATTGGAACTTTTTGTTATTAATAATTTATTAAATTATTTATTATTAAAACGTTATTAAAAATTATCGTGAATGAATCGTCATATGTATATATATAATTATACGTGTTACGCATAAATAAAATATGAAATTTAAATCGATACTATTAGCAATTTAACAATCGTTGATCTTTTATCTCTTAGAATTCATTTAATTATTGTTAAAAACCTTATTAAAAATCAACGAATTAACGATAAACAGATATTATACAAACACATTTACATATAATCGGAAATAAAATCAACGATAAAGTACAGTGCTACCTTATTGATTATTTAATGCAATAATAATTTCATTTAATTAACGCGTTATTTGAAATTTATTCAGTTAACTAATGCGATTTTTTACTTTTAACAGAGTTTAAATACGATACAAAATTATTTCAATATTTCAATAATTTGATATAAACAAAACGTATGATATTAAAAGTAATATCAAATAAATGTTCGCGTATGAACATTTGTTTCTTTTTTCCCCTAGTCCAGTTGCTTAGGCCGAACTTACTCTTGTGACTAAAAAAAAAATGTTTTACGAACTTTACAATGAGTCTAAGAATTTTTTTAATACGAAAAATTAGTATTCAAATTATTGAATATCTTATCAGATCGTAAATTTCGTAATAATAATATTAATCGATCATAATTATAAATAAATGTTATAATTAACGATATATACATATATAATTTAGTTTAATTTAATTAACTTCTCGGTTTTAGATTTGAAATTAATTCAGTAAAATATTATCAGATTAATTTCGTTTAGGCCATGCGTAAAATATTTGTCAATTATTATTTCGATAGAAAATAATTATAATCAATTAATAAGATTATTTTTCATAAATCCTTATTATTAACATCATTAATCAAATATAATAAATATACTATATATAAAAAAAATATTAGAGTTGATTTTTCTGATAAATAAAATAAAATAGAATTGAATTAAATTGAATTAAATTTAATTAAATTAAATAAAAAAAATAATAATAATAATAATATTTGAAAGAGAGAAAATAAATCAATGATTCATGCTGATGTATGCCTGTTTAAACGTAGCAGCTATCGGGAAATGTGTCGAAACGATGTCCTTTCGTGAATTAGCGTCGTACCGCAATAGAAGCCGAATTATCATCAAATATGTCATCGCGCATTATGTATTTGCATTTGAAATGCAGCATTAAACGTCAACGAGTAACGTCCTCCTCTGTCCCCCTAACCCACCTTCCCACCACCTTTCCCAATTTTCTCTCTTCCTCTCCTACACCCTCTTTCTCTCAATTTCTCTTTGTCTCTCTCTCTCTCTTTGTCTCTCTCTCTCTCTATCTCACTCTCTTTCTCTCTTGTAAACCCTAGTAGCAACGTAACAAGAGAAGTCATCGAGCAATCTAATAATCGATCCCGTCATGCAGATTTCGTTTACAGTCGTAATTTGTTATCAATCGGCAAATCAATTAGTCCCGTATTAGTAATTATTACAATAGTAATTCGCGATATCGATCGGTATACTAACTTAATTTATTAGTAATCCCGATGATGAACTTTATCGAAATCGTATTAGCTTACTATTCGTTGTAATATTTTTCATACGATTTCAACAATTTTTTATTCAATTTTTTATTATCCACGTGTTTCTGTTCATCGGTCAAGGAAAGGAAAGAGGGCAGATTCGGATTCGTTGAGTTCTTGAAATGTTATGGGGATTTTATTTAGAGTTATAATTATTTTTTATTAATCAACATATATCAATTAATCAAGGATTAATTATTGTATTAATTATTACGATAGTAATTTGTAATCGATCGATACACCGAGTAAATATATTTATTGCTTGATGATAAACTTTATCTAAATCATATCAAATTCTTCTCTCTCTCTTGCAATTTTTCCTCTCGATTCAAAACATTTGTTCTCTTTTCTTGATTTTTTTTTTGAAATATGGAAGTCAAAGAAAAAGTGATTAGAATTTGATAATTCTCGAGAGATACGAATGATATTTACACACGTAATTTAATTCCAAATCTTCAACCCAATTAGACAACTAATTATGATAATTTTCATTTCTCATCGTATTAGTATGTACCGAGTTTATTTTTAAATCGATGATATTAACGTTATCGAAATCATGTTAGCTTTAACTTTTCTTCGAAAAAATTCCACTCAATGTCTTTCTTTTTTTTTTTTTGAGGTCATTCACAAGAAAGAGAGAAAAAAAGATTAAAATTTTTTTGATTACCGAGCTACGGGATTTAGTTTTTTTACGGTCGTTGATATTTCTTTTTTATCGGTTGTTGTATTAATTTGTTCGAACAAGCAATCATTGCATTCGTTATCCTCCTATTTGTCGCAATATTATTTTCAGGTCAAAAAAAGATAAAGATTGAGATAAAAGAAACACACACATACACAGAGAAAGAGAGAGAGAGAAAGAGAAAAGGAGGCTAAGATTAACTGGTCTGACAGAATTCAATTTCAATTTCAATTACACCCTATATGTTCATAGTTACGCACTCATTATTTCTTCCAGTGTCTGAGTCTCGGTCGATTTTTATTATCACGCAAGTATATAAAGATCAAAGATCATGGTGGTGATAACCAACCAACGAAATCAAAGAAATTTCGTTTATTGTACGTTCAACTTTATTCTTTCTCTTTCTTTCTTTTCCTCTCTTTTCCTTTTCCTTCATGAAATCCAACCTAGTATAATAATAAACTTCGAAGGTTTCGATTATCTTTAATGAAGATTGAAATTTTCGATATATTTATCTAAAAAGTATTCTTAACTTGTTTATAATTTAATTAAACTTCTTATCGGAATTTCCAGCCAGAAGGTATATTTCTATAACGAATTTATTTATAAAATGTATGATGATATTATTATTATTATTTTTTTAAATATGTATTCAAAAAGTAAATTTTAATAATTTTATGGTTTCATCGAAACTATAATTCAAGCACAACACATTTTAAGAGAATTCTTATTTAAATAAGTGTCCTATAAAGTAATTCTTCTTTCTCCAACTATAATCACTGAAACTTTTAATCCTATTGAAAATTATGTACAAATTATAGAATAATTGAGTAGTAAAACTATAAATCGAATTAAAGTAATCGGAAAATATACAACCAAAATCATTATTATATACCTTCATTATATTTTTATATAATTCTAAACTAAATAAGATTTTATTTAAAAATCAACAAAAATCATTATTACGCCATCATAGAATTCTACGATAATCCTAAATTAAGTTCGTTTAAAGATCATCAAAACCATTATTACACCATCAGTATAACTTAAATAATCCTACTATAAATAAAGCTAATTTAAAAATCAATATGATCACTATTACACCATCATTAGACTCTACATAATCCCTCATTAAATTAGGCTCGTTTAAAAACCAATAAATTCACTTTTACGTTATCATTAGACTCTACCTAAACCCTAGATTAACATAAATTAGATATTTAAAAATCAACACGAAATCACTTCAATCACCATCATTATACATGATCTAATTTCAAACTAAATTAGATTCGTGTCGATATAAAAACTAAACACAAGATCACTATTAAATTATCCTTAAATCCTACATAATACTAATCTACAATAAATATACTTAAATATAAAAAACAAAAAAAATTATTCTTGTTTAAAAAATACTATTAAATCATAACAATACACACATACAGACAAACAAATTTATTAAAGTTCTATCAAACCATTGAATCTAGCATTGTTAAATCGATCAAATAATAGTACTCGCATACTCGTACATGCGTGTACACATACACACGCAAAATTTCGGATATAATTATATACAAACATTAGACATTTTCTAAACGAACAAAACTATATGTGCAAGTGCAGGAAAATAACGTAAGGCAGGGCAGGGGATAGAGTAATGCAGGTGCGGAAACAGGCGTATATATTCGCACAACCAATACATACATACATACATACATACATACATAGATATGTGAGCATCACCTAAACACTGGCAAGAACCCGCATATCTAATCGTGCGTATCACGGGATACAAGCAATTCCCATCAACCAATATTGTCGTGTGGGTAATGAACGGGCATGCGTTGAATAAACATGCGGCCAAAGGGTATGATGCAGATGCGCTTGCGCGAAATAGAAAGAGAAAGAGAAAGATAGGATGAACGGGTAAAAGGATGAGGGTAGAGTGATAGAAAGGGGAACGGGGGAATCAGAGAGAGAAAGAGAGAGAGAAGACAGAAAAGGGGGGAGAAATGTTACAGGAATAGAATCTCGATATGTTTTCCGATCGTCCATGGGGCTTTTCCCGTGGGACCATTTTTGCACGTCTATTTTCATAAAAGGTTCCACGAGACAGGTCCTTTCAATAAAATATGTATATGTTTTATTATTATCATTTTTTTTTCGTTTGTTTTCCATATTACGTTTTTATATTGTTGACTGATTTATCTTTTCTGTATTTCTATTTTCTTTATTTCTTTTTCTTATTAATTATTGATAATATTTGGTATCAGAGTTTACGAATTTATTATAATTGTTATTACTGTATTGTAATATTTTATATATTATACTTGAAGTTGTAAATTATTTATTTTTTACCTTTTTTGTTCTTAATAGTAGTAGGGCTTAGTATGTTATATTAATCAATTAGCTATGTTCGATGACTATACTCGTAATAATTTCATTTTGACAATACAATTTAGGTAAAAACCTTTCAAAGTGATCACCACTGAAAATTTTCATTTTTGATATATTACTATGGTACTTTGCTAAATTAATACTAATATTAATATTATTATACTTATATATATATAAATGAAATTATTATAATAGACTCTCGTATAACGCGATTAATGTGTCATTTCAACCACAACGTTCGCTGCAATTGATTTCATTTTACCCACAATACGTTTAATACTTTTTTTATTATCCTCTCAAGATAATTTACAATAATTTAATGAGAATATATGTATCAAATATAATATTCAATAATACACACACACACACACACACAACCTGCATTAGAAATAAATCAAATC
>JACGTP010000054.1:140988-180322 GCA_023678845.1 Mischocyttarus mexicanus | reverse complement strand
TTTAGGTAGATTTACAAAACCACAGTAAGGGATGAGAAAAGGAAAAATGTGGTTGAAACGCTTTAATTTGAAGAATACCGCTACTAATCTTACGAAGGAAGGGGGGAAAAAAAGAAAATTCGTATTAGAAAATGTTAAGGAGAAAAAGGATATAAAAAAAAAAAAATAATAAAAGGGAAAAAAAGAGAATTGACCAAGAAGGAAAGGACCTCTAGCTGGGAGTTAGGTTTCCGGCAAAACCATAAGTCTTCTCACCATGACTTTACATTTTCGTCAGGAAGACAGATTTTCTTCGTTCAAAAGTCCTCTGCGTATGTGTGTGGGTAGGGGTAGTGGGGGCTGGGACTGGAAAGGAAGGTAATGTTGTATATACATATACATATATATACATATATATAAGTGTGTGGGTTTCTTTTGCGCGATTAATCTTAATTCGCACGTTGAAAGCGCCCGTTTAGCGTTCTCAGTGTGCTTGAGATATGGTCGTCGTGCTATGTATCTTTCTTGAAATTCGTTGAAAACCTTGACGAAAAATGTGAAAATCTCCCACGATAAGGTATTAACCTTTTCTCGACCGTTTTTTTTACCATATCACATTTCATGCGCACTAAAAAAAATATATATCAATATACAAATATATGCATATGATTACGTATACTACAATCTATCTTTTTTCTTTTATGTAAGTATTTTTCATCTAGACGCCATATTGAAAATTCTCGTTCTTTTCTTTTTTTTCCTCATCTCACGTGTTTTGCTTTTTGGACGCCATATTGGAATTTTTCCTTCCTTTCTATTTCATTTTTCCCCAACATTTGTCAGTACAATTTTCTTTTAAGCTTCGACGAATCCTTCTACGAATTAGGTCAAAAATAACAAGCGGATTGTTAAATTTTCTTTTTTTTTCTTGTCGGCCGAAGAAAAAGAAAGAGAGAAAGAGAGAGAGTAAGTTTGTTGGTAGGGTAAAGTAACGATCAGATCTTGTCCCATGAGGGAAGAGGTTGATCCCTTCCCTTCTGTACATTTTTCAAGCGCAGCCTTGAGACCCCTCTCATTCTCTCTCCCACCCTCTCCCTCATTCACTTTTTCTCTCTCTCTCTCTTTCTTTCTCTTTCCTCTTCCTCTGTATTTCCATGAACGGCGTTGCTTCTCGAAGGCGCACGGTGCTCGTATTCCGCTGGGACATCACAAATGCAAGAAGCATATACGATCCTGCTTCTGCTGTTGCTGCTGCTGCTTGCATTCGAGCCGGAGGGCTCACGAATCGCGAATGCGTCGACCTCATTCTATTTCTCTCTCTGTTCTTTTCTCTCCTCTACAAATCCGTACGATTCGTAACCGTTCTCCTCTATTTTCACACGTATTTTCATCAACCAACCGATAATATAATAAAGTTCCAAAAACCAAAATACAATTACGCACTCCCATTTCTAAATTTCTTTCATGGATGTATAGAAATGTAAAAACCAGAATAGAAGGAGAAAAAAATGAAAGAAAGGAAGGACAAGGAAAATAGGAAATAAAAAATGCGCGGGAAATATGAAAATTCAAGCGCACCTAGGAAAAAAGTTCGCTAACGCGCATGGATGATTCTGTAAAAGAATTCACAAGTGTGTGACGCCTATCTTCTCTCTTTTCCTTCTTTAGAAACCCCCATATTACCTCTCCCATTAAACTGCCTACCCAACATACAAAGCATCGTTTTCTACGTGCGAGACTTCCAGCGAAAAAGAAAGACGAAAGAGAGAGAGAGAGTGAGAGAGTGGAAAAAAAAAAAAAAGAAAAAGAGAGAACCGTGCAAGGTCTTCTCGTTTCTCCTTCGTTCGTTCGTTCATTCGTTCGTCGTTTCCCAATCCCCTTACTCCTCTAACCCATCATTCCTTTCCCCCTACCATGACAAACACGCTGATGCCATGCTGGGTTGGTAGCATCGTCGTTTCGCAGAGTACTTTCTCTCTCTCTCTCTCTCTCCCTCTTTTTCCCTCTTTTTCCCTCTTTCTTACACATCTTTTCGTTTCTCTTTCTCTCTCTTTCCCTCTTTTTCTCCTTTTTTTATATCCTTCCTCCTCTTTCCAACCGTATTCTTTTCGACCATGCGACCGTATACGCGTGCTTATACCGGGTGTCCCTCTTTCAATTCTCTTTATTTTCTCTCTCTCTCTCTCTCTTTTTCTGTTTTTCGTAAATTTATCTCCTATCGATTATTTTAACTTCAGATTATTTAAAAAAAATCATAAAACGTACCGCTGTTTATAGATTAATTCTCATATATATTACAGAGATTTCGTATAGAAATTATTATTATTATTGTTAATTTGTAGCTTCTTTTACGGATGATTTGTAATATTGAATGATCGATAATCGTTACATCCCAATCTTGGTCTGTGTTTTTTTTATATTTTTCTTTTCATATATTTTTTTTTTATTTTTTTTTTATTCATTTTCAACTAGGGGATACGTATGAATAAACAAACGAGTATTAATAACGATGACGACGCAACTCGCGTTGTTTGATATGTAGAGATATATATATATATATTATATTATATATATGTATTTACATTGTATATTTAAATGGAATATGAATAGTATGTAATAAAACAGTAACGAAACTAGAGATTCGAAGGCTCAAGTTTTAATGAAAATTCTCTTGTGCAATCATGATTATAATTTATATATTTACATATATAGATTTATTATAACTGACAGAGAGATGACGATTAGTTAATTAATAATATTACGTATAATTTACGCAAATACAAATGTGTGAGAGATATTATGAATGAATAAAAATTGAATAATATATAATATTATATTGTTATGGTGGAAGGACGGGCTGGAGGGGTGGAGGGCAAACATTACTTCGTATTTTATAATTCAAACTTAAAATAAATTTGTATTCATATGTTTTCAGCCTTCTCCAAATGATTGAAAAATATTTTGTTTTTGATTGTTAATATTTTATCGATGTTATTACTATTGTGTCGGTTTTGTCCAATTTTATTTAATCATTTTATCGACAAACATTTCTTGTCTCTTTGTAATCAAATCCAATATTATCTATACGATTTTAAATAATAAATATTATTATAATTTTCAGTAAACGATCGTAAAAATAAGTCTTATCTTTTGGGAAATAAGTATGCAAATATGTACATATTTCGAATTGTACAATCTACCACGTCATTCTCACATTTCTTCGTAAAGGTTTTTTTTTTTTAAAACAGGATATGCATTTGGCAAAACTTCTAATATCTTTCTTTCTTTTTTTCTTCTTTTTTCGTGGTAATATTTTTCGTAAGGTAATTCGTCGTGTGGTATATAAGACCGAACCTAAATTATATACTAAACTAATGTTTCTCTTTTCGAGTTGTTCATGTATACGTAATTATGAATATAAATTATGCACATATATATATACATACATCAATATACTTATGTATACATATGTAAATATATATAAGTAATACTTATTTATTATATATATATATATATATACATACGTAACACATATATACATCGTAACATATTCTAACCAGCCACGAGGCAGGAAGAAAATACCGTCACGAATTAAAAGTCGAAATAAATATTTGAATACAAAAGAATGCAAAATGGAAAGGTAATAGGGACAAGAATATATCGTTGCTGTAAGAATTCGGCTATCTTCTTTTAGAAACGCGAAAGAAATAAAACAAACTATATATCAATCGTTAAAAGTGAAAAAGTTAACATTCTCGTTGTTGGACTACATTGTTACTATTACAACTTCTTCTTCTTCCGCGTTGCTCGTAATATCTATTTCGGCTGCAGAAAATGTAGAACTACCCTCTGTGTATATCTGCAATTTTTATGATTTCTGATTTATTTGGAATTCCAAGTACGTGCCAAGAAATATTTTACAATACATATATATATATATATATATATATATATATATATTTTTAAATGTTAGAAGAGTGAAAGACAGAGAAGAAGAAGAAGAAGAAGTAACCAAAATCTGTGATTAGTATACATATACATATACACAATAAACGATGACACACGGTGGTGACGAAGCTCTTTCATGTGTGTGTGTGTGTGTGTATATATTATATTTATTGGATTTTATGTGCAACGTCCGCTAGATACTGCATAATTAACGTAGCGAAGCAAGATGGCGTCTATATAACGCACGCTTCGAAATAAGAGACCGGTATCGTTAAGAAGATAAAAGAAAGAAAGAAAAAAGAAACGCACGGTAATTGATTTCGCAGGCACGTCTCCTTCATCTATTCTTTCACAAGCAAAGCTATTTCCTCTAACCTACGTTCCTATCTATTCCTTCTTGAGTATCACCCTGTACAACACGCGGTCGCATATATACGAAGTTGAATCGTACGTTTGCGCGCCGTGTGCCGATACGGTTTACCAGAACGACACATATGCCATCACACATCTATGCATACATGTATACGTATTCGTATAAACGTACAAGGAGGCATCGGTCGTGAAAAGGAACAACGGTGCGAGCAGGAGCGAGGGAAAAAGAAAGAGAAAAGAAAGAAAGAAAGAAAGAAGGAAAGAAAGAAAGGAAGAAAGAAAGAAAGAACGAAGAAGAGCGAAGCGAGTCGGCTGTTGCCGGCTGTTCCCCTCCCTTATTCCCCCACTACTGATCAGACCGGCAACGGCGCCGTCACGAAGTTTCCACGCCGCCGTACCCCTTCCAAGCAAAGTAGTGTTAGCCGAGTATAACCGAACATTGCCGAACGCGAGCGAGCATGCTGCCTCCCCTTCCTATTCCACGGCGTCGGTTATCCCTCCTCTCTTTCCTTCTCACTCGCTTGTTCTTTTCTCTCTTCGGCTTGTCTCGGCGTGCTGCGCGTTACTCGTGTTCTCTCCGAAGTTTCAACGTCGGTTGAAAACGTTACCTCGAGACTCGCGACGAGTTTGAAAAAGAGCCGTATATCCTGTGTTTCTTTCTTAAAGAAAGAACTCCGCGTCGCGTAGAAATATATAAAAAAAAATATAAAAAATAAAAGTGGTGAATCTCTTTTGTGTGGCCAACATAGTGGGGTTATTATTCGCTAAATTTGTTCATCGTGAGTTCTTCATTTTTATTTTCTTTCTAATATCTCTCATTTGAATGATTTCTCTTGGCGCAATCATATTTTTCATTCTAACCTATACCGTTACTACTCTCCCGCGTCTTTTCACACGCAGCAGTGACGTTCGCGAATCCTCGTACCCTACCCCGTTTTTCCTGCCCCGTCTCACCCGTTCGCCCACATTTTGTACTTGAAGCCTACCTGACTGCTTGCTTGCCTACCAACTCCTACGCTCTACTGCTGTTACTACTACTCTCCTCCGCGAGTGTTCACCACCTCCTCCTCCCACTTCCCCACCTAACCTTCGACACGCTCCTGCTCGTCTCGTGCGCGCGCGAAGTCACGAAGGAGCTTCGAACGTCGCCGCCACCGTCGTCGTGTAGGATCGGCAACGAGGACTGAAACAGAAAAGGACAGCACCACCTCGTTCCTCGTCGCGTTTAGCCTATCTTCTATTTCTTTTTTTTGTCTGTCTGTCTGTCTGTCTTTTTCGAGGATAGATCTCTTTTTTATTTTTCCAATAATCGTTATTGTCATTAAAATAATCATCAAACACCCCCTTGATCATTGTATTTATCGTTTAAATCGTCGTCGTCGTAGTCGTCATCGTCTTCACGTAAACGTGTATTATACGGTAACTAAAAACCAGCAGCCGCAGCGGCGTGTTCCTAACCTCCAAATTGCTGCTGTTCGTTGTTCTTCGTATTATCCCGCTTAATATCACCCGTCTCTTTCTATCTTACTTTTTATTTTCTTTCGTTAACCAATCGACGCACCAATTGACGACCGAGGACCGCTATTACATTACTATAGTATGATACTACTTACTGTACATTACTGACGGAATACCAACACACCACAGAGAGACCAAGAAGAGGTGGTGGTGGAGGAGGAAGAGGGAACGTCATCGAGGAAACAGTCTGACATTGTTTGTTCACGGGAATCGATAGGAATTGTATGTACTTTCGGCGCGCGTCCTTTTCTCTCCTCGCGTGTTTAATAAAATATAAGAAAAAATAAAATAAACGTACGTTATCATCTGATACACGCGTGGTAGGTAGAGATAGTAGTACCAGCAGTGAAAGGAAAACAAAACTTTTAATATCACATTTATCATCATCATCATCATCATCTTTTTCTTTTCTCGAAAATTCTCTATATTTATATTTCTTTTTCTCAGTCTTTCTTAAAAAAAAAAAAAAGAAATAAATACGCGAGTGCCTTCTTACCACCTCCATTATCATTATTTCGATCATCATCATTCGCTTCTCATTATTATCCTGTGCTCTTGTATATCTTTTCATTGTACGAATTTTTGTGTGCTTTGTGGAAATAAGAAAAAGAAGTTTCTAAGAAGAAGAAAATCCTTACAAAAGGGAAATAAGAAGAAAATAAGGAAAGAGGGTAAATAAAAGTGAAAGAAAATAATAAACGCCGAATACGGTTGTTATTATTATTAACCGCCGACTATACAACAACTCTACACACCCCAACTTTATTTGAAACTGCTTGCTGGTGGATTCAAAACGACGTACTTCGCCAGTGATCTTCGTCCTACCGTTGTCACGGTCAGTATATACTGTATTCTAGAATATACCTATATCTATCTATCTATCTATATATCTATCTATCTCTGGTAGTGCATATATACGCACACACACAAAGAGAAACGATTCAGGCACACGTATAAATGCACACTTTCTCACGGCCACGAGACGTTGTTGCTCGAGGGCTCTTGCGGATCGAGCGCCTCGAGGACGACGAGTAAACGTCTCGTCTTCTTCTTCTTCTTCTTCTTCTTCTTCATCATCATCTTCTTCTTCATCTTCTTCATCTTGGTCGAACCGTTCTTCTCTTGACTCGACTCCAAACTCTCAACTCTTCTTTCCATTCCTTTCCAATCCATTCCTTTAGCGCGCCCGCGCGCTTTGAAAAACCTAAACCCCGCATGTTTCTCTTCAAACCTGTGGAGAGAATACAGACGGCGCATGTCCGCCAACAAAACACGATCGTCCTCCCGTGCCCTTCGAATCCAGACGAAGACCACCGAGCTCTTCTAGACCCTTACATTCTCTTTCTCTCATTCTCTCTTTTTATTCTTTCTTCCTCTACCTGTCGACATTCCTTTCCCCCCCTTCCATTCCCTCTTCCTCATACCCTTATTCATCCTCCTACTTCTTCTTTATACTCGACGATGCTTCTCGGACTAAGCGTTACCTCTTCGACCGAGAAATTCGACCCTCGACCGTTTGAATCCTCCACTACTACCAATGCTAGTATTACTACTACTACTACTACTACTACTACTATTACTATTACTATTATTTTTGTTGGATATTACTAATACATATATTATCTATAATCTACTTTACAAGCATGGGAAGATTGTATTTAAATATATTTCTTCTACCTGTGCCGAACGGTTCGAATTCTTTACTATATCACTACTACAAGTTTATAAATTTATTATGTTAGAGATTCTATAACTATTGTTTCTAAATTTTATACACATACATATTCACGTATATATATATATATATATATATATATACAGGTATGTTGTGTAGTTAGAATTTTTCACATCGGATAAGTTATCTTTATTTCTTTTTTTTTTTTAGGTTGAAAAGTTTTTCAAGATAAATTTGTTCGTGAAAAGAGAGAGAGAGAGGGGGTGGGCTGGGAGTTTTTTTTATATTTTATTTCCCAGTGTTTTTTAAGTATACATGTATCACATATGTGTTATTTCTAAAAAATATTCGTCTCCTTTCATTTCGTTTCATTTTCATTCGTTTCGACACGGTCAAGAGATATTCTTTTTTATTGGTGGAGTGAGAGTGGAAGAAACAGAAGAAGAAGAGGATGTGAAGAGGGGTTTAGGAGGAGATGGAGGAGGAAAAAAGGCATCGATATTTATTTCGCGTCTCTTTGGGTTCGTACGGGACGAACGGGCATGTCACAACTACGGTTTAACGACTTTGCGATACGTTCAGGAGTGTCCATCATCATGGCGACTATTCCCGGATACTACTACGTTGATCGAACGATCGATTTTTTTTCAATTCTAACGAATATTTCAAATACTAAATTTCTCATTGTTTAATATTATTTTTAATTAATTTAATTAATGTCTATGAATAATAATATCAATAACGTACATATGAATACCGCAGTATATTTATTTTATTTGTGTGTTCTATATATTGAGTTGGTGGGGAAAAAAAATGTCGGAATTTCCTATTGAATTGTGGTCAAGAATCCGACATTTTATTTTTCTACCTATCTAACATATATAATATGTATAATACGTATATTTAACATTTACAATTAATTTTGATTTTAATCGTCGATGATTTTAAACGATAAAAGAAAATATTCATCAAACGTTGACGATTTTTTCGCCCTTATTATAGTTCGATTTAATTTTTCTTCATGTATTTTCGTTTGTGTGTATGTCTCTGTGTATTATTCTTATTCCGAGATCGTTCTTTTTCTATAAATATTAATATAAAATATGAAAATGTATATATATATACGTGATAATAATATCTCGAATTTGCATCTTAGCACGCGAAGGACAACATTTACGAAGAGATACGATACGCGTTATTTTACCTCTCCCCCTGTTTTATTTGACTAAATAATCTTTGACAAAATGCGTATTTTATCGTCAATCGTCGTCGTCGTCATTGGCAACGTCGTCCTAGTTTGTAAAAATGGCGTTACACGAACAGGCCCCTGTTCTTGATTAAATTGAAATAATAATAATAATAATAATTTATTGTTTTATCCTTTATTTATTTAATCATACCTGCAAAAATTTGTCAATAGTTTGTAATTATTGAAAAGAAAGCAAGCATGGTCCAAAAAAAAAAAATTCGATTTTCTCTTTTCCTTTCTTTCTTTCTCGAGTTCTTTGTTTTTTTTTTTCTGTATGCATATGTCGCGTGGATGCACACGTATGCACATATAGTTAATTTGTGCGTGTATGCGTAACGATGTTCGTCGTCTCGTCATCATCATGGTTCCTCGAGTCTCCTCTTCTCGTACGTTTCACGTACGACGCTTTGTTCGCCACTCTGCTACTTCTCTCATTCTCTCTTTCTCTTTCTATCTTTTCAAGTTTCTCTCTGTGTACTACTATATATCTCTCTCACTTACTCTTTTGTAAACACAGTTCACGAACCAAGCTGTCACGGACTCGACAGAAACGTCCGCCGACACACCAGGGCAAGCCTTTCGTTTCGTTTCGTTTCGTTTCGTGCTGAACATCGTCCTTTCGTGGAATCCGTCTTGCTTTCTATATACTTCTTTCTTTTGATATTTTTTTTTTAATACTCTCCTTTTCCCCTGATTCTCTCTCTCTCACTTTTTTTAATTTTCATTCTACGATTTTGAGTTACTTGGTACGCGTGTTGTAAATTGAGATATTAATTAATTAATAAGGTCTTGTTCTGACCAAAATCTCTTACTTACAATTATATTGACCGACAAAAAAATAACTATTATAGTCACAAAAAAAAAGAAAAAGAATGGAAAGTTCCTGTTTAAAACGAAGAGAGTTTTGCAAAAATAAAAAAAATATCACGTTTGGGTTATCCCTGTAGTACTCCATCGATATATACCTGTTCGATTACTTTCCAATGTCGTTGGACGACACGAACATTCTTACATAAGGCTCGTTTTCGCGTAACCGCGACATTGGAAACGGTCGGAATCGACATTAACCCGGTTTTGATTCTACCAGTAAGAGTAGAAGAGTGTTAGAGAAAGATAAAAACATAGATAGTTACTAGGAAAGAGAAATAGAGAATAAGAAATAGAAGAAGAAGAAGAAGAAGAATGGTGGTGTGGTGAGGGGTCTGGGGTAGGGGAATGACCGATGGAGTGGCACGGGGGTACAGGGGGTGGTTTTAGCTTGAAAGGAAGTCGACGAAACTTGTTGAATTTGTTAGAGGTGTGCCAACTTCATAACGATAACTATAAGGAATGTCGTCTTATAAACTTAACAGAACGAAAAAGAACATTTCAAATGATCATCATCGTAGTAACTTAACTAACACACACATACACACACATACAGGGATGTTTCTAAACGTGTTCCGTTTGACCGATTAGCCAATCTAATCCCCGTTCCTCAATTGTAGGATGACGTAAGAGATAAAAGTCTGTATACACGGTGTCTCTTAATAAGAATTTTTGTTCATTATTATTTCTTTTCTACTATTATTATTATTATTATTATTTTTCCTCATATTTTTTTTGTATTATTATTATATTTTTATTTTTATCTTTTTTTTTTCAAAGTACCTGAAAATAACTTTAGATGTACGTATACGTGGATGGGTTTGAAGAGTTCTTAACTTAATATGGAAACAAGGTTTTTTCTCTCTCTCTCTCTCTCGGTCAAACTCGCTTTTATTTTTAAAACAAATAAGTGTGTAAGTGTGTGTGTGTGTGTGTCTACTGTGCTTTTTTTCCTCCCTGATAATATATAACTTTTTCAACCCACGCTTTGTACTTATTTACGTGTATATGTATTTTTTTATTCTTCTACTTTTTATTAGAAACACAATTAATTTTTTACTACTACAGTAACGATAGAAATTTTTTCATATATTTTAAATATATATAAGTGTAAGTATTAGTATTCATATAATGGCAATTGTACAGTGAAACACGAACCGAAATAGTTAGGAATATGTAATATTAATTATTACCCAAAGGGAATAGCAAATTCCCTAGCAAAATATGATCCCTTATATAATTTATCTTGGATTAAGAATTCCCTAGTATTATTACACGAGTGGAAACCACATGAACCGGTTTTACTGGTGTCAACTCAAGTTGAGAAACACTGTCTACGCTAAAAGGAAAGAAGCTTTCCGAACTCGTCAAAGGACTATCAAATAATAATACAATCATAATAATACAAAGGTGTTGATAGTGTTATTAGTATTTATCGAACTATCAATATCGTAATTTAATTTCTTTAATTATTATTACCCTTCTCCCGTCAATAATACAAAAAAAATAATAATATATTTCGTTCACTTTCCTTTTCTCTGTCACAGATAATCGCATTTTTATTGAAATTTTTTCTCCTCGTTTTAACTCCCTTCGTGTACGTTTTTTAAGGAAAGAAATAAGAAAGGAAGAATATTTTATTTTATTTTATTATCTTTTTTTATTTACTTTATCTTTTATTTTTTTTTACTTCTCCACACATACACACACACATTTGTTGAAAGTAGGAAGAGAAGGGAGGACTATTTTATTTGATTTTATTTTTTTTTTTACTTGTCCTTTCTTTTTTTCTTACCCTACACTCTTATCAAGGAGATGAAAAAAAGATGTGGTGGTGGTAAAGGGGAATAAGGGAGAAGGGGGAAATAGAGGAGGAAGAGGATGCTCTTTGGCCCTTCGACATTTTCCCTTGGTGACGCAAAGCACTTTGCGAGGGCACGTTTCACGCTTGACACCGGGCATATTACGAACGTAGGAACGTTGGAACGTCGTAGGAACGTCGTAGAAACATAGGAACGTAGGAACGACGTTGTGTGTTGTGTAGGAACCACCTTCGAGTCGAGTGCTCGGAGCGTGCGTCGAAAAGGGTTGTGAAAGGGTTCGACCAAGAGAGAAGGACCGAGTGAGTGAGTCAGCCCTTTCCTTTTTTTTTTTTTTTAACGCTTTCAGTACGACGCCGTTGTATCGACGGAATCTTATCGTCTTTCTGCAATTGTGTACAATATTTTTTTTCCTTTCTTTTTTATTTTTAAATTTATTTTATTTCGATTTACTTTGCTTTATTTTAATTTTTTTTTTAGAAGATTAGAAAGAGAAAGGCAGGGGTGGGAGAGAGAGAGAGAGGGTGGGTTAGGGAAGATTGAATTCGGCTGTAATGATTCATCGATTTTCGCCCAAGTTCTATTATGTAGTTTCTTAATACGTATTTTGTTTGTTTTTTTTTTTTGATTCAACTTGTATAAGAAATTCTTTACGTTCTTTCGAATCTTTTGATCATTGTGAATGACTTTTATTATTTCTAGGAAAATTTTTCGACTATCTTCAAAATCGATCATTAAATCAATGATCGTGAACGATTGCTTTTTCCTTTTTGTTTTGTCTTCTTCAAACATTCGTTTATTTATTTTCGATTACTTTACGATTACTACGAAGATATTTTACATTTTTTAGAAAAAAAAAATTGATCAGACGGTGAGATCACGATCGAAGATTTTTCGTCGGATTCCATGTTTAACCCCTCTTCTCGTAGATCGTTTAA
Source organism: Mischocyttarus mexicanus (assembly GCA_023678845.1). NCBI lineage: Eukaryota > Metazoa > Arthropoda > Insecta > Hymenoptera > Vespidae > Mischocyttarus > Mischocyttarus mexicanus. Next base: position 167,956 of record JACGTP010000054.1, on the reverse strand, counting down.
AATGACGTCTTCCTAATTTCTATCTAAACCTTTTAGTATCCTACGTACATTCTTACGATTATTGTGAAAACAGTTTTCGTTGAATCACGATCTTATGTTAGAGATATTCGTGGATCTAATTCTTTCAATAAATCCTGCGACGGTATTTTTTTCTTTTCTTTTTCTTCTTCTTTTCTTTAAGAATATACCCACCCAATCGTCTGAACACCCACGCTGACCCATCCGAAAATTTCGTTTTAACTTATATTTATATTCTACGAATAATCCTCATCTGGATTCTTTCCAGACTGTGTCTGCGACACATCGAATGATCACTTTTCAATATCCCTTTTATCACTGTTTCAATACTTTCTACAAACAACTTTACCAAGAAGAAGGATACTGTGTTGTATACGTTATAATTTATATTAGGATTTCAGGTGAATCCTGATTCTATATTAAATGGTTGTAATAGAAAATGACTCATTTAAGTTCTAACTAAACAAAAATTCCATTATACTTGGTGCTAAACTTCAAAACAATTTTTATCAGCTTTGTCATCACGTTTTGTTACAAATTTGTTTTATATATATTTAATATAAAATAAATATAATTATATAATATATTGTGTTGATGGAAAAATAATGTTTTTGGTTACAATTCAATGGAAAAATCCGACATTTTTTTTTGTCACCACCCTAATATATAATATATATATGTATTATAATAGGATAGTTTTGAAAATGACGCGTTTTAGGTTGAGTCTCATATAAAAGTTTGTTTTGTAAGTGCCCCCCCAGTTGGTGTTTTGCGATAACGCCAACCGGACCTTCTCCAATTGCTATTGCATAGTGCTTTGTATTCCGAAGCTTCGTATTACCACCGACACGTCGATTATTACGTGGAAAAAGAGAAACGTTTAATATATGTACATATTGTGGAACGCTTACGTTGCTTTACGTTTAATATTCCTTTACATTCTTGCTTATCTTATTCGATCTAACGTGAGCTTCTTTTTTTCTCTTACATTTTTAAAAGTATTCTATTACACGTAGAATATTAAAAAAAAAAAGAAAGAAAAGTAAAGCACACAATGAACGTACGAGGGGTAATTATTTTACAACAATATTTGTTTGTTTAATTATTTATAAGTTAAGGTAATGTGTTTTTTCTAAACGCAAATTACACGTGTTGTACATAAATTATAACTTTTATTATAACGTAGTAGGATTAATTTTATTATATTAATATTCATTATAATTGTATATTATAATGTATATAATTTATGTATAAAACAATGTGTTTTAATTTATGAGAAAGATCTACGCGTGTGTGTAATGTGCTTTTGTAACGTTGTTTGTAACTTGTTAGTTACATAGAATTATTGTAGAAGTTTAAAATAAGAAACTTTACGTATTATTATTACGAAGAAAAATTAATCTAAATTATTTTCATTCTAATCTCAAAATAATTATTTAACGAATGCAAAATGTTACGAACGAGAATAATAACATTTATTTAATTTCGTTAAAAAAAGAAAAAGAATATTTAAATTATCGTGAATGTACAATTGGTTTTTTTTTTTTATATTTAAACATCACATTCATCCAAATTTAACAAAATTTTCCTACGAGTCAGAGAAGATAGAGAGTTTCTCAAACTTTTCCACTTGGCATCCCTTTTTACTCGAGCAAATATTTTCACGATCCTGGATATATAAACTGTATACTATCTTCTCTTTTACTATCATAAACTCACAGACATACTATATACTCCTTTGGTTACTCTAACTGGTTTTTTGAATTAATTTTTTATCCTAAAGTCCATCCACAAAAAATATTACAAGTTTTCGTTACAATTTTTTACTACCTTCTACGGTGATTGCTATTCACACATTTGAAATATCTCCACTTGTAATTGTGTATTTAGAAAATATTTCATTCATACGTATCCACATTTTTTGATTCTTTCTTTTTTAAAGTTGTAACCTCGATAAATTTGTTACAGGGAGAGGTAGAGAGAAACGTTTGGAGAATATTTTCGTGTTTTACCATCCATCGTTTCGACGTTTTCATAATTCACGGTTCTACAAATCTTCTATAATTTTCTGAAAAGATGATGAAAGTTAGAAAGAGAGAGATAGAATATAGACTCTTACTATTTTTCTATCTCTCTTTCTCTCTCAGTTTCTCATAAACGGTCTACCGGAAACGTTTGGATAGAATAGCAAACATTAGTTGTTGATTTCGTATCACGCTTTACAACATCCTACGAATTACGAGAGAGAAAAAGCAAATCTTACGTTGAATTTCTTTCACCTGGACACTACCAATCTTTGAATTCCTCGTTTATTAACGTAACCCTTCAATACTTATCATTCTCGTGTTTCAAATGGTACATATTTATCATAACCGAGATGTATCAAACCTATTCCTATACTTATATCAAATCTATTTTGTCAGAGATATACATTTAATTCAAATAATTTATATAATTTTTTTATATTAAACCCATCCTCATATTGCCATAGGTGTCACATATTAGGTTGTCAAGTATAAAATAAAGCCAAAAAAATGCACATAATTGAATTGAAATTTGCTACATTTCATACTTGACAAACCTAATACTTTAAATTGAAGTTGTTACTATTATTTTATATACAAGTATAGATATTAAATATTATAATAACAATAATGATAAAAACAAAAACTATAGGAACAATTTATAATTTGTTTTAAAACAAAAATCTCATCAATGATCAAATAATAATAATAATAATAATGTTTTGATAGATCTTGGGCGTAATTGTGTTACTTCGTAACTTAATTTACTTTTTCCTTATTAAAATAGAAGATTGAGATTGAAAAAAGAAAATGTAGTTTAAATCGTTGAATAATTCCAAGTTGTCAGACGGGTTGTAAGACGAGATAGGTATATATATAGGAAGAGAATGTGTAAACGGGAAGGAAGGAAGGAAGGAAGGAAGGAAGGAATGAATGAAGATAGGTAGAGGTGGTTAATCAACAGAGGATTATCGATCGATCGGTTACAAACACCGACTATAATGGTGTGTCAGGAATCGATCATAACGATGCTGCTGCTTCCTTCAGCTGGATTATTTCAGACGACCTTTGACGTCAGCTTAATACGCTTACTCACCTCGAATGGGGATAATTTCATTCGTAAACGAAGCGTGCGTGCATCGTAGTCGTGTCGTCGTCGTCCTATGTGCACGTAACGATTAATCGATCTTTCTTTCTTTTTTTTTTTTTTACTAGATACATATATATATTAGATACTACCATTTTCTTGAGAAAATAAAAAAAAAACATTCTCTATGCCTTTTTTTTGTTTTTATCTCTGATATCATCTTCTGTTTTATTTTTAAACGATTTTATTACATTATTATGTGTGGTGAGGGTGGCGTAGGAGGGAGGAGGGAGGAGAAAGTTTATTTTTAATTATTTTTATGGTAATGTGTTTATTTTATATACGATTTTATTCCATTTCTTTTATATAATAATTATTATATATAATATTAAATAATATAACTTATTGGGAAGAGTAGTTTATTTGTTGTTGTTTTATAATTAGTGAATTTATATTTTGTTATTAATTTTGCTTTTCTACTTCCCTGTAATTATTTAGAATCTAAAAACTTTGATCAAGTTGCAATAAAATAAAATATAAATTTGTAATAAGTAATTTCCATATTTCATTTATTTTTCATTACCTTATTACACTTTTATTTCTTTCTATCATGTTATTATCTGTAATAGCTTAAATCATTACAAAGTAGTTAGGATAATAATAAAATTCCTCATTATCTGTTAATCTCGATAAATACTTCCAACGTATTTAGTGATTTTCATTTATTTTCAATTAGTTTTAATGACTTTATTTCCCCACTCTCGTCCTCTCTTGGTTTCCTTTATTATTTTAGTTGATTGAAAAAAAAAATAATCCCCCTATATTAATTTAATATAATCGAACTTGTATTTTTTATATTTCTTTTCTTTTCGATTTTTCTTTTGTAATAAATCTATAATAATATATACGAAGTTTCACCCAACGTAGTTTTTCCCAAGTACGATAAGAGTATACACACGATCAAGGTTGTTAAACAAAAGCAAGCAAGCAAGCAAGAGAATGAGAGATAAAAAGAGTATATAGTGTATCCGTTTCTCCGAAACATTGTTTATCGAGAGTTTCGAAAACAATTTCGTCGATCGCTTCGGCTGGTGCTGTCCAATAATACCAACTTTCGATAATCCGATCACGCCTCTTCATTAATTAGATCGGATTACTGAGATTGCTATGCTTTCTCTCTCTCTCTCTTCCACAGAAACACACACACACACACACACACACTTATACAAATTTTCAGTGTTATACACAGACAGCATACGTAATATAAATACGTGATAATAACTTTTATCTATATGAGTTAACACATGCATATGTGTGGAAAATAATAACTTTTGTATACATGCATGTATCCAAAAACCATGTTCCTCCTCTCTCTCTCTTTTCCCATGTACATCGATATACACACATACATGTAAATATATATTGAAGAATTATTTTGGAATGCACACATATGTTAGAAAAATGGGAGAGAATAGTATATTTTTAATTAATATACGTCCTAATGGGAGAAATTTATTCGATTCATTCGTTTCTATTTTATTCAGTCCACTCATTTCATTATTATTTTTGTATTTTCTTTTTAATTCTATTTTAATGATTCAGAAATAATTATGAGAATATTGATTTTGATCGAAGCTTTAACATAATTTTTGTTATCACTTACAACGGTAAGTTGCAGTGATAACGTTAGTTGATCATTTCTGCATTAAAATATTCTGTTAGTTTAATTAATGAGACGGTATATTTATTATCAATAATTGATATTTTATGAGATAAATATTAGTTTGATTACTACCATAATTGTACAATTTATTTAGTTTTATGGATGTTTGGATAATCTAACACAGATTATATTTACGAGATATTGTGAATATTTAATATCAATGATCGATGGTTTATGAGAATTGTGGTTTGATCAACATGCTTGCAGATTTATTTAGTCTTATGGTTATTGGATCATCTAAAAGACTTTATATATAAATTGTATTTTTTGTTTTTCGTTTAATACTTTGGTAAAAAAGCTCGACCAAGAGCTTGCTGGTTATTTCTTTTCTTTTCTTTTCTTTTTTTAAGTTAGAAGAAGAAGAGTACGTTGACGAACGAATTATCCAACTAGCTCGCGCCTTTCGCGCTCAACGATCCGACGAGGAGAGGAGGAGAGCCGGCTCTTCAACCAGGAAGCGAGTAATTTTGCCATTGCCTCCTCCTCTTCTAGCGTTGTCCACCCACCGGGGGAGAGATAATTAATTTCACCACGGGGAACGTCGTTGATATATATATTCCTGTTCGATAAAGAAATTCACGGCTTGCGCGCTAACGTTACTTCTTTCGAAAACAAAACAACAACAACAACGTGACATTTTTTTTTTCTTTTTTTTTTACATAATACACCACTTACGTTTCACGCGAATATGTGCCACAGTGTTTATTTACTGAACACTTGAGAAATATAGAAACTATGTAAAGATTTTTATTTATTTTTACAAAAAATCGAAACCAAAATCACCACCACTTTGTTATTTGTTTCGAGTCAAATTAAATTCCTTTGTCTTTCAAATATTATGTCCAAACAAAATTTGATATAATTAATTTCTCCCATTAAATAATTTCGTATTAAATTTACAATGGTATAATTCATTTCTCACTTTACCACGTTTATGCAATTAATTAAATAATAATAATTATTATTATTTGTTTTGTAAAGAGTACAAATGTTGATTTATAATTTGGATTGAAAATATCTTTGAAAAATGTTTTCATGCAATTTTTTAAAATCTTTTTTTCATTACCTTGTATATTGGGGGTAGGGGGAAGTGTTATTAACGTTGTAAAATGATTCATAGAATGAAATTAGATTGTGTAACAATAAATTGAGATTGTTTAATTTTTCGATACCACCACTATCATCACCATAACTATTTTTTTTCTGGATAACCCTAGATTCCATTGGTTTTAACCATTCATTGTGAGCTGATGGTATTCTGGACGAACGTTGGATCGTTTCACGAGCACGACCTTTTGAATTGACGAAAAGGTTACTCGTAAAAGAGAGTCAGCTTTACGGTTCCCTGTTCTCGTTCTCATTCTCGTTTACCTTTTTCTTTCTCTTTCTGTTTCTAACTCACTCACTCTCTTTCGTTAAAATGAAAGAGAGAGAAAAGATAGAAAGGGGGATGTGTTGGGGGTCTGTGTTGATACCGTTTGTTTTTTCACGATTCTAAATGCGTTTCTCTGTATTTATTTTTTACCAGAATACAAGAGAACACTTTTTGGATACGTGTGTATGGTTTATGTATATGTGTGTAGGTGTATGTATTGTATTGTATGTAATGTTATTCTAGGTGTGTATTCAACTACGCCATTGTTATATCGGCATAGTATTTCCAAAGTAATTTAGGACGGATTGCACCTGTCTCCTTCTTGGTGCGTTCGAGCTTCGAGTTATAAAAAGAACACCGTTTGTATCAAAACACACACTTCATCCTACTTCTCGTCTCTTCTCTACACTTCTCTACTCTTCTCTTCTTTTCTATTATTTTTTTTTATTTTTTACGAAGTTTCAAATCACACGTTAAATGATTTGTCGAACGCGAACAGTGTTGTGTTGTGTTGTGTTGTGCTGTTGTTGTTGTTTCAATCTTAAATTTTGTCTTTTAATATATTATAAATAAAATTACTAATAAATAACTTTCAATTAAAAAATAAAATTGGTAGCGTTGTAATATGTGTGAATTTGTTGAAACCATAATGAAATGTGTCTTCTATAAGTTTGTATTTTTATAAATTAAATTGTAGGGTTTTGTTTATTTTATAAATGTTTGTATATATAAACGTGTAAGAAGATCTTCTTTTAAAGGATTGTCATATATTCTTTACAGTAGGTTATTGTATTATTTCATTAGAAAAAGTTTGTTTCTTTCCCAAGCTGCGTTTGAAGAAATAAAAGTTACCCGAATCTAGGTTATTTCTATTTCTTTCTTCTTCTGTTTCTATCACTATATAATACCCCACCGTATATTAATCTATACAATATAGTAAATTGTAGGTCAAATTATATAGACTTCTCATTCGCATAATGTGCTCAATTATCTTACACTTTGTCGTGAGTTTCGTGCAGATACGATTTTGACGTATTACCATGTTTTAAGGTTGCGTGATTTCACGAGAATTAAATCAATGTGTATAATAATTGTTAGAAATTGAGAAAAATATTTAAAGAAGAAAAATATTATGGTTAATCTATTTCTTTTTTTTTTTAATTCGAGACAATGTTTAATTTGAAAGATTTCTGATCGTACGTCTCACTTTTACTTTGTATTACATTATTAAATAATTACAAGTTAATTAATTACAAAATTGTTTATATTTAAATCCTTGGATTAAGAATAATTTGAAGCTTTCCTTTACTTTAATAATATCTTTCTTTTGATTTTTGTTATAAAGAAAGAGATAGAAATATAATATATTGGAGAGTAAAAGAGAGTAAAAAAGAGAGAGAGAGAGAAAGATTTTAGATCGTACGTCTCACTTTACTTTGCGTTACGTTTTAAGCTCTTCTATAATAGCACCGGAGCAACCGCATGCTTTTATCAGCTTATCTTCGAAAGCGACGATAAACATTTGAATTATTAAGCCCCGTTTTTTACCTCGATCGATGGATCGATCGATCGACTAAAAGAAAGAAAGAGAGAGAAACGTAGAGAGAGAAAGAGAGAGAGAGAAGGTAAAAGAAAAATGAGATGGAAATGATACCATGGAATTTGTAAGTCGCCTAAGTTGGTAAAGCTTGTGTTATATGAATGAAAGTGAAAGAAAAATAAAATACTAATGGATTCCTTCCTATTTGTCAAAATCCTATTTTTATAAAAAGAATGAAAAAGAGAAAACGAACATAACTCTCATTAATTATTACAAAACTTCATCTTTCCTCGATTTTACTTTATTTTTCAAAAATATATCATTCAATATTATAATATCGAATCCTTCCAAACACAAATTCAAAGATATTTTCCCATGTTTTAAGAAAAGAAATAAATAACATTAAAAGAAGAATCGTATAATACCCATAATGATATAACAATAATACTTATCCGATTAAATCGACCTTAGTATTATATCCAAACACTTAACGATCGAGTTTGAAATCGTGGGAAATTATTTTCCCGAGCTCTAGGAGGAGGAATAAATAGGAAGGAATCGCATTTTTCTTCATAGGGTGGGCAGAAAGAGAAAGAACGAAAGAAATAAAGAGAGTGAGAATATGATGAAGGGATGAGGCAACCGGGAAGAGTAGAAGAGGTGGTGGGAGGGGGAGGAGGTGGTGGAGGGGGAGGGTAGGTTCACCAAGCGTATAAAACGCGATACGATCGGGGATCGTCCGGAGAACAATGAGCAATTATTGCCAGCAGTAACAGGCTGGTCGAGCGAGCTGGTAAAGTACGGGAATAACTGGAGAGAAAGAGACAGAAAGATAGTGTATGTGTGTGTGTGTGTATGTGTTGCGTGTGTGTGAGATAGAGATAGAGATAGCGAGCAGCCGGCCAAGCAGGGCCCTCTCGGGCCTGTACCAGGACAAAGAAAAAGGGTCTAACCCCTCCTTTTCTCCCTTTTCATGTTCTTCCCTCCTTTTCCCCCTCAGCCTCTTTTACTCACTCTTTCACTCTCTCACTCTCTTTTCTATATATTTTTCTCTTCTTTCTCATTCTGTAAACCACAGCAGGAGGAGGACGAACTTCTACCAGCAGTGCTCAACTCAATCAGCATTACTCTATTTTATTTTATATTTTTATATACACACATTAAAAAAAAATATATGATATGTATTATCTACGTCATTATATTACTCAACGTGTTAAATATTTAATCTCTATGATGTTTAATTCATTCGAAATCAATGACTCTCTACTGGTTTCTAATTAACCGATTACGTGTTCGGTTTCTTCTATTTTCTTCTTTTCCTATTATTTATTATTTTGTAACAGTAACCGATAAGCAAGCAAGCAAGCAAAGCAAAGCAAGAATGTAAGTAGCGTAACGGTATCGTTTTCTAAATCGAAACCTAAACGTAACATTTGAGGAAAGATTCAGGTCAAGAAGTGTATTCCGAGTCTGTTTATGGATCCTAAACGTCCGAGTTTCTAGACTAACCCGGAGTCTTACTTTGATTCTCTTATCTTTTTTTCTTTCTTTTATGCGACAAATAAACCCTATGAAAGAAATGAACTAACTTTTTATTTCATTTCAACTCTCGTTTTCGTTAAAAACAATAAATTATTCATCCTCCACGTGTGGAGGATAAACCTCCTCCTCCACTCCTATCTTCATTTATTCGTTCGTTTCAAGTTATTTCCATTAACATGATTTTTAATTGATTTTTTTAAATATGTACAGATAATTTTCGAGACAAATATTTTCACAACGAATAGAATAAAATTGAATAGAATTTGTAAAGAGTTGATAAGGTTTCTATGTATGGTTAGAAAATAGAAGATAGAACAAATAAATGGTCAAGGATAAGAAAAAAAGAAATAAGAAACACACGAAGCATGAACGAGGTTGTTTTTATCAACGTTGGCACTGCACAAACGACGAAAATAATTTTGTACTAATCGTAATATTGAGTAGTGAGAGTAAGAAGTAGGTGGTGGTAGTCTTGGTGATGTAGTGCCTGTTTGGTGTGAATCTATATATATGTATGTGTGTACATATTATATATTTATTTATTTATTTTATGGTATTGCATATATATCATGTGTTTATATATTTATTTTTCTTTTAACTCTTGGTTAAATTATTCAACGATTAATCGACGTGAACGAACATTATTTCCTCCTCTCCCCTATTTCTTTTATTTCTCCTTTTACTTTTTTCTATTAAAGGAAATTTTAGTGCAGTCAAGTGGTTTTAACATAGAAGTTAACGTAAAAGCTCCTAACGAATTCTTCCACGATTATTTAGAACGTAGCGAAAATGTTGGCTGTTAGGCGATTTGTTTATGCTAAAAAGAGAGATATACGGACAGACACGAGTCTGACTTTCGAATCGTTCGAAAAGCCGCAAGGAACATGCATGCACGTATTCACGCATTCACATATTCACGTATTCACGTACGCACGTATGATGTACGCATTCACGCAAACGAATGGTGGGTTTGTGCCTGCTGGCAACATTAGAATAAATAATCCTCGATTTCGGCTTTGACCGACATTTCTCAACGCTCTTTCGCGAACAAATACTATTTTCATTTGCTATATTTTTTTCTCTCTTTTTTTTTCTTTCTTTTAGAAGAATCACTTATTTTATTATAATTATATATTCCCTTTAAAAAATCCTATTTTACAATATTATGTTACTTATAATAATATATTAATTAATATCGTTATTTAATATTATGTATTAGTGTAGTTAAGTATTATGCTGCAAGATATAATATTATTAAACATGTGTTTAATGTTTATAATATGCACCTACATTTTATCATAATTATTCTCTCTAAGGAAAAGAATTATTTTTTTTAATTAATACCAACTCATTGTAACACCAATTGCATATCTATTACTTGTTCCATAAATATTTATTAGAAACAGAAACAGAAAGAAAAAACTTAAATAAATTAATAATTCCATACAGAAAGTTATATTGAGAAATACCGTACATATATATACACACATATATATACATATATACATACATAATCATGACTTATTATCTAAAAGCATCTGCGGACTTGACCTTGGAAAAAAACTTTCTCTTCCATTTACCATATATGCATTTTCTCTCTCATTATTATTATTATTATTATTTTTTAAATAAATAACTTTATCATACGAAAAAAAAATAGTTTTTCACAGTTATCAGATATTTCGTTTCTCATCTTGATATTACAAATTTATACCCATTTAAGAGTTTTAAAAAGAAAATGAAGAAACTTCGATTGAATGTTCGATACCTCGTAGTAGGTTTATAAACGTGTTACAAAGTCCTGATAAAAAGTAAAAGAGAGGAGTAGAAAAAGGAACAGAATAGAACAGTGATGGAAGATGGTGATGGTGGTGCTGTTGCTGTTGCTGCTGGATGGGGGAGTGTAGAAGGCTAGGTGAGGGGAAAAGGAGGAGATGGATATGGTAGACGGGTTTCGTAAGATCGTTGATGGCGTTCGAAGGGCTGCTGGAGGACTTGTTTCCTGAAGAGGAGAAGCGTTTTAAGGACACACAGTAGATTGTATTCGTATATATATTTATGTATGTATGTATATATATGTATGTGTGTATGTGTGCAGTCCCCAAAGAAGCCGTCGTGCGAGCCTCGGATTCATAAAACTCCTTAATGACTTCAGGAAACCAGTTTCTCCTCTACTGGCGTTTTCGTCTCCCTTTTACAAACCATCTCTCTCTTTCTTTCTCTCTCTCTTTTTATGCATGTATGTATATATATATATCTCTCTCTCTCTCTCTCATTCATTCTTATCGTTCCTCAATGTCCTTCCCTCGCTGTCGTCATAGTTTTGCATTTAACCAAAGTTTTCTTCTCTCTCTTTCTCTCTCTCTCTTTCTCTCTCTCTCTTTCTTTCTATTTTAGATCCTTTTCTGTTCTTCCTACGACTCCTTCCTTTTTTCGTATCTCTCTGCCATAATCTATTTTTTTCCTTTCCTTATAAAATATATATATTTTTAAATAACTTTGGTTTTTTTGGTCGGAAAGAAGAAGGTTAAGCAACCTTTTCCAGGTGTGTGCAATTGTGTCGTAGCCTCGGGTAGAAACTGAACCTCGTATTTCGAGGGAACCTCGACACCTGCCTACTCTCCCCCCCTTTAAACTTCCCCTCCTGTCCTTTTTTCTCTTTCAATAGCTGAGCGAGTATGCGTACGTGCGTGCGTGGATCCTTTATTTCTTTTCACGTTAACGAAAGTTCCTCAATTTATTTTATTTTTTTTCTATCATTGCATATTACATTATTGTAATTTTGTTTCTTATAGTTGTGTAAAAATTCTTTGTCAACGGTGTTACGAAAAGATTTCTTTTCTTTCTAGCGTAGTATTTTATTTCTTAATTGGTCGAAATTTTTCTTCGTATTTTAAAGCAAATAAAAATAATATAAATTAAACACATGAATGAATAAATAAAGATTAGGATAGAAAGAGATAGAAACAATGTTACAAGTAGCAGAAAGAAAGAGTAAAGGAATGAGTGAGAGAAAAGAGAGGGAGAAAGGAGGGAGATAAAAATAATCGTTCGGGAAAATATCGAATATACGTAGTCGTATCGCATGAAAATTACGTGGAACAGTGGCGTTCATATTAAGAAGAAAAAAAACGATTGATTATGATGATGACGATGACGATGGCCTCGCGCCAACCAAACACCACCACCAACAATGTTTTTTATTCGCCATTTTACTTCTCTCTTTTTCTTATTTAATTCTTTTCGTATTTTCTTTCTTACTTACAATACTTTTCTTCTATCTTTCTTTATCTTTAAAGATTGAGAACCACCGAGCGTAAAATAACGTATGCACGATGCGTCAGCGTCTGGTCTCGTCTGGCCCGCACGCGGGCTCTGCTCGCATGGCTGCTTGAAGAGAGAAAAGAAGTGTATGAAAGAAGAGTGTGTGTGTAGGGTGTTCAAGAGAAAGAAAGAAAGAAAGAAATAGAAAGAGAAAGAGAGAGATATATAGAAAATATTTTCTTTCCTTCATCTAAAATTCTATGATCGTACACCGGAAGTCTCCTTAAGGAGGGACGCGTACAAATATCGTAGATCTATTTTAGATTATTTTTATTGACGAAATAATAAATTAAAAAAAGATTTTTTATAATTATTTCAAACCCTGACCGTAACTCGATATTTTCTTTTAAATAATATCTTTCATAAATGTTTAATTCTATTACGAGAAGTAAAGATATAGAAACGATAAAATGAATAATTGTTTAACCATTGAAAATTTGTTTGTGATGTTTGTTTAATTATTTTATAAAACAAAACTTAGAATATAGCATTAGGTTTGGAAACTATGAAACGGGAATTTTTGGTTAGTCTCGTGTATCTATTTAATGCACGTTTCATAGTTTCCAAACGTAATATTATTCGTAACGTGAGATTTCACCTGGCGAAAATCTTCTTCATTCGATTAGAGAAGCTTTCTAACTTCTATCTTTTTAAGATACATATATCTCGATCGTCTAGCATCTTGCAAGATTTATCATTCCTCCTAATGTTAAATCTATTAGAAAGTCATCCGTGAGATCACTATACTATATATATGTGTGTGTGTGTGTGTGTGTTGATGTAAACTGTTTGTGAATCAACTTTCTCAATCGTTCCTTATCTGGCTCTTTATTTCACTTTATTTCTATGTATTTATCATTCAATCCATTCATTTCGTCTCTAATTCGCATGATATTTGTTATATTCATTCACTCATTCATTCATTTGTTGTTTTTTTTCATAATTATTCTACAATGATTATCTTATCTTTTCTATTATAAACTTATTTTCTCATCCCTAATTCTTCTATCTGATTGAAACGAATCCTGTCTTATTTATTTCGTTGTAATTCATAACGAGACGTAAAAAAAATATAATTCATCCTTTTATCTATTTATTCTTATTATTTATTCTCTTTGAACCTCGTATGTTATCTCTGATTAAACCATAAATAATTAATTATTATTACACGTTGCGTTATTATATTTTTTAGTCTTTTATATTTATTTATTATTTTTGAAAGTTACTACAAATTAATTAAATAATAATAATAATGAAATAAAAGATAAATAATAAATTATTCACTCTTTTATTTAATTAACCTAATTATAAGTACAATTATTCAAAGAACAATATTGGGAAAAAATAATGAATTCTCTAAAAGGGGTTTGGTTAAATTTCTTTTTTACTTTTTATATATATTTATTATATTTTTATTATAATTTTGTTCATATACTCATCAAGAAGATCCTTTCTTTTCCCTTTCCCTTTATTGTGTATTATTTATTAAATTATTTATTTATAATATTTTTCTTTTTCCTTCTTTTTATCGTACGAGTAAAATTAATTATCTTTCATCCATAGAATATCCATGGATCCTTTATTATCTGATATGAATGGTAATAAGGAAAAGAGAAGAAAAAGAAAAATCATTATTATTTCATCTCTATTTCCTTTTATCTCTCCTATTCTTATCTATTAATTAATTTCACCTAATATAAATAATATCTTTGGTATTTATCGTGTACGCACATAGGATGATCCTAATTTTTTTTTACAACGAAATAATTACAACTAACTCCTATTTCTTACCAAAAGACATCAGGTTTATTATCATTTATTATTTTTGTTATTTTTTAATAAAACATTTAAGGAGGCCACTCTTTAATAGAATATTTTGTTCCTACATTTTTGGGTTTTTTTTTTACTTGTAATAATAATATGCTTGTAAAATTTTTGCGAAAAAGAAAAAGGAAAAGAAAATTGAACAACAAGTGGGTATTTTGTATGTTTATTAAAATAGTTCACGTTCATTTTAACGTTATTAAATTTTCTATTATTATTATTATTATTCCATATTTTTCTCTACGTTGTATTATATCGACGGAACATAATTCTTTATTATCACTTATGATTGGCTATAAAAAACTAAAAAAAAAAATAATTTTATCCTCTCCCTTTTCTTATTCTATCCTTTCCTTCCATTTTATTTCTTCCTTCGTTCTTTTCATACACATGGTAATAGGAATCATGGGACACAATAATTTCTAACAATTGGAGTATTTTCAAATACCCGTGTTTTCAAGCATGCAAAATAAAAAAAATCCCCAGGATTTTTCTAGACTACAATGCAGCAGCCTTGTATATTTTTTTTTATAAATATAATTTGTTTTTAATGATTTTCGTTGTCGATGATACGGGGAAGGAATAAAAAGATTATGGTTATGGTCGTTTAAGATCGAGTTTTTAATAATCTTCCTTGATACGAACTTGGGAATTTTTACTTGGCGCCGGACGTGACGGTATGTTCTCATTTCGATATGTGAATCGTTCTACTCACACCAATGCTATTAATTTTACTTTTACAATTTCTTTTCCTTAATTTTACTATCAAATTATTATTATTACATTGATCAATACTTAATTTTTTATATTTTAATATTGAATAATAAATAACCAATCGAACCAATTCTTTGTTTCCCTATTTTTCTTTTATTTATTTCTTTTCCCTTCGAAGTAAGCTCTCTTAACGGAAGGGTATGGTGGTGTATGTGTGAAGGGAGGGAGGGTAACTTATATACCAAGAATATGGGAATATATTTCGTTGGTGTGTGTTGGAATTGCGTCGCCATTCTTCGGCATCCCAGACCTCGATTCTTATCCTCCACCACCTCCTATCCTCCCTCATTCCCTCTTCCCCCTTTTATACCCCTCCTGTTCTCTGTCGTCTAACCGAGTTCGAAGTCGAGGAGATGGCCTTGTCCTGGTGCAATGGCTGCGGCAAAATGTCATTTCGTCTGGAGTTTGTGACGTCAATGATGTTTCGAGTAAAAGAGAACTTTGCCTTCGGCTCGAGAGTAAGACAGAAAAAGAGAAATAGGAGTACTCTTACATTTGTGTTTTTTTTAACATCTTCATTTATCGATTGCTTTTAAATATTTTCTTTTTTTCGTATAATTTTTAATTGTAATTTTCGTCCAAGTAAGCAATATTTCGTCAAGTCAAGCAACGTTGGTACAGTTTGGTAAAATGGATGGGTGAACTTGTTGGAAAAAATAAAAATAAAATAGAAAAAGAACAAGAGTCGATAGAGAAACAAGGTGGTGAATTCTTTGACAGTATTATTTTATGAGATGTGATGATGTAGGGTGAGAATTCATTTTAATCCGTAAAAGGGGGACGATATGATAAGATTTATCATGGTAATGATCCTGCAATCTATACGATTCTAAACAAAGAAGAGAGCGGGGGGAATAATTCTTGTTATCTTTTATTTATAAAAAAAAAATTTGATACTGTCAACGTAATGCAAATAAAAAAAAAAAAAGAGAAAGATGAACTTGTATATATATATATACACACACACACACGTATAGACACAAATAGGTGTTCATTTCAATCTCAAATTTCGTTATCACCATGAAACATAGAGGACACGGCTCGTTTGAAGTGACTAATAGTTTGTCGCCACACCTATCACGATATATATATATATCGGGTGATATCAAACGGAAACGATTTGAATTACTAAACACTATTTACCAATTTTATCTTATTTTTTTAATTTTTTTTTTAATATCTCATCTTCATATTTCCCAATTTATTTACAATAAATAATTCTATTCAATTGTAATATTTCATATATGAAATTTTCAATGATGTTCATATATTTTAAAATGTAATTTTATCTTACTTACTTATTTATTTATTTATTTATTAATTTACTTATTTGTGACAATTATACGATCTAGAAAGCGGTGCATATGTTATTTCGAAGTTATGCGAGTTTAACGCGTAAACATTCGGACGCGCGTGCTCGAGATAGATGTTGCTAAGCTAACGCGAGTTACTGAAGTTTATCGAGATTTATTAGGGAAGTCGAGAACGTAACATATACACACACACGCATACATTTATGCATATATATTATACATACATAGAGTTTATGATTTAGAGTTCTTACACACGTTACACTCTTCTTCGTTGTCGTCATCGTTACTGTGCTGTTGTTCTTGTCTTGCACGTGTTACATCAAGAATCATTATCTTACTTGATGATACTAAGAGAGAGAATTACTAGTAACATCGTTAACGAATTCATTCTATAAAATACGAACATCTTCTCTCTACCTTTCTACCCCTCTCTCTATCTTCCTCTTTCTCTTTCGTATAAAACTTTACATGGTTTACTGTAAAATAGTTCGTGTATACCAAATGTCCCATTTGTCTTATTCAATCCGAAATTTCTTGTATTTTTGGACTCCCATCAACACGTTAAATGTGACTTCCCCGAAACTTTGATCGTAACGCTACAGGGGTCATCGGTGACCCCTCCTCTCTTCTATTTCCCATAATTAAATGAATACATTATATACGATTAAAACATTTCAATTTATTTGCACGTATAACCGAAAAGTTCGAATTTGCTGAGTGCCACGAATAAATCATCCAAATATGTGTCAGTAATTTTGTTTGTTTTTTTATTAACGACAAAGAAAACATAATTAAATATTCTTATTGCGTTTAGTGTAATTGTATTCTTGTCAAAGCTACAGGTGAGAGACATCCTGTGAATAACATCACAAGCATCTGATTTAATTACACATGTCATATTTTAATTTGTTTCTTCGTTTTTTATTTATGGGTGAAATAACTTTTTGTAAGAAATATTTGTTAGGAATTAAAAAACGAGAAGATTAGTCCAACAACATTGAGTTTATTTTTCGAACATGGCAACATCGAATTTACGTTCCTACCGGTTTCGCGTGTAACATGATCCGTCTTGCATCCGTTTATAAAATTAAACAGAAATGTAAAATTAGATCAATGAGACTGTATTTTATTTCTAAAGAAGAATCATTTTTTTTTTCATTCGTCGAGAAGGACACGTAAAATAAAATGTTTAGAAATATTGGTAACGTTGTTGGAATAGATAAAATAATGAATTATTTGGTTAATGTTGTTCTTTAAAATATTACTTCCGATAATTCCTGCGTGCGAGTATCGTAAATTTGATTAAAGGATAAATGATAAAGGATAAAGTTGTATCGATAATTTTCGTACACCTTGTATATCTAGGGGGGTATATGTACACTGTACATCATCCTGGTATTACATGGATGAAGTCAGCACTGGTAAATATATCGATGGAACGATTAGATCGGCTTTGTCGAGTCAACACGCGATTCCAACAGGTAACAATTTATTTGCTTCTATATATATGTGTGTATATATATGTACATAGAGTTTTTGTCCATACGTATGAATAGATTTTGTGGTGTTTAGAAAAGAAGTATTCATTTTACGTAACGTTCATCTTTTTCCTCTTATTTTTTATTTTATTTTATTTTTTTTTTACATCCTTTAAAATCTTTTAAAGTCATTTACATTGTAATAGGCATATGTATATGCGTTTTTTTTTCTTTAACAAAAAAAGAAAACATTTTGAATCGTAAAAATGACCTTTGACTTTCAAAGTGCATTAAATGTACTTTTGTAAGTTTAATCGTGATTTCTGGGATTTCTCAAATTCTGTTAGTGTTAAAAAAAAAAAGGAAAAGGGTAAGACCCTTAGAGATAATGAAATCTATGTCAGTGATACGTTAGGTTTGATCTTTCGGCCTTTGGTTGAAAGTTTACGGGACTATCAAGTTGCAGTTGGTGCCCTGGTGCTTTCCTTGGCAATATTCCAATCTGATGGTCCGGCCTTTTGTCAATCTGTCGCGTTGAACAGCTGCACCGATCGGTCCTCTCTTCTTCTGCTCCTCCTTTTCCACCTCTTTCTCCACCTCTTCCTCTTCTTCCTCTTCTTCCACATCTTCTTCCTTCGAGTGTACGACCTTTTCGTTCCGAGATCACCTATTGCAAGGTGTCGAAAGTTCGCATACCGCTTGTCTGGTTCGTTTCGTCAATCCTGTTTGAACTGTTGAAAGTCGATTAGGGTGACGACAGCTAATTTCAATCTTTCTTTTATTTGATTTTGATTTGATTTAATTTGATTTTATTTTTTTCTGTTTCTTCTTCTTTCAATTCATTTATTTATTTTAATCCTCTTTTTAAAATTCTGATGATGTATACTTTTCTGAAATATATACTTGTCTTTTATTTATTTTTAAAAAAATTTTGTTTTCTTTTAAATATTTTTATTTTTCGATCTCAATTTAGGAAACACAATTACGAAGACTTTAAGTGTTTCCTAGATTTATTCTTATAAATATACGATATTGATCTCTTTATCCTCTCCTGTCTCTTGTGTATTATTCCAAACGACCAATTTCCGATAGAATTTATATAACAGAATTTGTCCTGCGAGATATACTGGGTGGGTTAACAATTTTCCCAAGCTCTTATTAAAAATCAATTACTTTTTTTTTCTTTCTTAAAATTCTTTACAATTCTTACTTATAATCTCTCGTATTTGTTTTCTTTTTTGGCTACAATCCAAAGAAAAGGATATAATCGATGTGTAAAATAATTAAACAACTTTTTGGGGTACACCCTGTATACGTAAAAGTACTTTTACCCGTATATTCTTGAAGATTTTCCATTTAAAATAATTCTTTGCTACTTTCAAAAATAGCGCTACGACATACACTCGACCATCTTGAATTTGTTGTTCCCGTTTTGTTTTTCTTGGCTGAGAGATGAGTAAAGAAGAATAAGAATAAAAAGAAGAAGAAGATGAAGAAGAAGAAAAGGAAAAATAAAATAAAATGCAGTCTTACTGAAGATGAAAATGAAAACGGGAGAATTTAACTATTGTCCTCCATTTAGTCAGGTTATACTATTTTGCTTTTCTCTTGCAATTTTACGAACCGTAACGTCAACTGTTAAAACTTTTGAGACTCGATAGACCAATCGTCAGGGTGGTGGGTACATCACCCATCTTCCGGTTGTTATAAAATATAAATAATCTTTGTTAAGAGCATCCATTTAGAAATTTAGGTCGCTACGAAAACAAATACTCAAGATTCCTCCTTCGAGTTTTATTTAATATCCCATATTTTTTGTTTTTTAAATATACCTCGATGTTTTACATAAATAAATAAATTAGGTGTAGCACTTAATTTGAATTACTTCAAATATTTCTTATTATAAAAAGTATCTTATTATCAAAAGTCAAAACACTTTTACTTGATAGAAAATATTATCTATTATAAAAAGAAATGATTTTAATGAAAAATTTAACTTTGTTTCTTTACGAAATTCAGCTGTCGACGATATCGTATATTTACAAAATGGTATTTATAGCAAACGCAAAAAACCCGTACGTAGAAAAATAATTTATGAAAGATCAGAAATAAGTAACTCGAGTTAAACGTTTTGTTATTCGATTAAAACATTGAGAGTAAAAATAAAAAGAAAAAAAAGGAATAGAAACGAAATTACAAAGAATACAAAATATGGAATAAGAAAAATAGAATGAATATGAGTGAATGAGAATGAGTGAATGAGTGAGTAGGTGAATGAGTGAATGAGTGAATGAGTGAATGAGGGAGACAGAAAATGGTGAGAAAAGCTGAGGGATGAAACGATCGATACGAAGAAGGAAAAAGAGGAGAAAATAAGTGGCAACGTTGGCCGACAATTGGCAATTAGCCGCTTTGACCCTCTCAGGTCAATTGAAGGCACACTCTTCTAGCCGATTCTGGAGTTGAGTCACGTATTCCTGTGAAATTAGCCGTTCTCTTCGTACGTATGCACGTTCTCTATCCTTTTCTCTCTCTCTCTCATCTCGTCTCTTACCCTACCCCTCACCTCTCACCCCTCAACACCACTACCACCAGCACCACTACCCTAAAACCAACCCCGACTTCAACCTTTATTCTTCTCTCTTTCCATTTTCGTATATGGTTCGTAGAATTTGGGAGTATACCGATTTCAGGATTCTTTTGATCTTCATCCATGATTTTATTTATCTCTCCATCTCTCTCATTCTTTGCTTCTATTTTATTTTTTAAATTTTATTTGTTAACCCTGTGTGTGTGTTACGTTAGAGAAAGAGATATATGTTACGTCGTTAAAACTCTTCACCAACGATTTATTTAATTAATTAAAAAACAGATCGTCAATCGAAAATAAATGCGAATTTCGTACGAATCACGCAGACACACGTTAATACAAAATTCTCGACAAATTCTTCATTTGCAATAGATTTTAATTAAAAATTCATCGAAAACAACAAATAATTCGGTTCGTATCTCGAAAATTACACGTCTACGAATTCTTCAAATTTACATCTAAGAATTTCGATCGAATACAAAGGAACATTGTTGTATAATAAAAATCAATTTGCAATTTTTTTGTTCACAAATCACAACACGTATTTTACGATATCGTAAACTTCTCTCTCGTCAACGATTTTACTTCCATTATCAAAAGGGAGAGGGTGGGATGAGGGAATTTTAATCGAAAATAAATTTCCCTATTTAAAATCATCATTTAAAAGGATTTTTAACATTCATTATTACCTTTAACAATAAACGTTAAACAAATTTATTTATAAATGTTAATTATTTATTTTAATTAAAAAAAGCAAAGTGCTCGATGAGAGAAAATAAATTCTTTAATTATTCTTTTCTAGTTTTTCTTCTTCTTCTTCTTTCAATTAATACAAATCGAATCAATCAATTAAACTTGATCGCAGATTAGTTTGTTGTTTGTTAAAACTGGAACGATTTTCTTCGATTAAAATCTCGATTCTTTTTATCCAAGTTCCAGCACCTTTCGATGAAAGGGGGGGTTAGGTTGAGGGGTGTAGGAAGATAGTGTTGTATTATAGTAGTTTTCGAAGAACACAATTGACGACATGATTAATCGAGTATCTCACGGATGTTAAAAGGAAGGCATTGACGTTATCGCGAAAGGTTCTTTTGGATCGTCGCTCTTTTAACCCCCTTTCCAGCCCTCTGTCACCCCTTGTCACACCCTTCCCCCTAATTCATCCCCTATTTCAACTATCCCATCTTTTAAGTCACCTTTTAAAGGAAGAAGACGTTTACTACTTCTTTTTTTCATTATTCTTCAAGGAAAAAGAAAAAAAAGAGTTACACGTCTTTGCTACAAGACGTTCTTTATTTAATTTTATTTTTTTGTGTTTTTGCTAAAGGATAATAGATGGTTATTAAATAAACTTAGTTGGTAATTATTTGATTTATCCTGTTTTTATAAGCTTGTTAATTTTTTTTTGGGGGGGCTCGATTTGGATCAAAGTTCGAAGTTCGAAGGTAGTAAGTTTCTTTTTTCCTCAATGTTGGAAAATTATTTTAAAAAAAACTCTATTCATGAATTTATATGTAGTGTGTATCTTTGTTGAAGTAAAATACTTATTGTAGTAAAAAAAAAATAAAAGTAGAAGGAAAGAAACAAATTAATTTAATTTATATTCAATAAAAATATATATGTGATTTTATATGTATATAAAATCGTGTATGTTCATATATATATGTATGTATAGTGTGTGTGTATCTTTGTTGAAGAGACACCAAGTGTGTTCTAACGCTAAACATATGGCAATGCTCCAACAAGTGGCAGTAAGAGCACTGACTCTAGTATAGCACCACCACCCGGTGCCAGCTGCATAAAACCCAACACCGTTAGTTACCGTGAAACGTCGTCTAAACCATTTTTCATTCTATCCTTACGAGGAAATCTCTTCGATATTTATTAACTATTATTTCATTTTTGTTCCTTTTTCCCCTCTCCTCCACCATCATTTTCTCTTTTTGCAAACAAATTATTCTTCCTATACCCATTTTACAATCTCTCACTCTTTTATTTTCTTTTTTTCCTCAACAAATTTTTCTTCGATTTATTTCATAAATGTTTGTTAAATTTAATTATTATTTAAATTATCAATATATAATATAAAATTGTAACTTTTAACCTACACGCGTATGTGTTCAGTGTCCTTGAAGAGGTTGAAGATAATTATTCTACTTCTTTTTTTTTTTCTTTTTTTCTTTTTCGGAATCGTAAAACTTGCCAGCTTGAAAATTTTTGACCTACCCTTTAAATAGGATGACCCATATAAAGTGGTTTCACCATATGGTTCTCATCAAACAATTTTTTTTTTTTTTCTTCCTCTTCTTTATTATTTTTCTTTCTTCGATCTTCGATCGTTGGTAAAAATAATATTTAACTATCTCGAATGATTTATCTTTCATATTTATCGTTAATTTTCATAACACGTCAATTAAAACGTAGATATAATTAAACAAATTAATATTTAATTAGACAACAAACGCGTTACTTTTTATTTTCTTAAAATATTCAATTAAAAGAAACATTCCTTTTCCGTGGTTTTTTTTTTTGAAATTTTTTATAGAATATTATCATAAAAAATAAATCGTGGAGAAAGATAAAAGTAAAAGTAACCGATGTGTGTTTCTTAGACGATGAAAAAGAGAAGAACAAAATAAAAAGGTTTTCCAAGGTATAAGAAAAAAGAGAGATCACTATTTTGATAGAACAAGATCACGATGGATTATTTTTAGCGAATCTTCTTTTTACTGGATGAGGGGTTCGAGATCGAAATAAAATAATTTCTACTACTTACTACTACTAATACTCGTCAGTCGTTTACTAAGAGTTTCTCGATGATATCGAAAAGAAAGAAGGAAAGATAGAACAAAAAATAAAAAAAAAAAGAAACGTCTTGGCAGTTGGCCGAATTTTTCAAGATTAAAAAGAATAATGTTACTTTCTGTTTACGTGTGTGTTTATAAATGTTCATACGAATGCACACAACTCAAATGGTCAATACTTTGAATAAAAATATTTTGAGATTCCCCTAAAAATTATGTGTTTTTTTAACGAAAAAAACCGGCAAACTTCAACGTACACTCCTATGTAAAACTTGTAAACTAAGTTTTAAAATCAGATGATACAACCAAAGAATAAATGTTAACAAAAATTAACGTCACTTGATTAAGATTCTTCAATGCACAATAATAAAAACATTGCAAAGTGATTTAAAAACAAATAAGAATGAATGGATTGAATGATTTGAATGGGTTGAGTTAACAGCAACAGCAACAACAACAAACAAACAAGTGGAATAAAGGAAGAAACGATTTGTTATACTAATGCCCAAAGTATTTTAAGCACATAAGGATGAGATACGACACCAGGTGGTTGTGACAGGATGAAGCCTGTAATTATAGCGTTATCAGAGACACAGGGGGTGATTCCTGAAATTGGAGACGGTGTGTGAAGTATGTATACCCAGGTTATAGCGTAATCAGATGCGATCAAGAAAACAGAAATACATACATTGGTAGAGGGAGAGAGGGTAGGAGGTATTAAATATGAATTATTAATGAAGTAAACTGTTGAAGTATACAGCAGTTAAGAATGGAAGGAAACAAATACTCATCAAATAGAAAAATAAAATCCTATTGGATAAGATTGGATAAGATTGGTGTAAAAAAAATATTATTTTTGTAATATTAATTGAAATTAATTTGACATATAATGTAAATGTTTCTTAATATGCGTTAAAATTCTTTGATTTTCTCAAAATGAGATAAAAAATTGGACTTTACTCTACCACTTTCAAAATAAACTGTCCAATTATTTTCACGTTCGAGCTAAACATATGGGTTTACTTTTTTTTTTTCCATTCTTTTCTTTTCTTTTTTTTATTCGATCTTATTTTTAAAATAAGAATCGTGCCACATTTTAAATAGCCACACTGGTGGTTTATTCGTGACATTTGATCTAAATTCGTATTCATCGAATAACGCGAATATCTGATTTCTTATTAATTGTATATGAATTTTGTTGAAGTATTTTTGTTTATCTCTTTTATCTATTAATAAAAATTAAGCTTGAAACAAATATATAAGTTATAAAGAATTAAAATATAATAAAAAAATAAATAATTTTGATTAAAATTGATTCCAAATCACTTCAAGAAAATACTGCGAATATTTAATTAAAAAAAAATTGTGAGAGTTTAGAACAAATAAAAGTGAAAATGAAGTAAAGTAAAGTAAAGTAAAGTAAAGTAAAAAAGTAAAGAAAAAAAAAGAATAAGTAATCTCAGTTATGTAGGCCGAGGATGTTAGTTGGTGGGTACCACCAGCTACGTTAGCTCAACCGTACGCGTTACCAGCGTTGAAAATTTAGCATAAAATTACATAAGAATGGCGGGTGGTTAACGAGACGTGTACGAACCGACCGGATGGGATGCGCCGATTGTAATTCAAATCGCGGACTCTCGGGTATGATGTGCTCAAGTACAAACGTCGTCAAAAGTTACATCTTCTACAAATCTTACACAATTTTTATTTTCATCATCACCATCAGCTTTAGTATAATTATATATTTATTTTTATATACCTAACACAAAACATTTAATCCCTTGACATGCAAATTAAATTTAACTTTATGCAAAAAATATTATTTAATTTCTTTTAAATGAAAGCTCAAGTACTGAATAGAATTTGACGAATCAGACTAGCGTAGCACATTTTTCAGTGAATTAAATAAATAAAAATTCTTTCTTGGTGTATTTTAACGAAAGTAAAAATCGTGTATAAGAGTAAGAAAGAGAGTATAGTATATGGTATATAAAATGTAGATATAAGATATATAAATTGCATTATGCGATTGCACGAACGTCCATTTAGGAGGTCGGTACAAGACGATATTGTATTTTCTCAGCTTGTACATTACCTTCTAAAGATCAAGACGAGTTCTACCTTATCCTCCACTGGCTAAGAGAGTACTTTTATTTTATTTTATTTTATTTTTCTTTTTGTTCTAAATGGCACAAAAAGAGAAAGAAAAAAAAAAGAGAGAGAGAGAAAGAAGATTAAGTGACTTTAAAAAGCGAGGAGAGAAAATCGTCGAGATTTTCTTTTCCCTCGTTTCGTACTTTTGAAAGAGAAAGAGTAAAAAAAAAGGAAAAAAATGGGGGTAGAGAGGGTTGGTTGGTGGTGGTTGGTAGGGGAGAGAAAAGAAAAGGAAATGGAAAGGGAAGGAAAAAATGGTTAAGACTTTGAAGTACGTAATAGCAATGAATAAGAAAACGTTTTTGTCGCAAAAGAGAGAAAGGGACGAAGTAGAAAGTTAAAAAAATAAAAATAAAAAAAATCTTCCTACCAAATTATATTATACGTTTTTTTTTTCTTTCTGTTATTATACATTCCTTTCTTCGCAAACTTCTTTTAAACGACAATTATTTTCGAAATACATTTTCTCGTTATGCAATATCCTTTTGATCATTTGTAAATCTAATTATTATTTTTTTTCATTCTATCCTTTCGCGTGTATTTTAAAGTACGAAGTGGAGATTTAACGTTAAAAAGTTTCTAATAATATTATCATAGTTATTATTATTATTATTATTATTTATATTCTATACCAATATTTATTAATTTTTTTATGAGTTTGATCGAGTGGTTCCAGTTGTTTCCATTCAGTGACGACACTTAAATGGGTTATAATAACAAGAATTAATTATTTTCTCTTCTACACAAATGATGAATTTTTGTCATTGTGCTATTGGTGTGATTGCGAAATGGCTAATTTTAGTCATGCGGATGAATATGTGTTAAAAAACGAAAAAGAGTGAGCGAGTGAGTGAGAGAATAAATCATTCATGAATAAATTGAAAGTTTATCGAGTTGGTTGATGATGTACGAGAAGGTGAGGGTGGTTGTATGAAAGAAGATAAAGAAGGTGTCGCGAAAAAGCCTCCTGACCGTTGTCTCATTAGTATGCAAATTTTTCTACCAAGCTTACGTTACTCCCCCTCTCTTTCTCTCCTCTTCATATAAACCTTCCCCCTTCATTCTTCCTTCATCTTCTTCTTCTTCTCTCTCACTTCCTCATCCTCGGTTCGACCTTAATTTTCTTACGAGCAAGAGAAAAAGAGATCGAGAGGAAAGAAATTTTTCACCCTCGACGAATAAAGATAGAAAGAAGTGGAGTTAAGGACGATAGGAAGGAATCGTTGCCGGTGAGGTAGAGTGAGATGGACCAGGGCACGAGTAGGATTGGTAGGAAGGAAAAGTGGAGAGAGAGAGGAGGAAGTAAAGTTGAATCCTATCTCTCTACTGGCGCTTGAATTTCTGCCGAGTCGTTTGCTTTCCTGATCCTTATGTCAGCAGCTCTCCTCTCCAACAAGT
>JACGTP010000054.1:77178-109297 GCA_023678845.1 Mischocyttarus mexicanus | reverse complement strand
AGGAACTACAGAAATAGAAAGAGGGAGAGGAATTACACACACACACATCCATTCTTATATATACATATACCTTTCCTATATACACATGGAAACACAACACATACTCATATTTATATGTACATCTTTCTTATATAAACACACACATCTGCACTTACATTTATGTATACTTGTAATACCTGTTCGTACACTTATACATTTATAAATATATATATAGGAGAATAGTGATATATATAGATGAAGGGAAGAGAAGGATGGATGAAGGGCAAGTTTGAAACTTAGATTAGTGTCACGTGCCTCGCTCGTTGATCCGAAAGTAAGAGATGTGTGGGTAGCAGAACGATCTGTGCTGTGGAAAAGAGGGTAGTTGCCTTGGAAGGGTGGTTTCGAAGGGTGGTGGTAGTACGATCTGCTGAGGGTGAGCTTGTAACGTCACGAGCCGAGGTAGCTTAACCGACAAATCCGACAGTAAGACCCAACGAGAAATCTCTATTTCCGCGAACGCGATGTTTCCACGCTGTTTCCACGCTTGTTTCTTGTCGATCTGAAATGTTATATGTTGTCTCTCTCTCTCTCTCTCTCTCTTTCTCTCTCTCTCCTCCTCTCCTTTTCATTTTTCTTTTCTATTTGTAGCGTGTAAACGTTAACGGATTAAACTTCACTTCTGGATCTGTGTGTTATTCTCGTAATTACGAAACAAATACAGTAATAAAAGTCAAGGATTCCAAGGTCGCACACGTGTAACAGAAACCAAGACAGTTTGAAAAGTGCAAAGATGGTGGAGGGAGGGAGGATGAATGGGGTAAAAACGTTTGAGAAATACCACGTTCTTCTTCTTCTCGCGATATGATTTGTTTACCAAAACGAATTTCACATTTCGTTCGTGATAGAATACGCCAATGTGAAATCATCTCTGTGTACGTACGTATATGTTATTTTAGAAAACATCAATCCATCTTATGTGTTCCTTATTCACGTTAGATACAATTTGATCTCGATAGCTAGTAAGATTCGGTTTATGTGAATAATATGTTCTCTCATTCAATGCGAGTTATAAAATTTACTTGGTGAATTTTTGCTAGTGTAATTTTAAATTTAGTTTAATTATTTTCTTTTTTCCATCAACCTAATATATGAAATGTTTTTTCTTTTAATTTTTTTTTATATTGGTCGTTATTTAAACGCGAACATATCTTTTACGTTACCTTGAACTGTACCTTGAACACCAATAGTTCTCGTTCATTCATTAGTAGGTTTGTAGTTTTGCTCATTTTACTATGTTAAAGTACATTTAGCTAGCAACAATAAGTGTCATTTTCAAAGTACGTGTTTGTATATATTTAACTTTAGCAACTTTCACAGTCCATCCATCCCTCTCTGTCTAGCTTTTATCTTTCAAACGTTTAGGTTGCTAACTAAACGAACTTTCGTTTTAGAACATCCTGTGGAAATGTTTTCTCTATCTCTCTGTCTTTCTCTTTCTTATTCCATTTAGAAAAATTTCTAAATAATAATGGTTTCAAAACCTCATTTTCAATTATTTATTTTTGTTTGCTGATCATTCTTAGATTTTTATATTTTGTTGATAATATAATATGATAGTTATTTGTATCTAGAATAAATGGTTGCACTTCATCTTTCTTTAATTTGTTTTGAGAAAAAAAAAATACTTGACAGTATTTGGAAAAATAATTAGATGAAATATATATTGGGTAAAACGTTGATCCTCCTCCTGTATGGTAGTTATTTGAAACAAATATTTCAAGTAGACATATTCGATGTTAATATCTCATCGAAAGTAGATACTCGTGTAACAGGATTGAATAATCGTTCGTTAAACAAAATGAACATCGAAGTTACAAGTGTTCTCGATGTCATACGATTTATCAATAGCTATTAGTACGATGAAAATACACATATGCCACGTGTACGTGTTTTTGTCGTGCGTATGCTTTCGAAAATAAATTATAATTTATAGAGATACGCAGGTTCAAAAACTTCTCTTCAATTATTATCAAAATCAATAATTTTTGTTGGAAAACTTATTAGCCTTGTAATTAGATTCTATTTAGTTTCATTCGTTTCTTAAACTATGGTGTTACGTTATATTATTATTTATTGGTATACAATTTCTACAGAAAATATTTAAATAAATTTTCCAAAATTATGCATTTTAACGTATCACATTATTTTACAAATATTAATTATAAAAGTAGGGGTATTATTATTCAAATGTAAGAATTTAAATATCAATTCGATAAAAACCTCCTGGACACCAAACTTTGTAGATTTACAATCCGAGCAAAAAGAACAAAAAAAAAAAAGAAGTTAACCCACAAACGTCAAGTAGTAAAATCAATTATTATGAAAATGTTTGACCCACTTGGAAATGATTCAGTCTCTCTCATCCAACATACGTGGTAAGATAGACAGATAGATAGATAATTCCTGTATGTATCTTCTTGTCATATGCAGTTTCAATTTGAAAGGACCAACCACTTTGTCTTAATTGATTACACGTTTTACTATACGTACGTATTACGGATAATGTAATTAATAAACTCAAACACATATCGAGAGACAAAGATAGATACATAGATACATAGATACATACAAATAGAAATAGAAATAAAAATAGAAATAGAAATAGAAGTAAATATGTAGAGTATACGACAAAACCATCCTCCTACCCTCTTTCTACCCCTTTCCCTATCCTACTAGTATACACTACCCACCCTCCTCATCCAACCCCTTCTTCTCACAAAACGTCGAGTCCGGTTTCTGGCTCCGTTGAAGGTTCGAAACGAGTTTGGAAGTGAGTTTGCGAAACCGTGCCGTTGCGATAGGAGTCTACGCAGGAGTAAAGGAATGAGGGGGAAGGGAGTGGGTAGGTAAGAGGGAAAGAAAGAGAGGAGGACTATGTAGTAGGTGCGTTTTGCTACTGGCGTTGTTGCTGCTGCTGTTGCTGTTGCTGCTGCTGCTGTTACTCTGTGCCGGTGTTTCTCTCCCTCGTTTGACTGGCACCCCCAGCAGCTAGAAACTAACTCGTTACTTTCTCGAAACGCGTTTCGTATAAGTTTAAGACGGGGGGAGGGTTGGTGGGTGGGTGTTAGACGAGGAGGTGATGGGAGGTCGGTACGGTCACGGGAAGAAATTCCCTTGAAGAAAATTATATACGAGAAAATGCTTGTTTCTTCTCTGCCTCGCGTATTACACGTTTCTCATGAATTTAAAAGAATTTTCTTCTTTTTTTATTATTATATTTTTATATTTTTTATATCTCTTATCTCTTTATCTATTTATTTATTTATTTTACTTTCTCACGATTGGTGTTTCTTCTTGTTTTTTTTTCTCTTTGCTTCGAAATATATTTCGTGTGTCGATACGCGTTAGAGGATTTTCAACACGTTTTCATCATTGGAAAATAATTTGAAATATTTTTCGTTATTTTTATTGTTATTAGCTACATGTGTGTAGATCATATTTAAATGTTTATATATTTTATTATATGATTGACTTTTCAACGATTCATTTATTTAAAACAGTTTTCTTTTGTAAAAATAATTTGCAATGTTGTTGGATTATTTTATTCTTAAATTAATTTCTTTTATTTGAATCGTTTAAAAGAATACTAATTGAATCAATTAGAACGACAAATTCTAATCGTAGAAAATTAATCATACGTGTATATTTTAAAACGATTGAAAATATTTATTACTCAATGTCTTTTTCTTCTTCTTTTTTTTTTTTGAGATACGTCTCATATATAAAAGAAAAATAATTTGTTTCATGAACGGTATCGTGTTTGTTATTTATTAAATTTGGTCCTATTTTTTCTTTTCTTTTTTTAATTTTGAATTTTGAATTTTGATATTGTTACAGGTAGGTCAACTGTACAATAACCTAGATTATTGGGAAATAAACAAAATTATAACAAGTTTGAACAATTTGGAGAGTATGATGATGACAAATATTTCCCCCGTCATGCTGCCGCCGCTTGCTGATTACGGTATTCTGACACCGACTCTTGGAATAAAGGTGAGTTTTGTTTTTGTAGTTTCTGCGAATATAGGTGAACAAAAAAAGAGTTGTGGGTGGTGAGTAAAGAATCAAGTGAAAATAAAATAACAAATTATCGAATATATATAAAAAAAAAAGAATAGAAAACCAGAAAACCAGAAAGAGAGAATCATTATCGGTTCTGAGGATGATCATCTCTTTCCCCCTGTTCTCCCCTTTCTGTTTTTTCTCCTCTTTCTATCTCATCCAAGCGCCATTTTATGCGCCCTTCGAGTCTCGCGAGTTGTGCGTCCCTGCAGGGGTTGCGAGATATTAATTAAAATTCCTCTCGACATATTTCTGAGCGAGGGTGGAAAACGTAGCCGGAAGGTGAGAGTGCAAGAGAGATGGATAGACATACGGAATACTAAAAAAAAAAAATAAGGGGGGAAAAAGGGAAAAAAGAAAAAATAAAACAAAGAGAAAGCTAGAGATAGATGGAGGGTAAAACAAAACAAAAAAAAAATAGAAGAAGCAGAAGAAGGTAGTAGTGGTAGTGATAGAAAGAGAAAGAACTATAGGTCAACACGCATATTTAATTCACTGTACGCTGATATAGTAAGCTAGGTAGCTAGCAAGCAAGCAAGCAAGCAAGCCGACAAACGAGCCTAGGAAAGAATCGGTTTTGCGGTCGTGTTCTGGAATTTCATCGGTTGTTTATCGAGTACTATAACCAACCAACCAACCCAGAGGGATGGATGGATGGATGGATCGTTCGAGAACTTTCCTGGCATTTATTTTACGAGTTTTTAACAACGCGGTGTTCTTTTCTTTTTTTTTTCATAACTATTTCTTTATTTTTTATATTTTATTTTTTATTAAACGTATCTCTACGGTTCGTTCCATTCTATCCGATTTTTTGTCCGAAATTATCGTGAGTGTATAAATTGGTATGAATTATTTGGTTTTGACGTATAAAAAAATTTGTTTATCGGTCGTATCACTTTTTTTGTTGTTGCAATTTAATAGGTAAGTTTGTGATACTAATCAATTCTAAATCAAGGTGAGAATATGTAAAAGATAAAGTCACGAACTACGAAAATACTTAAACCTTTTTCTTTTTTAGTTATTGCTCGTCTTCGAATCCAAATAAAAATATTACAAAATTTCATCAACAATAATCAATTCCTTTTTTTTTTAAATTGCACTTTTATAGTATCTCACCTTTCAAACTACACGCCTGTATTATTTCATAGAAACAACAAAAGCGTATTTATCTTTTAAAAAAAAAGAATGTCTGAAACAGTTTTTATTGGAGGGAAAAATTTTGACATTACCTTCATTGGCTAAACTATAATAAAAAAAACTATCGATATCGATATCGATATCGATATATAAACCGATATTTAGACGAATATTTGTTATATATTATTCAAAAAGGGGGAGAAATAATAGAAAGATAGAATAAGTGGTGACCGGTGGGTGGAGTGGGATATGGTGGTACGGTGTGGGGTGGAATTGGGGTGCGAAGTATCGCGATAAAGTTAACAATATCGGCTTTTCGTCAATTACTCAGAGCATAGTGACATCCGACGTGCAAAGTTTTCGATGATGGGGAAAAGAGAATGAAGAGAAAGGGAGGGAAGTATAGAACAGGTTTCATTTATTTATCTTTTTCCCTTTCTCCTACTTTCTCTGTTTCTCTCCCCCCCTTATTTTTTTATTTTTTATTTTTACTGTCTGTATTTCTCCGTGCAAAGCTTCCTCCCCCATATTATCCGTGTTTGTGTTAGTGTGTGTGTGTATGTGTATGGTCCAATTGGGGAAAGAGCTCGCTGGCAGATCGTTTAATAATGGAGAGAAGGTCTCTATAGTGGTCACCAACAATGAAATCCACTTTGCAACGCACCCGACGTGTATTGTGTGGATATTGCATTTATATATGTGTATATGTGTATGTGTGTGTGTGGATTTGTATATGTATTATAGTTTTCAATACATGTGTAATACTATTCTTATCTTCGAGGGAAAAAAAAACATTATGAAGATTGAAAAGAATAAAGGAGTGATGTAAGATAAGTTTAGATAATTATTTATTAATTTGTTTATTATTATTATTATTATTATTTATTTATTATTATTTTCCTTCTTTTACTCGTTGTTTTTTGTTTCTTTATTTTGTTTCTTTCTCTTTACTAACTACTGGTTAAAATTATTTTATAAAATTAGGAAAATCTTAAGAAAAATATGTCTCCGACACGTTTGTCATATTTTTGATAATTATTTTTTTTACATTTTTCTTTCTTTATTTATCTTATGTTATTTTAAGAAGAATCTTATTTTAAATCGCGCACTCAGTTTATTCTCGAACCCTCTACTATATCCTATTATTAAATAACACTTTCGAGGGGTGAAAATTGAAAGGTGGGGGTTGAATGTTCGAGGGTGAAAGAGAGAAAGAGAAAAAGAGAGAGAGAGAGTAGAAGAGTGAGTGAGTTTCTTTAGGAACAACTTAATATATAATCCCTTAATTTCAATGCACAAAGGGATGAATTCGTTAGAGATAAAAGATTTTTTATTTTCCTTTTTTTTTTTTGTTTCTTTTACCCATCTCTCTTTCTTCTTCTTATTTTATTCAGCACTTTCGTTCTCGCGAGTAGACAACGTGAGTGATCGTTGAGTTTTCGCTTACATTATTTTCTATCTATATTTTTCTATTTTTGTTCCTCTTTAAAGAAGAAGAAAAAAAAATAGTTTCAGTTTTTGGATAGATTTTCGAAAAGCTACGAACAACGCCACTGTTACCACGAAAAAAGAAGACATAAAAAAATACATAAAAGGGAAAGAATGAAAGAAAATATATAGACCCCTGTGTATATGCATATATATATATATGTGTGTGTGTGTGTGTGTGTGGGTTCGTTTATTCAACAAGGATCACCGTTTATCCACATGTAAATACTTGTTTCCATTTCCCCACTATATTTTCCATCTTGATCCTTTTGACCAAAGAGTACAACCAACTAACGCTTAATTGAATTTCAAATACGTCAAAAGATACATCTACAATTTTTCTCTTGATCTAGCTAGTGTTTGCCAGAAATCTTCTAAAATCGTTTGGACATATACACACACACACTTGCACACACAGAAAAACATACACTCATAAATAAATATTATACACACAAATATATTGGATCGCGTATAATTGGAATCATATACGATTAGTCAACGTTATTCAAACAATTAATTAGTTAACAATTAAAAGATTTGTTTATATTTTCTATCAAATCATTTAATTCCTGTATTTATTAATTATGTCTATAATTATATAATAATCCTAAGAAAATTAAAAAAGAAATTGACAAAATTGGCAACAATTTTTCTGGAACATTTTTACTAATTAAATGATAACGAGTATTGTTTTATTATTGTTGAAATAATGAATCTTAAGAAAAAAATACATTTAGATATTAGATGATAGATGATAGATGATAAGGTTCAAATCTATCGTCATTCGATTTCGCATATTTTCTTAACATTATCGTTGGAGCAAGTTAATTCTAGCGTCCCCATCGGTACGTGCACCCCCCGAGGCACTCTGACGTCAAACGTTTCTACCCCCCTCTCCTCCATCCTCTTTCTCTCTCTCACTCTCTCGTGTTCTCTCTTTCTCTCATACTCTCTTGATTCGAATCGTTCGCCTGTCACGAACATACTACCGCCAACATACCGCTTACGCGTGTGCGTATCAAATTCGAAATCATTTCATTACCATAGAAGCGAAGAGTTAATTTCCATTGTGGTTGGGAAACGGTCGAGTGAATATCGAATTCTTTTTTAATTTTTATCTTCTTTTTCTCTCTCTCTCTCCTTTTCTTTTTATTTCTCTTTCTTTCACTTGTACGCATACATATATATATTTTATTTTCGTTAATAATTATTATTTATTCATATGAATAAAAATTAATATTATATTCCCACCTATTAAATATAAGAGGCTAAAATATTCGTGTTAATCCATTTAAAAAAAAAAGAAGAAGAAGAAGGGCAAGAAAGAAAAGTGTATGCATATTGTAAATGTATGTGTATATGTAACCTATGTACGTTAGTTTTCTTTTAACCGGGTATTCGTTTAAAAGTAAAAAGGATGGAGAAGACAAGACCAGTTGGATGTGGTAGTAGTGGTGATGGTGTTGGTAGTGAAGGAGGAGGTGGTTAACCGTTGAGGTCCGAAGGTGGGTGCACGAATGTCCCGACACCCTTCGGTGACCTCGTCTCTTCGTTTGCATACGCAAACAGAGGAATTAGGTTCGGACACATCGTATATGTTATACTTGGTAGAGGAAACTTGCTTCTGATGATGGTAGTACTACTACTACCAGTACAAGTAGGGTAGTAGTAGTGATAAAGGTAGTGGTAGTACACAGGTAGAATGGTAGTGTTAGTTGTATGTGTGGTAGTGGATTTACCAATAATATGTTAGTGTTTTAGGGGTAGTAAGTGTACCAATAATATAGTGTTAGTAGTGGTAACATGCTAGTGTTAGTATATAGTAGTAGTAGTAGTAGTAAAATTATAGTATTAATACTAATAGTACTAGTACTATAGTAGAGTGTTAGTAACCATACCACCAGTACTATAATAGTGTTAATAATAACAGTTTTTATAACATAGTAATGTTAGTAGATCTATCAGGAGCATGGTAGTATGTTAGTAATAGCATTACAAGTAGTACGATAGTGTTAGTTATGTTAGTAACAGTACCAGTAACATGGTAGTGTGTTAGTAACCGTGCCAATAGCATAATAGTGTTAATAATAGCAGTATCAGTAGCATAGTAATGGTTAGTAAGACGTATAACGAACATTGTAGTGTTAGTAATAGTATTATAAGTAGCATGATAGTGTTTAGTAGTTATGTGGTAATAGTAGGGTTGTTGAGAGGAAGTGTGATAGTGGTGTTACCAACAGAGATAGAAGATATAATAGTAAACGAGAAAGAAAGAGAAAGAATAGCCTAGGGGGATCCTTTCACCTTCGAGACTCGGTTATTGTCGTCTCGAGTAGGTTATCGACGTCAATACACATTGAAACAATCAGCAACATTGTTCAATCTTTTATTGGGTTAAGTTTTATTCGTTTTTCTAGGTGCCAGTATTGTCCCTACTTTTATTGATTTTTCTAATATTTTATATTATTTTTATATGAACAATTCGTTCGAAAAAATTTCTTTTAACATTTGAAACGAAATTCTTTATGGTGTATTGGATACGATTTGTAAGTATGTGTACAGTGGAAATATAAGAAAATTGTATTATTTTATTAAAAAGATTTTTATTTCTAAAAGTGGATAATCACATAGACATTCAATTACGCGTCATGATATGATTCTAAACGTAATAACATTTATTAATAATTTTCCTTCGATTTCGAATATCCGTGAGAAATTGATCTTTCGATTAATTTAATGAAAATAGTTTCTATACCACTTGGATTAGATAATTTTCAATGAAATTAATATTTGATGTATTGGTCTACACCAATAGTAGAAAGAGAGAGAGAGAGAGAGAGAGAGAGAGAGAGAGAGAGAGAGAGAGAATGGATTCTTGAATATTCGAACGTATGTATCATTGATTCATCTGACAGCCTAACTCTCTCTCTCTATCTCTATCTCTATCTCTCTATACAGAATTACTATTTAGGAAATTACTCAATACATCTCTGCTTTCATCTCTCTTCTCATCAATCGGATCTATTCTCCAATGTGTTCCTACGTGTACGATCGAACGCTACAATGGTTTTACGCAGTTGCTAGGATTCGACTTTAGACATTATTATTGCCACACGTATATATATATTACCGTATATATTATCCTTATATTATATAATTAAATTAAAAAAGAAATTTAATTAACATTCATATTCGTATAAAATGATATTCGTTTATTTTTGATAATTCCTCATCGATGGATTTTATTTTCGTTGATTAATTGGTATTTTTCTTTTTTTAATTTTCTTCTTCTTTTTATTTTTACGGACTTTATTTATAACTGAAATAATATTTAATTAAATGTATTAAATATACATGACAATTATGTCATATATCTAACGCATATTATTAACAATCAATATTTTCTAAATGAATTTTCAACGACGCATCTACGATCTCTTAAAAAATATTTTATACGTTTGCAATTTAAAAGAAGAAAAAAAAATGTGTGTAAAGAAGATGATGAACGGTGGGGTGTGGTATACGATCTTGAGTATAATAAAATACGATTACTATGATACAAAAAAAAAATACAACGTTACAAAGCGAAAGAAAGAGATACAGGTTTTTCACTCACCCAAAACGTATTCACGTTTTATTCGGTGATTCTACTGGGAAAAGAAGAAGAAGAAGAAGAAGAAGAAAAAAGGGAGGGCATGGGGATAGAAAATAAAAAACGAAAAGAAAAGAAAAATTCAACATTCAATGTTGAATTTCCCAAGTCTCATGATCGAGCGTTTCTTTATCGGCCTTCGTTTTTCTTGGCCTACACACAATGTGCATGAATTTCCAAAAATTTTCCGATCATAGGGGTGAAAAAGAAAAAAAAAGTAAGTAGGTGGTGAAGTGGCCAGGTGGAAGAGAAAAAGGAGGAATATTTTGCCAAGAGAGGACGTGTTGGACATTAATTTTTCATTCAATGTGTCATAGTTGTCCATAGTACATTCTTTGAAGAAGAAACCTTCAAGCGTATCAACCTCTTTATCCTAACCATTTTATATATATGTATATTTGCATAAATCTATTGGAAATAAACTAGTTAAAGATAATTCATAATACATTAAAAGGATGAAAACGTTTCGTAAAATCCAATTAAGTTTCTTGTCGTAATTAACCTCATGGTCAGTTCGTTGTAGAACAGAACATCGTTACAGATGTACAACGATGGTTGTTATACAGTGGTAGTTTGCAAGCTTATGTTAGTCCTCTTCGTCATCCTCCTCATCGTCGTCGTCGTCATATCCTCGTCGTCGTCTCCGTCGACGAGAAGAACGACGACGACCTTTCCTGTAATTAAACTAATGGAAGCCAACCTGCTGCTTTTATGCGATTCGAGAGCACAACGTACACACAACGTGTACGCGTTCCTCCCTCTTCTCTTCACTTCTTCACTTCTTCCTTCTTCCCATCTCACACACACACACACACACACTCTCTCTCTCTCTCTCTCTCTCTCTCTCTCTCTCTCTTTCAATCCACCTTCCTTCCCCATCTTCTCATCTCTCTCCTCCACCCACAACTTTCATCGCACAACTTTCCCATCGTCACAACACACTCTCATCTAGGGAAGACTGCAGCAGGGAACATCGAAACGCAATCCATTCAAATTTCCAGAAGGACGTGACCTCCCGAACTCGCAAGAGTTCTCTGTCCTTTACCCATGAAGAGTTTGAAGAACGGCCAAGTTATCTCGAGGGTCAACCACGTGCACCAACTCCCTCCAACCTCCACCTACCCAACATATTCAACCACCCACTCACTACTCTCTTTCTATATATACATATCTATTCATCTATTTATCTATCTCATTTTTTTCTTCTTCTTCTTTTCTACTTTTACAGCAAATTTGCATTTCTACTAACGTTTAGACTCGTATTCTGAATCTACCCAACAGCATCATCGTCATCGTCATAGTCATCTGCAAATTTCTTTATACTATTTCTCTTTCACCGTATTGCTATCTCTGTAAACGTTTACAGACGACTTTTGTTTGATCGAATTTTGAAAGATAAAGATTCTGAGAAAAAGAGATAATATACAAATTGAAAAAAATCATTTATATTATCGACCAACTTTTATTTTATATATGTATGCAACATTCTTGTATATGAACGAAAATTCCTCCAACATGGTAGAAGTCATCTCGTAATTGGAATAAAGCTTGAATTAATTTAATTTAAAATAAAATCAAATCAAAGGTGTGGTGTTGTTGTAGTATGAGCCAATAGAAATAAAGATAACTTTTATTGTCTCGTTTATCTGGAATTTAATTGAGAAAACAAATATATAAATATTGGTATGTTTAAAACAAATTTTGTTGGAACCTCCAGAGGGGTTTCAGGTGTATCAATATATATAAACATGAGTATTTATATGAACATGGAGTGTGTGATACAATCGAATAATAATTTGTGCATATAAAAATAATTTTTATAAACAGAAATAATAAAAAAGGGTCACTATATTTAAAAAAAATTGTTTTAAAAATTCTGTTAAATAATGCCATATGCATTGAATATCTTAAATATCTTTTTTACTTTCTTTCTTTTTTTTTTTGGTATGTAAAACAACTATACCTCAAACGATAAATTGTTTCTGCTCGTTTTAGACATATTTTTACCTGTGGTATACGTATCATCACCCACCGTTGTTTTATTTTTTACCGACCACTCTATATAAATCGCTTATACTCGCTAAGGATTTTTCTTTTTTTAACACGATTCACTTTTCACGCAGTTTTTCTTTTTTTTTTTTAATACATCGTTTCAATTTTCCCCGTTACATTCTACTTTGCCATTCATTTTTTTTTTGGTTTTTCCATCGAATAGAAAGTTTATTAAATGCAATTGTGGTGTTCTATGTTTTAAATTGTTCTCCTATCCCTTCCTATTGTTTGCTTTAGTTTAACAAAAGTTTCTTTTATTTTTTACAAGTAATATGCATCCAGAGTGTAACAAAGAATAGGTCAGGATTGATATCAAAATATACATCAAGTGCATAAACTAATCGAAGTATATTTTTGTCACATTTGTTATTTGAAATATTAACAGATATCGTATAGTTTGTTTAACATTACCACCACGATCGTGAATATGTTATCGAATATTGTATTATTTCCGATATATTAACGTAGAATTTGTGTGTTCATGGTTGTTGCTAACCGTGAGAACGTTTATATACACCGTGGGAATATATCGATTGTTATTTAATCCTTAAACCAATTCATTTGAAATAAAATTGATTAAACAATTAAATCGATCCATTAATAAATCAAATAATTATTATCAAAACTTGTAAGATTAAATGTATGTATCATAAAAAATATACATTAGAAAAGAATATGTTATCTTGTTAGTATTGGAAATCAAAGATTTTCTATTTTATATTTCAGAATGTTTTATCTCTCTCTTTCATATGTAATTAAAAAAACTTTTCTGTATTCGAAACTAGCGTTATGTGAAACAAACACACACACACACACACTTTCACTTTTATAATACGCCAGAGAATAAGATTGCAGTTGCAAAACCTCGATGAACTTTCCTTGCATAGATAAAAGTACTAAATGATATTAACAGTATTAATAATAATAGAAGTCTTATAATTATTTGGATACAGTTTCAAATGATCTCATTTTGCATTAATTATTATTTAAAAATTAGAAAATGCATGTGTGTGATTGATTTCACTGTTATCAATTTCAAAATTTATTATTTTATTGGAATAATAATTAGTTTAACGATTAGTAAAAATACCATCCAGAAAAGTATAAAATTAGTGGAGACTTTATTTTTGTTCCCTAAATCCACTTTCGAGTAACAGCATCTGCAATACATTAATAGTCGTAGTAGTAGTAGTTTATGGTGGTAATAAGTAGTAGTATAGTCAGTGGTAACGATAATGGGGGTGATTTTGTTCAGCATCGAGTAGGTAGTATGTGTATGAGAAGTTACTCACACATACTTAAAACTACCCATTCCTTCTAACCCACAACTACCACCCTTTAATTTCTTTCCATGTCGAATAAACAAAGTTGAAAGATCAACATACAAACATGACCTGTGTTGCAAGTACTGCGAAAGTTTAACAATGATTATTGTTTAAATCACCTTGCTCTTTTAACCGAGTTAATAAAATAGTTACCTTGCAATACTATGAATACGAAAAGAAAAACACAATTTCGATTATGGGGAGGACATTATGGAAGGTGGGCTTGGTAAAAGTGAGTAGCTTTGTTCTGGAGGATTAAGGGTATTGAAATAAAAAAATGCAAAAGAACTCGAAAGATAGAAAACTAAAGAAACTGATGGAAGATTCTTCTTCTTCTTTTTTTTTATATTATTTTTACTTCTTGTTTTAAAGAAAGAAGAAAACTTTACGTTATTTTTTTTAACGACTCGTCGTCGTTTAAAAGCAAACTCATGGTAGTAGTTGTACTACCCATTTTTCTCACCATCTTTCCGCTTACGATTATTAAACAACTTTCTTTTTTCTTTAACGATAGACGCAGTAGAAATGCAAGAGAGAGAGAGAGAGAGAGAAAATGAATGAATGAATGAATGAATGAGTGGAAAATGTTGGAAGAAAATCGTCAGGACATTTACGAGAACACTTTCTTCGTATTCTGATAGTTGTTGTTGCTGTTCTACTTCTTCTTCTTCTTCTTGATAATAGTTGGAATATCACCTTTTCTTCACGATAAAACGTGTAATACACGTTAAACGTTAAACTCCTAATAGGTAGTGTTATTTTTATTATCGAGTTGAATTAGTACTTATTGTTAACAAGGATAGTTAGGATTCTTTGGATCGTTCTTAATTTACTATAATTGTATGCTAAATATAGAAGTTGTAGATTTATTTTAATTGTACTTTTTTTATAGTCTTGTTTTCAAATTGAAGGATTTTTTATTCACATACATATCACAACTATCTTATTTATCTTTTAATATAATAATTATTATTATTATTAGTATCAGAGTGTCATTAAAATAATGCATTTTTAATGCAACTTCGAGAAATTAATTTTGCCGTATAACACGCAT
Source organism: Mischocyttarus mexicanus (assembly GCA_023678845.1). Taxonomy (NCBI): domain Eukaryota; kingdom Metazoa; phylum Arthropoda; class Insecta; order Hymenoptera; family Vespidae; genus Mischocyttarus; species Mischocyttarus mexicanus. The sequence continues at coordinate 94,485 of JACGTP010000054.1, read as the reverse complement.
ACTATTTCACAAACATTCCTATTTATTCCTATACTATTAAATTAAATAATTATTATCACTATATTATAAATATTATTAACAACGAAGCTCGGTGAACTGATCGAAAAAGTAAGGAACTATGATAAAATTGAAAGCGGAAGAGGGTTTAACGCGAAGAAAAAGGATCGATCCTTTGGAGCGACGTCCAGGAGATGAGTCCTGTTCCTGAAAGAAAGGAAAAGAGATAAAGAGATAGAAAGAAAGAGAAAGATCGAAGGAAAGGGGAGATGATAGGGAGAACGATGAGTAGGTGGAGGGAGGTTGGGGTAGGAGAGGAGAGGAGGGGATTGGTAGAGAAGAGAAAGTCGAGTCTCAGCAGGCGCGTAATAAGGGATCCATTCAAAGTTTATAAACTGAATATTATTGAGATACGGGTAACGTAGGGGGTGGTGTAGGGTGTTGGTGGAGGATGGTGGAGGATGGTGGAGGGTGTGGGTGGAGGAAGTAAGAGGAAACCGTGACAGTGAGCGATGAGTTGCACCCGAGTTCCCCGATTTTCTATTAAACGCCGATTTATTTATGGAATATTCAATGCGACGTGCGTCTTTCTCTCTTTCTCTCTCTCTCTCTCTCTCTTTCTATTTCTCTTTCTTTAACGTTCACTTTCTTATTCTCAAAAGATTTCTAACGGAAGAGGGAAGATGTTAAAAATAAAAGAAAAGGTGAAACAAAATAAAGTGAAAAAGAGAAAATAAGAAGTATGGTTATACAGAATGGGTAAAAGTGGAAGGAAAGAGAGATATTTGATTTCTTGAAACGAGTGTACAAATTTTTATTTTTATTTTGTTTCTTTCTTCCACCTCCCTTCTCCACCTTTCTGAAATTCGTTTAACTTTGATCTGTCTGTTATATAATGTTCCCCGTAATTAAAGCAAAAAATATTACGAACGGTTGGGTTTTGAAAGAAAGAGAAAGAGGTTTTTTCGGGAACAGAAAAATTTGGATATTTGAATAGATTTATTCTAAACTTTGATCTTTCTCTTTCGTAATTAGGCGAAAGGAAATAAAAAAAGGGTAAGAGTTTCACACACAGAGATTAAATAAAAAAAAAAAAGAGAGAGATGTTTATATATGTCTCTCTCTTTCTTTCTCTCTTTTTCTTTTTCTCTCTCTCTTTATCTGTATTTTTGTTCGGCCACGATTATGTGCTTTTTGCAAGGCGCTGTTTTTTACGTGTCGGTAAGCGAAAATTAAATTAAACGTTCGGTAGTTAGAGATTGGGTGGTTGGATATAGAAAGAAGGAGGGAACGATGGTGTGGTGGTGGTGGTGATGATGATGGTGATGGTGATGGAGGTGGTAGAGGAAGAGGAAGAGGAAGAGGAGAGGAGAGGAGAGGGGAGGGTGAATTTAGCTCTTCGTTGAAAATCCGTTTAGCATGTCCGCGGGCTAGAGTTTTGTTTTCGAAATAGCTTTCGACGTTAACCAAGCTATTGCTGCTGTTGACGATAAAGAGAAAGAAAGAAAGATAGACAGACAGACAGACAAACAGACAGACAAACAGAGAGTGAGTAAGAGAGACAGAAAGAGAGAAAGAGTGTGAGAGAGAGAACGATGGAAGTTCTCTTCGAAAATTTGGTTTCTCCTATTTCAAAGGAGATATCAATCTCTCTCTCTCTCTCTCTCTTTCTTTTCTCTCTCTTTTTCTCTCTGACTGTTTCCTTCTTCTACTTCAATATGAACGGCGTAGCGGAGATTGAAAGACAAGAGCTCCGATTTTAATTTAATTAAGACGAAGCTTGGGTCCGAAACAGAGATAAAAAAAGAAAATATTAGAAAGGGGTGGATACGAAACCGTAACACAGAGAAAAAGATAGTAAGAGAAAGAGATACTTCAATTAATTCTTACTTTTAATACGCCTTCTCTGACATATTTCTATAAAGTTCACGTGACACTAAAGATATTGATATCTGCAAACACATTTCTATATCTTTCTATCTCTCTCATTCTATTTATCTATCTATTTATCTATCTATCTCTTTCTTTCTATCTATCCAAGTATTGTCGTAACATTACGTCGATATAACCAAACAGGAGAAGGGACCAATCGTTGCGTCGAGTCGTGTAATAGTAACTGTAAGTTGTCACATGGTAGTAGTTGTCAGTGGGTAAAATACAGCAGTGGTGGACCTACTTTGAATACGGGCGTACCTTCGAATGCGATATATTTGTACTTGTATGCGAATCACAGTTACCTCTTTCTCTTCCTCTCACTTCTCCCTCTCATCCTCCTTCTTCTCTACGCTATTGGACTTTTTTATCTGGCTATTGTCTGGGACTCACTCGAGTCTGGGAGAAACGACAAACGGTGCTGCTACTGCTGCTGCTGGTAGTGGTGGTAGTGGTGGTGGGTGGTGGTGGTAGCTTCGCGGATGACAATGCCGTTGTCACGCACCATCCCTCCCCCGAAGCGAGCCTAAACCACCCTTCCAACCTTCCCCTATTTCTTCTCTCTTTCTAACTACCTTGGATACTCTCTCTCTCTCTTTCCGTTTCTCTTTCTTTCTCTGTCTTTCTCTTGTTTCTATCTCACTTGGAGAACTGTAAGGGATGGGAGGGTGGAGGGTAGTTGGAAACAAAGAGGGCAGTCTACTACGTGTTCCGATACGATACGAAAGCGTATCGTTCTTGCTACTGGTTGCTTAAAGGGTGCTGGAGAAAATCGTTTTTCTCTTGATTGATTTGTTTAATACATGTTATGTGTTTTTTGTTCACCCTCACACGTCAACTCTTATTCTTCTCGTTTTATTTTCTTTTTTTTAACAAAATAAATACATCATTGTACTTGTATTTAGCTCGTATTTCATTTTCTATCTAATTTTCCTCCTATTTGTTATATTATTATTATTATTATTATTATTGTCGTTTATGTAGTTACGTTTTATGTTATGTTTGTGAATTTTTGTTAGGATTAAATCAATTTTTGCTCTTTTCTTTCCACTTTTTTGCTTTTATTTTTCTCTTGTTCTTTCTATTTCCATTTCACCGTTAGAGAATTGCACGGATTGGTTGAAAGGACAAAGAGAAAATAGTCTACGTGTTACAATGCGATACGAAAACGGTATCGTTTGCTTAAAGTACCACCACCTCCCAAGAAAATCGTTGTCTATCTCTCTCGACTTTATCGTTATTAGATTTTTTTCTATATTTTCTATATTTTATTTTTTTTACTGATTGTGAGTTCTTTTTTGGTTACTTTTCTTTTGTTGGTAGGTTACTTTTATCATGTTTCGTAGTATCTTATTGTCTCCTTTCAACGGGTCTACTCAAGTGTATTTTCTTCGTCGACGATGTGCTTGCTTGCTTGCTTGCTTGCTGGACTCCATTCGCGGGGATATAAATTTTGTTTTCTTTTTATCTACTCTTCTCTCTTTCTCTCTTTCTTTCACTTTTTCTTTCTGTTCTCCGTTCTCTGTCTTTTTCTATTTCTCCACTTCACAAGTGATTTTTCCGCAATTCCAAACTCGAAAAGCTCTCGTTCGAAAGATAGATATCGACTGTTGACTCTTGTAGATTCGATCCTTCGAGATTTTTTCCCCATTCGATGATAGAATTTTGAAAGAAGAAATAGAAGAGCTTTCGAGATTTTCAATTCGATCTCTCGTTTTCTCATTTCAATACCATTACCTCTTATCATCATTATGATCGTCATTATTAGCATCATCATCATCATCATCATCATCATCATCATCAACCAACATCAACAACATCAATAACATCATCATGATCGTATTATACAAGTGATCTCGATGGTACCTAGAAAAGACTAGAAATTTCGTATCGTTCTATGGGACTCTCGATCGTAACAGGGTATTACTGTATATATTCTCGAGTATATGTGTTGTCTGTTGTATGTACATACTAACGAGTAGGAAAGAGAGAGAGAGAGAGAGAGATAGAACGAGAACTTATGGATAAATTAGTATCATGTAATCTACCTTCAAGAGCTTCGCAAATATATTCTACAAACATTCAAACTTTCAAAAGTCGATAGAAAGATAAACAAACCAAAAAAAAAAAAGAAGAAAGACAGAAAGAAAAGTCAAAAAACGAAAACGGTATTTCACAGGGTCTCTAAGGTTATCCTCGAATTGAAACATAATCCATTTTATAATTAACCTAAACATACATTCAACACTCACTCACCAACCGAGTCAAACCTACGTACTACTCTACATACAAGTACGTTCGACGTACTTGCACACGACGCACACATATGTGTGTGTGTGTATGCGTTATGTATATTTGATATGAAGAAAACTAGGAGAGAGAATCTTGTTGAATTTCGTAGAGTAATAAGTCGATAGAACCACCCCGGGTACACGTACCGGGCTAAATTATGCAGTCATCCGAATTTACCGTTATTGATTATACTCTATACGTGTAATACGTATGGCGAATACGCTCAAGCTTCGAAATGTCAGCTGGTAGATTTCAGTCGCGTAATGCGTAATGCATCATTCGAACGTCCAACCTATCTCCCTTTCCCCTTTCTCTCTCCAACGTATTATTACGACGAATAGCATTCGTATTACAGTATTATATCTCCGAAATATTTCCTTCCTATAACGACCATATACTCACTTGGGAATATGCAAGAAAAAGTATCATCTCTCTTTCTCTCTAGTTTTATTATTTTTTTCTCACTCACTCGCTCACTGATACTCTGATACTTAAACTCAATCTTCGCGTTAATCAAACCACGAGCTCTTTCGAATTTTCCTTCCCCTTCGTTTCTTCCTTTTCTACTGCTCCCCCTCTCCCCCCCTCTTATTTCTTTCTTTATCTACATATTTATTTAGTTGTGTGTGTGTTTCCAATCCGATCGAAAAAAGTAGTATTTTCATGACCTGCAAATTAGATTTCTTTTTTCTATCCTTGTCCTTTATCATCTCTCTCTCTCGTTTTTTTTATACATCTTATGCACCTTTTTTTATTTTGTTCTTTTCTTGATGTTTTTTTCTTCTTCTTCTACTTCTTCTCTTTTCTTTAATAGTTCAGACGTGGTAGAGCTTTGCTCGACTCGCCACGATTTTCTTGTGCCCCCGTTGATAAAAGTAAAGTGAGAGATAAAAAGATTCAGATAATATGATAGATAATTATTAGATAGATAGATAGAGAGAGAGAGAGAAGGACTTAATAATAGTTGGAAGAGTTTATAAACGTCCATGGATTTTTTCCACTTTCTTGTAGAATTTAATGTAACGATCTCGATAGAAAAATTCAGTCTAAATTTTAATAAAATTAACGCTGGAATTCTCATTATCATGGTTTTGATACACTTTAAAAATTATTTACGCGTTATTACGAAATGATTCTTTTTTATATTTTAATTTTTTAATTTTTTTGTTTCTATTGGCTAATATTTGTAAGAAAAATTTTGTTATTGGTTCGACATCTTTAGATTATCTACGCTTATACGGATTAACCGTAAAAATTGGACACGCAAGTAGGACGGATCTCGCGAGATTTAATCTCGGAGAAAATTTGATCGAGAAAATGCATTTTGTTTTTCATCATTTCTTCATATCTTTTTCTTTTTTACAATTTGTTTGTAAATCCTATGAAGAAATTATATACGTCGTGGTGAAATGGTACTTGTACTACGTATACGTATGAGTAAACATACATGTTATACATGTGAATGCATTGTTTGTATATGCTCTTTCTCTTTTATCCTAGGTTTGTGTACGTGTTTATATGCGTATGTGTGTGTGTGTGAGTGTTGAGTTCAATCGACATTAGTAAGAGACAACGATATCATGGAAAAAGCGTGAAAATGTCTGAGAAGGAACTCTCGAGGCAAATGGAAAATTGAGCCCTCGTACGATTTTAGTATGGCACGTGCTGAATTCGTATTGTCTCCCTTTTTCTACTTATCTTTATTCTTCTTCCTCCTTCTCCTCCTCTTCTTCTTCTGCTTCTTCTCTTCTCTGTTCGTCTTTTCCTTTAGCCATTTTCCTGTTCCTCGACCATCTTTCATAGCTCCTCGTACCACCACCCCATATTTCGAATTCGCATTACCCGAGAAAACGCTTCAAGCAATGTATATAATAAGGAAGATAGAAAGAGAAAGATATATATATTTCAGTTATATTTAATGACTTATTCCCACGAAACCGTAGAAAGTTTCTAGCTGTTACCAGTGAAGTAGAATAAAGTTAACCGATAATTCGAGAAGGGAAGAAAATGTTCACTTAAATTTTCACCCTATAAAGCTTAGATTCGAATGAACAAAAGAACGAACGAACGAACGAACGAATAAACGAACCTATCGCTTTTTTAAAGTCACCGCGATGTACGACCACAATCCACCTACTCGCCACCCACATCCCTCTACTCACACTACTATTACTATACTCGTAGTATAACGTTAGCTATCTTTCCCTTAAGAAGCTTTAATGTTCAAAATTGATTTTCTCAAGATTTATGATATTTAGAGATTTACTGGCACGTGTGACACGAGAAAAATAGTCTTTCGGTCCTATGTGTCCATGGATATATAGCTGACCTCGATGTCGAACCACACACAAACACACGCACAACCTCTCTAACATGATCTCTCTCTCTCTCTCTCTCTCTCTCTCTCTCTCTCTCTCTTTCCATGCCTCCAGCTTCATCAATTATCTTCTTTCGTATAGCCATTATTATGTAGGCCACTTTAAACGTAACATTCTCTCTCTCTTTCTCTCACACAAATACACACACATACATATTCACTTTGGTCCAGGACAACACGAACGTTACCGAAGCATCGCTTATTAAAATTACTATCGAACGTGCTATCGAACTGCATCGCAATTTACATTATTATATAAATTCCCAAAATCGATACTATCCTTCAATGTGAAAACTCATATTAAAACGTGCACATTAATTAAGCGAGATGTTCCCTCATCTCTTTCTCTCTCATTCTCGTATTTTCCTGGAGTTTTAACAACCATCTGTCTCTATCTTTCTCTTTCTATTTTATTTTCGTTTCGTTTCGTTTCAGTTTCGATCAAATGTCATTGAAATATTCAGCTCTCAGAAATTTAACCGATCGTAACCATAATCTGATCATCGTTGATCGTATTAGAATGATAGAAAGAGAAAGAGACAGAGAAGAATTACAAAAAGAAAAGGGAAAAAATCATTTTTGATTTAAAGATACCACCTTCTACTTTTTTTTTTTGTTATTTCTTTCCTCCTTCCTCCTTCCTCCTTTCCACCTCTAACTTCTTTATTCTTTCATTACCTCTTTAATTTTATTTTCACCGAACAAACTGTTCAATCATAGTGATGGTAATTCGATTTTCTCCTTTCTCTATTTTTCTCTTTAATGCAATTTCCAGTCAAAAATTTCGTCAAATGAACTATGTGACGCTTACTCTTCCCCCCCTAACTCTCTTTTCAACGAGCACCTGGTGCGGATCCAACAACGTTACTGTTGGTTAATTGAGCGTGCTGATTAAAAGTGTGATGGAATTGTACGTATTATACATACACATACGCACACGTATATGAACATGCATGCGTCTACAAACGTATACAGTTGTTCAATACCGAAACATATATATATAGAGAGAGAGAGAGAGAGAGAGAGAGAGAGAGAGAGAGAGAGAGAGATAAGGGACCATCTGTGGTGTGAATCTGTGATCAAACGTGTATTGGATTTTGTGAAGATAAAGTAAGGAAAAGATGGACTCGAATAGAAATATATTTGAGTGTTTTTTTAGATTATGAGATACTACACGTATGTGACGTTTTGCTATAATAACTAAAAAAATTCCGAATGACTGGAAAAAGGGGGGAAAATATGTGAACATGGGGAAAAAAGGGACGTTTTTTTGTCGAACTATAGCTACTTACTACTATTACCGATACTGTTGCTGTTGCTTCTACTGCTATCAAAGAATCGTGCCCTTCTCGAAAGAGGAGGAGCATAGGATTGAAGAAGAGAGTTTCGGGGTGGAGGAGGGGGAGGGTGTAGTGAGTAAAAGGAGGATGCTTTTCGTTCGGCGCAACCCAAGCCTTTTCATACCTTTTTCACTTCATAAATTTAATCGGCTTCGGGTTTATTGGATTTGGTGGTCGGTCGAGGGTAAATCTTTCTCTCTCTCTCTTGCACCTTTTTTCGTGTTTTTCTTTTTTTACTTTTCATCCTGAACGTGTACACATGTTAGACCTTGCACTATGTTCTTCCAGGTACTTCGATCTATTCGTTCGTTCTTCTTCTTCTTCTTCTTCTTTTTCTATCCTATGGAAAATAGAAAAGGGTCGTATCTACTTTCTCTTTTTATATTTCTATCTCTCACGGAAACGATCTATTAGAAGAAGAATTTTTATGGGTTGTAATAAAAATATCCATCACCCGCAGCCCCCATCCCCATCCCTTCACCACCACCACCACCACCATCTCCTAGGCCCTTTCGCGCTTGTCATTCCAACTCCACTTTTCTTTTTGTTTTTCCTTTTTCTTATTTTTTGCCCTTTTTTTCTTCTCTTCTATTAATGAAATATAATAGTAACGATTCAATCTATGCCAAATTTATTATTCCATCAAAAATATATTTTTTGTTCAAATCACTATCGTATTTTTTTTTTACCTTCGTTATTAATATTATTTTTATCGTATCACTTTTTCATCATCATCATCATCATAATTGTGATTATTGTACAAATCATTGTAGGACTATTAAACTATCTCCCTTTCTTAATCAAATCACCCTTCTTATCTCACAATCGGCCTGTATTCTTTTCTAAGACCCCATTGACCAATCTCCTAAACAAACCAGTCTATTTATTATTAAATAATGATATATCTAATTATTCAATTCTATTATCTTTTATATCGAATTCCAATACAGGTTTTAAATTTTGTCTTTTTTTTTTATTCAATTAGAAAATTCGTGGAATGTTTTCTGATCGATAATATGTGTACTCTTAAAAAAAAGAAAAAAAGAAAATTAGTAAAGGTTTGGCGATGAGTGTGAGGGTTTATGGGGAAAAGGGGTAAAAGATCGAGAGTCACGAATTCGTTCAAATTTTCGATCCACTTTCTTCTAATTGATGTTTCACTGAACGACACCGAAGAGATCTCGAGACTCCACTTGGTTAGATTAAATTCTTGATAACCACGTTTATCGGTCTCCCGCGAAAATTAAGCAAACCACACTATGAATTCTCTGCTTGGTGCACACACCACGTTGGCTGCTGTTGCTGCTGCTTCTGCCTCTGCTTTTGCCGTTTTACCAGTGTTGGTAATGGTGATAGTGGTGGTGTTGGTGGTGGTAGTGGTGGTGGTGGTAGTACTGGAGATAGTGGAAAGGGTGAAGGGGTTGTTTGAGCACGGCTTCGAAAATTACTTAAACGAGTCGATTAACGAAATTCTCTCTACTCGTACTCTACTACTACTACTAATACTAATACTATTGCACCTTACTGCTAATACTAATACTAATGCTAATACAACTGCTGCTGGTGTTGCTGTTGCACCTGCTGAAGAATTTGTTTATTTCTTACGTAAATTTCAAATCTTTTTTCTTTAACTCGCTAAAGAAGTTTAGGACAAGTATAGTTAAGTTTTACGTTATAATTAGGGAGAAGGGGATGGATGAGGGTTGTATAATATCTATCCTTAATTAAAAATTGTGTTTCTTTATTATTAAATTTATATCAATAAACGTGAACGTTCATTTTTGTATCCCGATGGTAAATGTAACAAGTCAATTTCTGTTGGAAAAATTTCAATGAGAGATGATACTTCGTTGAAAATTGCACCGAAAAATGTATTACCAAATTTCGATATACACACACATACACACTAATTGACATTTTTATTTAATTGAATCCTCCACGTCTCTAACAATTTCTTTTTTTTTTTGAACATTTTTCAACCGATCATTGGTAGATGTGAAATTTGATATTTAAAAAATGTTATATATTTTAAATTTGATTACATTTGGTATTTTTCGGGCACATTTATGGACCCTTTTCCCTTTTCCTCGTCCCTGTTTTCTTCCTTCCTTCCTTCCTTCCTTCCTTCGTCGTCCATCCGTTGGTTGATTCGTTCGTTCGTGCACGTGCGAATAATCGCAACTATCGCAAACACAAGCTCACGCGAAATCGTTATTTCGAGCAATATCTCGAGCTAGCAACGCGTACACCACCACCACCACCACCACGTTGGATCTGCAACGCTGATTATTCGCTCATGCTATCTATGGTCTCATTCTCTCTCATTCTCTCTCTCAATCCTCTCTCAATCTCTCTCTTTTACACGCTTGTTACATCATTTGAATATGTAAACTATTCTGATTTTACCTATTTGACATTCTAATTGTATTTTTTTTCCCAAAACTGATACACGATAAATACAATATTAAATTGTTAAAATATTTAGAAATATTTTTAATTTCTTTATATAACAGTAATTATATTAATATAATATAAGATTAATTGTAATGTTATTTAAACAAATTAACTCGTGTTTATTTTTTACGAACGATGCATATGTATGTGTCGATAATTATGGAAAGTGAAATAATTACAAAAAAGAAAAATTACCAACGTTTATATTTTATAACTTTTCTTCTTTTTTTTATTTATTTAATTACTTATACTATGAACTACTTCATAGAATACATTTTCTTTCCCGTCTTTTGATTTTGCTCACTTTTATAATTAGCGGCACATGTGTTTTAAACGGTAACCATCAGCGCGTTGGCGATTAATTTACGGTACGCCCTTCGTTGGTATTAATTTATTTTAAAATTAACTTAATATTTTTTTAATTAAGAATAAAAAGTATTAATAAAAAGTAATATTTTACAAACACAATATTTATTTATCGTTTATTAACGATGTGCAATAGTAAAAGTAGGTTGACCATTTTTGTTTTGTTTCACCGTATTCGAATGGGTATTAAACACAGATTTAATAAATTATCAATCTGACATAAAATTAAGTACTGATAACTCAAATCTAATAGTTAAAAAAAGAGAAAGAGAAAGAGAGAATAGCATTTGGGTAATCGGCCTGTTGGGAATGCATAGAAATAAAGAAAAGATAGCCAAGGTAAAAGAAATAAACGAAGGAAAAAAGTAGAGTAAGAACACGAATAAGAATAAGAGAACGAAGAAGAAGAAGAGGAGGAAGAAGAAGAAGAAGAAGAAGGGCAAAGGGTATTCTGTATGGGAATAAAAGGGCATGAGAAAATTCTCTTTTCTCGTACGATTCGAATCCCATTGGAAAAGAAAAGAAAAGAAAAGAAAGGTGGTGGAAAGAAAAAGAGATGAGGAAAAGAGGGTTTAAATGTGTATGTCTGTGTGTGTGTGTGTAGAAACGGTCGGTTTTGGTCGAACATTCTAAAAAGAAGAGGAGAAGGAGGAGGAGGATGGAGGGTAGAGGGTGGAGGGGGGATAGTTGTAAGCGGTCGTCGGTCGCTCGGGGCTTTAAATAAATAAAGAGTGACTCCTGAAGGGGCTGAAAAAGATAGTGACAGAGTATGGTGGGGGTTTATAGGGTTTGGGGGAGGTTGCAAGGGTTCTGTGGGTGGTTTTTGGGGTAAGAATAAGGAGGACGCAGGAAGAATGGCATATCGAGAGGGACCGAGCTGTGTCTTGGGAGCCATGTATCAACCCCTATTACCTTGGACAGCCTAACTATTGGCTTCCCGCTAGACGTAACTGAAATCTACAGGATCGGCTTCGTTTTCTCTTTCTATCTTTCTAACTGTTTCCTTTTTTTCTTCCTTTTCTCTCTTTCTCTTTTTCTAACTTTGTTGGATGTCGTCAAGAAAATTTAGGAAAACTTTACAACCTTCTTTTATATATAAATTTTATTTTTATCTTTCTTGTTATTGTTTTTTCTTCTTGTTTAGAAGTATTATTTATTTATTTTTATTATTATTTATTGGATGAGAAAATGTGTTCTGTACTTTTCTTCTTCTTCTTCTTCTCAAGAATTTTATCGTTAGATCTCTTTCTTATATTTTTTATTGATGGAAAGAGAAAATGTCACAATTCAATGGGAAAATCTGACAAATTTATTAATTACATATTAAAAATAAATTATTATTAATATTTTGTGTACAGTAAACAAAATTATGTTTATGATCATTATTATTACTTTCCTTTTTGTTTTTATCATTAACTTACATTATTTTGTTAAACTTATTGCAATTATTATTATTATCATTATTATTATATGTTAATTAGAATTATTATTGTAATTATATTCCTTGTTTATTAAAGAGAACTTTATATAGTATAGACACAAATCATGTTTAGATCGTTATAGGAGAGAAAGCGAGCGAGCACAGCGAACGAGCTGTGCCAGCTAGCTAACGTACTTGTAGAAATTGTAGTCGAAATTGTAAACGCGATTTGATTCACGGGGAATCGGGCACGCATAATTTTGTTTGAACGAATCATTATTGCGGTCATACGTTTATACGCCAGTTGAAAATCTATTTACGGTGGCCAACGGGCATACGTCGATCGTTTGGACGTATCGGCCGGCCTATTTGCGAGAACAGATTATTATCGACATATACGATAAAAGGGGGAACGAAGGGGGGGGGTGGTACAGGCTTGCGAGAAGGAAGAGAAGAGAAAAGGGTGACATTTCGAAGAGGAGATTGTGCGCGTTTGCGTGTACCCCAGCTTTGATAGTGTATCAATAATTTGAATATTAGTTAGAATTGGAATGTTTAACAAACGTAACACACATATGTTAACTCTTCCTTTTCGATGACTATGAAATAAACGTGTTAGGAATTTAGATGAAGTAGGTATACACATATATATATACCTTTCGTAGATTCTGTTTAACGGTTGAACTGTTTCTGGGACACCTGAAGGTATATCTGGTTGATGATGATGGTGGTATTAGTAGTAGTAGGTTGTGGTAGTGGTAGTGATGGTTGTTGGATTCGTAGGAGTAGGGATAAATCGAGAGGGTGTGAGGGGGATGAAAGTGTTGGTACCACCTCTCGAGGTTAATCCCTAACGTACGCCACGATTTCGCGATCTGCATACTACTTATCCCCCTCCGAATAATTTCTCCGAGACTTAACAGAGGGGTGGAGGGATTGGTTCTTACGTGGAAAAGGGATCGAGCATACCAACTTCTCTCTTTCTCTCTCTATGTATCTATCTATCTATCTATCTATTACTGTATCTTTCTTTCTCACACTTTACTCTCTATCTCTTTCTCTCTCTTTCCTTCTCATACTCCTACGAAATGGTTTGCTCAACGTATTAAGTCGTCGGCATGGTAAGATTAACGATCGTCCTAACGTCTCGCGATTTCGTTTGCACTTACTTTCTCTCTCTCTCTGTCTCTGTCTTTCTCTCTTTTCCTTGGATTTATCTATCTATCTTTCTCTAGTTCCTTCTAACTAGATTCGGTATAAAGCTCGCACGTGTGCGAACGTTATTAGCGCGTTATTAACGCTATATTAGACCAGGTTTGTAGCAATCTGCGTTTCTCTCTTTACTCTTCCCTCCTCACTCGACACACACGCACACACACACATATATATACAGTTATTCGTTTTCGAGAGGAACGAAGAGGGAGAAAAGGGTAGAGCAGAAGAGTAAAGGAGAAAGAGAATGAGGTCGTCATCTTTCTGATAGTTGGATACTCTAAGAGAGAGGGAGAGAGAGAGGGTTGGTTCCCTTTTCCCTCAGAGTAGCAGTAACTCGAGAATTTCTCAAAGTTTCCTTAGGTATTTGGCAAATGGACGGAAATTAGCGTCGATTAATTTCAACGAATCTTTCCAACGACCGTCGTCTTCTTCTTCTTCTTCCTCCTCCTCTTCCTCCTCTTCCTCTTCTTCGTCTTTCTCTCCTCCTTCACCTTAAACGATTGCCTTTTGAACGTTTCACGAGTTTGAATACACCTAACGATTCAATGATTCCGTTGTAAATAAACTTAAGTGTCTTTTGTTTCTCTGTTGCAGGTAAGATTCCCGGCCAACTTGGCGTTCATCCACACTTCGCCGCTACGAATTCCGCGGGTGAGTCGTCTGATTAATGCATGGATTTTTTTAAATCATTATCTTTAAAGCCCCCTTCTTCTTATTTATATTTTAACGTATCTTGGAAGAAAGAGACAGAAAACGCAATGTGAACGTACGATCGAGGAGGAGCAAATGAGATAAAACTTATTCAAAAGATAGGAGGGGATAGTTGTGTCAAAATTTGTTACCAGTAACGTCTCGTACTTTGGTTACACCCCCTTTATTCTCATATTCCCTACTTAATTTTAGGAGAAGAACGTAACCTTCTCATACGGATTATTACATTCTACTCGTTCCTCTTCTTCCTCCTCCTCCTCCTCCTCTTCTTCTTCTTCTTCTAGTCTTCCTTCTCCTCTGTGTTTTCTGGATAAACGAGAAATCCTTCTCGCAAGGTTGATCCCTTTGAAAAATTCATATTTCCATTAAATCTTACTACTTTGGCTTTACATTTAATTTACTATTCAAAGATTATGTTACATGTATATATATATATACATACATATACATTGATAGATGTATACTTTTATAGGAATCTTTTTTTATTTTTTTTAATGATAGGGTTCTCTAATGTTCATCGTCAACAAAATTTTTTCTTTTCTTTATTTCTTTTATTTTTTTGTGGGAAAGGAAGGAAAAATGTTATATATATATATAGAGAGAAAGAGAGAAATATTTTCTTTGAGTATCCACGAACCAATTTTCGCTAACCGCAGAAACGACCGAACGAGCAATCAAGTGTTCGAAGAACAAGGACGAAGGTCCTCTCTTGAAAAGGTGTTCTTTCTATTATTTCCACTCAAACGTCAGAGTTCGAACGAGGTGATTACACTGAAATCTCGTCTACCAGCTACTACCACCTACCCCTCTTTTAGCTCACAAACTACCCCTTTATCCTTCGTCCTCTCTCTCTCTCTCATTCTCTCTTTCTCTATCTGTCTCTATCTATCTTTTAGAACAGTAATCTCCATCTCGTACAAACACTCCGAACTCTCCTCCTGAAGAGTTCTCGTCAAACGAACGGCAATCTTCCTCTTTCTCTCTCTCTCTTTTCTCTAATTCTCTCTATTTTCTCTCAAGTTGCCAAATCGAGTGGAAAAATCAACGATTCGAGTGGATCCATTTTCGTTTGTTTTTCTCTCACTCCAACTTACACCCACACATACACATACACACACGCACACGTCCTCTTCTTATCTGATTAACCAAGTTATATTTATGTGACCATTTCAAAAAAAAAAAGAGAACTTCAAACCAACTTTTAGATATCAATCGACGACGCATAAATAAAAGAATAGGAAAGAAGAGGAAGGAAGAAAATCGATAAAAATCTATCATGACACAAGGAAAGAAAGAAAAGAAAAGAAAAGAAAAGAATAAACACCCCCATCATAATTTAACGAATCATAGATCGGGTTGTGAAACAAAGTCAATCCATTGAAACAGCACGTCGGCCTTTTGCCGGTACTCACGGCCTACATGTTTCAGTAGTCAATCCGAGTGTTGTGTAGGGTAGTAGGGGGTCCTAGGGGTAGAAGAGAAGGGGAGGGTTGGTAGAGGATGGTTAGTAGGAGGAGATGGTCGCGCGAGTTTCACCGCAAAGCTAGCGCGAAATACGTAGACGCATATGTATATGCGCATACATACATACATACATGCATGCATAATACATACATGTCTAACTTAACGGGGAATAGTAGTAGGGGTAGTAAAAGAGTGAGAGAGAGTGAGAGGGTAAAGAGGGTGGAAGGGTAGAAGTGGGTAGATGCAACGGGTGGTGAGAAAGGGCAAGAGTATTTCACATTTTGGAGAAGTAGGGGGTTGGTGGAACGAATAAGGTAGCTTGGTATAGGGAAGCGCGCGTGGCCTGAAGGAAATTTGTTAGATGCGCGCGCATGAAAATTCGCGCAGTCTCGTAAGAGTTCGGTTATCTTCGTGAGGATGCACGCGACCGATTGGCTTTCGGTTGTTCGTAATGGTGGGGATAGCGCAAGGATCGCGTTTGAAAGGCCGCGTATAACATCGGCTATGCGATTCAACAACTGCGACTGCGACTGCGGCGGCGGCGGCTTCGACTACGGTGGCGACGGTGATGGCGGAGGTGGTGGTGATGGTGGTGGTGGTGGCGGCAGCGGCGGAGTTGGTGGAAGTGGTGGAGGTGCTCGCACCACCACCGGAGAGAGAGGCTCTCCTCAGTTGTGTCAAGCTAGGCGATCGAGTAGGACGCTTTTTAATCGTTCCGCCTTCGAGTTTCTCTCACGTACACGCACACGCACACAATCTTTTACTTTTTTACTCTCTCTCTCTCTCTTTCTCTCCTCTCTCTTTTTCCTCTCCTCTCTCTCTTCTTTCTTTCCCTCTTTCTCTTTTCTATCAATCTTATCTCTATAAACTTTCTATTTATTTTATCCTCCTTTTCTACTTTATATTAAACACGCGCACGCACGCACGCATGCACGTACGCAAAACAAGTAATCAATCGACGTGTAATACACACACGAATTATCTATCTGTCTCGTTTTATATTCTATTTTTTTGTGTCTTTTTTTTTAAATAACATTTTTGTCTCATTCTTTATTCCTACATTTTTATCTTCTTTTTGATTTCGTTCTATAAACAAAGCGTAACAGCTTGGTTTATTTATCTCTTCTTTATTCATCTATATCTCTTATTTTTCTTTCAACGCAACTTCTAATTAAAAAAACATCACAATAAATATATTCAAACTCTATCTATCTTTTTTTCTTTCTCTCGATCTAATTGGATCTACGAAGAACGGCCCCCAAAGTTCACATCTACGACAGGCCTTATTGTCAATCCTTGTGTTATTTGCGTGAGACAAAACGCGTTAAAAGCCTGGACGACGTTTTACTATTAATCGTAATAAAAACGATAAATAGAAGACGAGTCAAGAAGCTGTGTTACATCGTAATCGTCATCGTCACTGTCACCACCACCACCACCACCACCACCACCACCACCACCAACTCCACCATCAACACAACCACCGTTTTCGTCGTCATCAAGTTTCGTCATCGAAAGTCTTTGAAACAAGAGGGAAGGAAACGCGCACACGAGACCACGTGATTCGGACTAGGACAACTCGCTCTCTCTCTCTCTCTCTTTCTTTCTTTCTCTCTCTCTCTTTCTTTCTCATTCTGTATCTCACTTTCTCGTACTAATTCTTCAATCACACGCATACACACATTGTTTCACTTAATATATCTTTCTATTTCTATTTCTCTATCTATCTTTTCCTTCTT
>JACGTP010000054.1:34678-74678 GCA_023678845.1 Mischocyttarus mexicanus | reverse complement strand
AAGTAAAATAAAGAAGGTAAACGCGCGTGAATCAGGCTCGCGCGTTAGCTTCGTCCTCTCTTTGTCAATCTTCGTGACAATCATTTTCACTTAGCTCTTTTAGCGCGTTTTAAAGCAAACATTACGTACGAATAAATAAGTAAATAAATAATTAAATTAATAAAAGAAGAGAAGGAGATAATTGGGACTCCTTTTTTTTTTATTATCATTCTTACGAGTCCCTCCCATTTCTACCGCGTATCACCGAAAGTAAGAAGAGTAGAAGATAAAATAAAAAAGGAATTAAACAAAAATAGGACTGGAAAAGTTTGCGGTAAAAATTTGTAAAAGGAAGAATATTCTATTATCGTGGTAAATTATTATTATTATTAGTATCTTTATTATTATTATTATTATTATTATTATAAACCTACGTCGTTTCAATTAACGTACGAGCGAATAAAAAATCTCGCGCACAACTTTTTCTATTTCTCTTTCTTTCTTTCTAAAGCGTCACATATCTATCAGTGTGTCTTTCTATTTTATTCGTTCTATCTCTATCTCTCTCTTTCCCTTTCTATCTTTTTCGAGAATTTCAATAAACAATTATCGATCTTCGCAAATTTGTTCTTACCGTTGATTCTTCTTCATTATTATTATTATTATAATTTTTTGTTTAAATCGTATTGCGCGCAAACGATACTTCTCTCGTACGCGTAAATCTATCTCTCTTATAACAAATAATTATTAATATATATATATATAAATAGGTAAATAATATATATTAAATCACGACAATCATATTCTCGTTTGAAAGTAACAATCTAAATACTTTCTCTAACGATTTATTATTATTATTATTTTTTTCGTATAGTCGTACGTTTTGTATTATCGTACACGTACTTTATAATATATTCTTGACCTTTCTCTTATCGTCAAGCCCCCTACCTCTACTTAAAATCTATCTGTTCTATCTGTCGTTCGGTGCGTCGGCACTATTTGTAAACAGATATTTGAAAAAGGGAAAAAAAGAAAGAAGAAGTTTGTAGAGGATTCGGTAAAGTGTGAATATACTCGATGGTTGTGCGAAACTAAAAGTTTTTAATCTTTTTCTCATTCTCTCTCTCTCTTGTAAGTTTGTAATTGAATTAAAAAAAAATCGGATATCTTCGTCCGAACGACTGAAAAAGAAAAATAAATTAGAACGTGGAAATAGAAGAAGAAGAAGTATCTCAAATTATAATAATAATAATAATAAATAATAATAAAAGAAAGGATAAGAAGAAGAAGAAGAGAGAGAAGAGGGTTCGTGTCCACGTTCCTCGGTTTCCTGTTAATATCTCCCAGAAAAAGAGAGAAAGATATAGAAAGAGAAGTTAATAAAATAAAATAAAGGAGGAAGAAAAATAGGAAAAACAGGAAACGCGAGAAAGCAAGAAAAAAGAGAAAGAGACAAGGAAAGAAGGAAAGAATTTTAGAGGACGTGAAGAAAAGAAGGAAAAAAATAATAAGTGTTTCGACGTCCTCTGTAGACGTCGTGGAGGATAAGTAAGACGTTCAGTGGTATCACGACGGAGACTCGTTCGAGAGTTCAGCCGCTGGAACGTGCTGCCTGGTGGAACTTGGAGGGCAAGATTTTACGGAGGGTCGGGCTACGCTCGGCCGCTCGTGGCGGCGGGGTCCTCCTTTATCCTCCTCCGGGTCAGCAATACCAGCAGCAACCACAACACCATCAACAATATCATCACCACCATCATCATCATCATCATACCCAACAACAGCAACAACAATATTATCATCAACGTAAAGCAGCAGCAGCAGCAGCAGCGTCTTGGCTCGGCGAGGTGATCGACGTTGACCAGACACGTTCCTCCATCACCACGTATTTTCATTCGTACCCGTTTGTCCCGGGTGGTGCGGTGCCCCTGCCCCCGCCCCTAATCAACAGCATTAATAACGCGGCGGCAGCAGCGGTCACCCCGGGACTCGTTGGACACATATTCGCTGCGGGACAACAGGCTTGTAATCTTGCTTGCACTTGCAATCGTAATATCGTTGCCAATTGTAATCCTCATCATCATCATCAGCATCAGCATCATCATCATCAGCAGCAACAGCAACAGCAACAGCATCATCAACAACAGCAACATCAGCAACATCAACAGCAACAGCATCACCACCACCACCAACAACAGCAACAACACCAACAGCAACAACACCACCACCACCACCACCATCATCAACAGCAACAACAACAACAGCATCATCACCATCATCACCATCAACAACAACAACAGCATCATCGTAATCTCGCCACCACGGCTGCCGTTCTTCTGCAGCCGATTGAGCACATCAAGGACACCATGGTGAGATATTATTTCATTCCAACGATTATTTTTTCGTTAAGCTGATTTAATACGATTTCACCCTTATCTCAAAGAGAATAATTATTCTTTTTTAATCATACTACGACTATTTAACAATATTTTTTCTTTTTATTATTAAGACTCCCTAATTTCTATCTCTATTAAACCGTACTATATGTTACATCCGAGAAGAGGGTAATTATTTTTTCAAACTTCACATATAACAAATTTTTTTGTCTTTTTTTTTGTCAAAGATTAGAACTCGAGGAAAAATAACATGTGTACCTTGCTCTTCAATGGGGGCCAAGTAACGAGAATTTTTACCAGGGGATCTCGAATTCCCGGTAACACCATCCCTTTTTGAATATCTCTCTCTCTCTTTCTCTCTCCTTCCATCTATCGTACCTCTGTGAAAAGAGAGAGATAGAGATAGGTAGATAGAAGGAAAGGTACGAGTCTTGCTATGAATTACTTCCGCCGTTTGCCATGTAAACAGAGGGGTGGTGGTTACATACCGAAAACCCAAGCTGGTGTGAATTCTCACTCTACATTTGCTTTCTCTCTTTCTCTTTTTCTTTCCACCCTATCTATCCATCCCTCTCTTTCTAACCAATACTACAGCTTCAGCCAATCTTTACTGTTGGCAAACGCCGTATAACCGAGGACTGATCGAACTTTAAATTTCAGCCTCGTCTGCCGAGACATCCTCTTTAATCCTTTGATCGGTAAGTGTCAAGAGATCCTCTTCCTTCATCCCTCCTCTTCTTTCTCTTTTTATCTTTTTCAATCTCTCTTTCTTCAACCTATAAAAACCCCCCAGAAAATCAGTGGTCTTTGGGTATCATCCCTCCCCCAATGCCATCGAGAATCCTGAACAAACGTGTGTTCTAATCCACTCGATCGGATGATCTAGTTTTCAACCAACACACCGCGAAAGAACCTAATTCTTCTTTCTTTTTCTTTTTCTCTTTACACAATTTTGGTCCAAGTCGTCCCATGTGGGTGAGATCTTTGACTTATTGTTGTTAATCGACGAGAACACGTACCTAAAGAATCGCATTATCTGTCTGTCTGTCTGTCTTTCTTTCTTCTTCTTCTTATTCTTCTTTTTCACAACGCGTTTGAGAAAGATTTGGATCTTTTCTCGTGATTGAAGTTAACGAGGAAAATTCTTATGAAATTTGAACACTCCTTATTCTCCTTTCTATGTTTTAAAGTACCCAAATTTGAATCTTATCTTAGTTTACTATCGATCCGGTTTACTTTTTCTTCGACTTTACTATCTTCTTATTCGTGAGAAGCTTACGTACACTCCCACCACTCTTTACCCCATGCTCGAGAAAGTTAGAAAAGAGGGGAACGGTCGTTACCTTCTGTCTTTTCATAACTATCTCACTTATTTCTCTTCTTTATTCTCTTATCTCTTCTCTCTTCTCTATTCTCTTTCTCAACTCTGATACTTTGAATGTGCATCGTTGCCGGGAAAAGATTTACCCTAGCTTTAAATACCCATAGAAAATGCGATTTCACGATACTTAGATTGTTACTGCGATCTTTTCGATTAAAAGCCAGTCTCTTCTTCCCTTTTTCACATCCTTGACGTTTGTCTCGTTGGTTGGTTTTTTCTTTTTTAAAGAAGAAACAAAAGCTTTTTGTCTTATGATCTTCGATTCAATTTGAATTATTATTTCGTAGGGTTTTTTCATTCAATTTATATCTAATCATTATTATTATTATTAGATTGAGTCGCATAAGTAACTTCCAATTATCAGACAATTATTTTAATATCATAATTTATTAAACTAACAAAAACAAAAATGTAATCTAGTACCATATGTTACTATATATATAAAATCTTTCTTATTGTAGAAAAAAACCAAATCCCTATTAAGGATTTATTACTCTAGAATTGGTTTAAACAAGTAACCTAACTCGTTTGCTAATTTTGCGTACTACGATAAAACACTTCCCTGTTTTTGTGAAAGAAAAAGGGACGAAAAGAAAGAGAAAGAGTGTGAGAGTGTGTGTGCGAGTGAGTGAGAGATTTAGTGACTTTGAAGATCCTATTCAGTGCGTTTCTGTGTCCCGTTTTACCTCTCGGAAATGTAGCAACACCTCGTTTCGTTCGTCCGACACGTAGCTCTATCCGTCGGTTTAGAGTTAATTAAAATCGAGTGCTGTCGGTGGTTCAACCACGTC
The DNA here is from genome assembly GCA_023678845.1 of Mischocyttarus mexicanus. Taxonomy (NCBI): domain Eukaryota; kingdom Metazoa; phylum Arthropoda; class Insecta; order Hymenoptera; family Vespidae; genus Mischocyttarus; species Mischocyttarus mexicanus. Next base: position 70,134 of record JACGTP010000054.1, on the reverse strand, counting down.
GAGGGATAATGATCGGTCGTTTTAGTTGCTTTCGAGAGTTCGTGCTCGAATCTACGCGACGCGTAACCTCCCCAACCTCTCACCTGCTTTTCCTCCCCCTTTTTCCCCGCCTCCTCTTCTCCACCCCTTTTCTCTCTCTCTCTCTCATCTCGTCTAATCCTTTTCCACTTTCTCGTTTCCGTGTACGTAGACTCAAATATAACATTTAATCATCATTTCGAGTTTTGGTCAATTCTCGAACTGCAAAATTTGTTTTTTAAATTCACGGTTCACCATTTATTGACGATTTTTTTCAGGGATTTTTTTTGGAGGATAATAAGATTTGAGTATATTTTTTAATTTGCGATTAATTTAATAACAATAACAAAATTAGTATTTTGTTTTAATTCTAAAATCGGACAGAACTTTTCGGTAGACCGTATATAATAAATCAAACTAAGCAGAAAATGTGACGGGGAGTAGATTTAAAAAGAAATAACAAAAATACAATTATTATTATTTTATACATTTGTCATAGAAATTATACAAACTTAATAGGGTTTATACTCGGATAGAAACTTATGCGTAGTGGTTCACCACGGGCGAGTTGAATTACGTTGAAGAACCTATGCCAGTAGTTTGTCCTCCAACCACATGGCTCAACAATCGCATGACCCTTTGCATGTTCCTGTTGCTCCTTCGGCCTCTTGAGACTAACACCATTACTAACCACCACCATCACTATGACCATCACTATTCTCCTCGTCTCTTCCTTGTCGTAGCATAATCGTCCGTTGCTATTGGCATAGTCGTTAAAATCTCTATCTCGCTCGCTCATTCACTCACTCACTCTCCATACCGTTGTTGAAGATCTTCTCTCTGTCACCAAAATTTCCCGCATGCAACTTCTACCTAACTGATCTTAATTACCAACGGGAAATCTAGAACAGACGAGTTCTCTTACCTTATTCGTCATAGTCGTCCTCTTCCTGTCGTTTATCTTTCCTCTAATTTCTTGGATAATCTTTTAAGACAGATTTAAACAACCACCAACCTGCTAAGATTTTTTGTTTAATGTTAATTTTCTTTTTTTCAAATTATCTTGTATTTAATTATATAGCATTGTTCAAATATCTTACCTCATTCATAACAGATTTTTAAAATTTATCTTTCATTTATTTGAAAAATAAAAATAATAATATATGGATAGAAAAAAAAGTAAAAGAAAGAAATAATTTCCAAGGAAATAAATGTATCCTTTAGTACACGAAAAGATCTCAACATGATTCCTCTTCCTTACGATTTCTCTACTCCCGTATATAAAATGAACGAAAGGGGTGGTTAAGGATTGGGTAGGGGTTTAATATATATACATTTATCCGAAAAGAGAGATGGTAAGAAGATTCACGCAATTTCCCTCTCCTCTTCTTTTTCATGTTCTTCTGACATGGAAATGATGCGGCTGCAGTCAAGCACAACCTCGTGTCCTTTTCTTTCCTACGGAATTTTTTTTCTCTAATATATATATATACACCCACTTTTCCTTACCGTTGAATTTCCTTATCACGATTTTGCGGGTTCGCTTATAGAAAAATTGTGAAGGAGGGTGAAACGTAATCGAAGTAACGTCGGCTTCGTCTTTGTCGCGTATCAACGAGTAAAGCTTTCTTTCTTAAGTAAAAAAAATATAAAATACACATATATACATAAATACACATATTATATAGTAAATATACACTAACACATAAACATAGACATTATAATTATACACATGCGTATTTAAACGCATCATATTATATACTTGCATATATCCACACACAATATGATTATTCACATACACATACTATTATTATACGCACACTATTATATATACTTACGTGTATATATATTCTATGATTATGCACATGCAGAATTACACACACTACGACTAAATACATCTATACATCTTTACATATCTATACTTCCTATCATATATACTCATATATATATTAGGTTGTCAAGTATGAAATGAAACAAAAAAATTCACATAATTTAATTGAAATTTGCTTCATTTCATACTTGATAACCTAATATATTATATACATATATGTAGAGAATCTTATTCCACAGCCTTTTATCCACATTACGTACCTACTTTCGATCTCATTTTCAAGGATCGCCTTCCATCTCGCGTGTACAGCCTCTAACCTTCAAGAACAATTCTTTCGCGAGAGAAAACTTGAAAGAAAGAAAGGAAAAAAGAGAGAGAATAGGTGGAGATACGGAGTAATGGGGTGGGATGGGAGTGAGCTTCGAGACGGAAAAACCAGTTGAGAGAAAGACAGAAGGAAACGCGTATGAATGTATGTATGTATGTATACATATATGTATGTATGTATGTGTGTTAGCGAAAGATAGAGTGAAAGAAGTGGGAATGGTATCGTAATGCAGTATTGTAGAGACGTGCCTTCAGGCTTGAGAGCTGCTGAGATGTAGCTATATCGTCATAGTACAGCAGTTATGTACGCGAGAGAATGCAAAAGAAAAAGGGGTGCAAGAGTAAGTACTTCGACTTGTATTCGTATCCACCAATGGCTACGAACTTGTTTAGAATTTTATTACGAATTATTATAAATCGATTCTCTCTTCTCTTTTTCTCACATTTTTAACAATTATTCGATTTATTTATTCAGTATGTTCGTTATTTATTTATTTATTTATTTATTTTTTTTTTTATAGATTTATATTGAAATATTGTATCGTTCGAGTTTGTTCATATGGAAGAATGTTTTAATTTGTCATTAATTTTTAAATTATTTCTATTGGGTTTTCATTATGAATTTATTTTCGGTTATTCTTACTTTTTATTTTGAAATAATAATTATATTATTATATTATTCTTTTTTTTTTATTAATTATCTTATTGGTTTTTAAATGAATCGTATGAAAAAATCTTTTTTTATTATTATTATATATTATTTTATTTACTTTATTTTAGATGTATTATGCATAGTGTGAGAATATGATTGGGTAACAGTGAATATAGGATAAATATAGAAAAGTACGTAGTTGTGGATAAATCGAAAGTATGTCAAAGTTGAGGGAAGTATGCGAATGTTACGTGCTGCTTCTCTACCTACTAACTATTTCTATTTTTTTCTTTTTCTTTTCTTCTTCTTCTTTTTCTTTTTCTTTTTCTTCCCTTTTTCTTCTCTCACTCGTACGTGTACTTTCTTTTAAAATTTCACTTTTCAAGTACTCTAACAGAGTTAGATCATATCGATCTCTTTACACGTGTGTAAATATTTATTTTCTTTTTATATACACTACCGTAAAAAATTATTAGACCAATTCATAGAAATGAAAATAATACGTCAATAAATGTCGTATTTTCTGAGTTTTTCTCTTTTTTTAGTCGCATAAAATTAAATTCATTAACATAAAAATATATGATTTATATTTTAAGTAAAATCGTATCTTCAACTGTTTAGAATATTTCTCCTTTTTTTATTATTTTCTTCTTCGATATTTATAATTATTAAATAAAAAGTTATAGAAAAAAGTTAGAATAACCTGTTTGGTTTATAACGATTATTTATAGTTTAACCAATGGAAATAATCTTGAATTCCCAAAGGTACGAATACAAACCAGCATGAATGTTAAAAAAGGAAGAAGAATCGAAATACGATAGAGCCATAGTCTTTTCGTGCTTGGAGTATCAAAGTCTCGTTTGTACCGGCATGATCGAGAAACAATACCTTCTTCGTGACGACCTACCCAAAATTTCACTCCTCTCTAGTTTCTCTCTTCTTTTATTTTTTTTTTTTTACTGTCTACGGTAAATGTTTTGAAGATATGTCTCACGAAGAAGAAGAAGAAGAAAGATGTTCTTGTAAATATTTAAATAAGCACATTTTTTTCTTCTATGAATTTCAATTTAATTTATGAATAATTTTATAAAGATTATACCCAATATTTATTTACAATCATCTTTACGAGATTAATTTTATAAAAAATAAATTTCTTATTTTATTATATGTATTTTAAATCAACGAATGACGTAGTATGATTGATAAATTTATTAAATATTATAAAAATCCGACATTTTTTTTCCACGAACCCAATATACATTTATTAAAATAAATATTATTTTTATCTTAAATATATATATGTATAATTAAGGAATGAGAATTCTATAAAAAGCATTGATCTGCTCTTACCTTTCGTTCCAATCGAGTAAAAAAAGAAACAAAAAAGATAGAAATTCTATTCCATCAGGAATGAAACTTGAAAAAGAAGAAGTTTTTGACTGTTAAAAGAAATCGGTGTTGTAGAACAGGTAAGAAAAAAGTGGTCCAGACTACTACCACCCTATCAACAATAGTATGAGGAAATGGTGAAGACAGAAATATACGGGAAAGACGAAAAGAGAGAAAATGTAACAACGAGAAGAAGGGTGGCGGGACGTGAGAGTGGAATTGTAGGGTGGAAGTGGAGGTTTAAAGGGTGTAGTACAGGTCGAGGTGAATTTTCCACGATTCGTGCGAGCCTCGGGGCCATCGGTTTTGTCGTTTCCCGGCCTGGAAGTGTACTCCAGCTCCATCTCCTCTTATGTATCGTGCAGGCAAAGTAACGTAGGGACGGGGAAGAGGGGATGGAAGAGGGTAGTAGCAGTAGTAGTTGGTACGTACCTATTGCGGCGGCATAGTAAATGCTAAAGTAGACTCAGAGAATGTACAATGTACATACGTGTGCGCTCGGTTTCATCGCAACATTGCCATAGAAGAGTAGGTATAAGAGAAAACGAAAGAAAAAGGAAGAAACAGGGTATGAGTTTCTAGAGGTGGGTAGTGGGAACGATGATGATGGGGGATGAACTATGAAAAAGAATTTCTTTCTTACTATTTCGAATTTATTTTCTTTACTTTTTCTCTACTTTTTTGTTTAAATACTTCAAAATTGAATTATTTCATTTATTTGTTTAACTCAACTTTGATTTAACTCTGTCAATTTGTTTATCTGGTTTTTCTTTTTTATTTTTTTAGACGTTCGTAATAGGTTTTTATTTTATATTTTGTTTTTATTTACGTGTAACAAGAGGTAAAATATATATCTGTCAGGATTTGAATATTTTCTGATGAATATTTTTGTATAATAAATTCTAATGTTATTTTAGATATATTATATATTAGGTTTTTTTGTCCACCAACCCAATATATATATCATATCAAATCTTAATATTATCCAATTATCCAAATAACTAAAATCTTAAATACTAAAAACATACAATATTACCCACATCAAAGATCAGAAACAAATAACGAAAATCCAATATTATCCTAACCATAAAATAAAAAAGATAAAGCAAAAATCCTCTTTAGATACTTATGTTAGGTATAGGAAGAGAAAGATTATACGATGAATAATAAGATGAGTCAGAGTCAAATGGGAGAAGCGACGAAGGAAAATCGTCGTTGTAGGAGAGAGAAATAGGGTGATTTAGGTGAATCCATATAAGAACGGCCACTGTCTAGATCCATTATTGACGGTGTAGGGATGTAAGTTGGTGTACACACATATATATGTATGGTATGAGTGTAACAGAGAAAGATAAAGGAGGTGGGGTGGTGGTGTAGGTGGGGGATGAGAGAAGAGTAAGAGATAGGACGAAAAGCGAAGGGTGGTTTACACCGATGGTGTCTGAGGATAAGGTAGCGGACGTATTAGGTAATTGTGGGGCCGAGTTCCGAAGGTAGGGGTGGAAGAAAGAGAAGGGGGTGGGGGTTCGGTGGGGGTGATTTATATTGCTGGCACGTGACGCCACCGAGAAATTATCGTTAGCCACCTTGCCGCGCATTCTCGATCCCCGTTCACCCTTGGCAACAACCAACCAACCAACCAACCAACCAACCAACGAACCAACCAACTAACCCTCCTTTCAACTTCTTCCTATCACGCTTCTTCTCGTCTTTGTCGAATGGTTTTCTCTTGGTGTGATGGTGGTGGTGGTGGTTCCTCAGTTCCTTCGTTCCTACGTTCATTGGTTACTTCATTCCTTGTTTCGGTCGTTAGTGACTTATTTTCATTTTCCCTCTTTTGCCTTAATTACCTTCCATTGTATTACTTTATTTTCTTCTCGTTTCCTCTTTTTTATTATTATTATTTTTTTTTATCCTATTCTTCATTATTAGCCCATTTATTTTTACAAAGATAATTATTTCTTTAGGATGAATTATTATTATTATTGTTATTATTATCTTTGTTTCTCTGAGAGGATATTATATTATCATTTATTTTTGATCGCGTTTTTGTGTCGTTGAGGAATTTGTAGTGCATTCGTGATTTATATCTTATTTCTTTTTAATTCGATTAGTTTTTTTGTTTTATAGAAAATATTTTATTTAAAATTTGGATTATTTTCCTTTTGTTAATGATTTATTTATCTTTTAGTTTGATCAATGTATACATTTTATCAGAATTTATATTTTAATTATTTCCAACGCATAGACAGTTGTTTTTAATGCAATATTGTTGCTATCGAATATTGTTTCCTTATTTCTATTTTATTACATTGATTTCGTTTTTTATGTTAAATTTCTATTGTCTTGGTTATTTTAAAGAGAAAAAGAAAATAATATTTATTATTTCATTTATATAAGGGAATATAATAAATATAAATTACTTCAACGGGCTGCTTTGATTGGGATGAATGAATGTATCATTAATTTTGATCATTTCCATGTAATGGAAATTTAATTCAATTATTTTTAATTTAAATTAATTTATGACAGGATGTTTTTTATTTTAAATAACTTTCCTATCATTTATTTATTTATTATTTAGTTTATATTTAATGTGAATTTAATATAAATGATATTGAAATAGTAAATATGGTAAATAATTAAATTATCAATAAAATTTGTATATTTTAACACGCGTAATAAAAATCCAGTTTAATTTTCGCTCAATGTAAAGGAAGAAAATTTACATATTATTTGTATCAAAATACTATCATATACGATCGTACAAATTTGTTTTTTTTTTGTCATATTACAATTGCTGTTCAACAACAATAATAATAATAATAATAATAATAAAACTCACAAGAGGAAAACCTACCGAATCGTTGATAAAAATTCCAAATTTTTGACATTTTCACAAATCCTCCTCTCCCCATTCGATTGTGTCGATCGTATGCAAAAAAAAAGAAGAAGAAAAAAAATAAGAGTGGATTGGTTGGTTGGTTGGTTGGTTGGTTTGTAGGCATGGTACCGAAGAAGATGATTGATAGAAAAGAGTTTCACGAAGAATTTCAGAAGCTCTTACGACTGAAAATTCACGTTTCGATATGCGACGTCTTGACGAGGCATTCAGTTTTCAAGATTCGCATTACGAGATACTATTTTCTATCTTTTATCTTTCTGTCTCTCTCTTATCTTCTTTTCCTTGTTCCACAGTTTTCGATTACTATAGAAAGAGAAAGAGAGATAGACATACTTGCGTATATACAGGAACACAGACAGACTGACAGACAGAGAGAGAGATGACAGAAGACAGTCTCTTATTTCTACTCGTCATGATCCTCTTTCAAAGTTCTTACCTGAAATAGGAAAATCATAGTAAACGTATTTCGAAAAGTTACATCATTATGTTGTTCCACCTTTATCTCTCTCTCTCTTTCTCTCTCTCTTTTTCTCTTTCTCTTTCTTTTTCTCTTTCTCTTTCTTTTTCTCTTTCTCTTTCTCTTATATTGTTCTATTTTTCTTCTCGTTCTTTTTTTCTTGCATGCACGTTCACATCATTATCTTTATAAAATATTTTACAAACCATTTCTAACAAGTCGCATTATAATAATTATTATTATTGTTGTTGTTATTATTATTATTATTATTATTTTGTTCGTTTGTTTGTTTGTTACAGGTAAGAATTCCCATTCGGATCGTTATTTCGAGTTATCCATATTAAAGTACTGCTACCAAGATTTAGGGTGTTTTAGAAAGGGGTGAGTCAAGTGAACGATTAAAAGTTTGCGATTAGAGAAAATATCTTAAGAGTATATTTATTATTCTGCGTTCGTATGATTTATTATCACGATTACTATTATTTTTATTCTTTTTTAATTATTATTATTATTGTTTATGATTTATAAGTGGAGTTTACATATAAAGTCTATACTTACAAGTCATTCTTATAATTGAAAACGTGACTCGACGATAAGATTTTACCCAAGGCTACGACGACGACAACAACAACAATAACAACAACAACAACAAGAACCCCTTACCAAAAGATTTTCTAATCGTTTCAAACGCCTTCCTCTTTTTACGTCTATTTTTTTTTTCTCTTTCTTCACCCTTCTAATTCATTTTTTATTGTCGACTTAATCTTCGGATGATCTCGTATCTGATCGAATTATTTGCTTAGTATTTATTTTTCTCTTCTTTTTTTAATGGTAATCGTTTTTCTAATCTTTCTATTACTTTCTGGTCGTATGGGTGTGTGTGTGTTTGTAATATTTTATGAACTTATCTTAGGATTAATTGGTTTGATTTTTTATTGCTCGATGACGTTTAATAATTTAGACACGTTTCATTAAATTAGAGTATAATATCTTTTAATATATACTTTTTTTTATTAAATTTTCATTGTGATAAATCTTTCGATTTAAAAAGTCCCCTCATTAAATATTGATAATAATTTTCAAATTTTCATTTTAATTTCTTTATTATTTTTATACACACACATAAATATATATATTTTTATAATTATATATCATTAAATTTTCTTTCCTTAGAGTACCTCTTTCTCTTTTTGTAATTACTTAAACAATAATTTAAGTAACATTTCTAATCCATCCATTTGTCCTTTAATATCTCTCATAAATTTTCATAGTTTTATCTTCTTTTGTATTTCCATGAATTATATTCTCTCAGAGAGTAGGAGAATAATAATAATAATAATAATAATAATAGTAATAGTAATAAGGAAAGAGGGAACGAACGAACGAAAGAACGAAGAAACGAAGGAACGAAGGAACGCAAAGTCGCGTGATAAAGAGGGGCAAGTGAATTCGAAACGCGAAGACGTTAGTCAAAAGAGCGTTCTAATTTCGTCTACGGCTCAAAAAACACTACGTTCAAGATGAAACGATTTGTTGAGAAAGAAGAAGAAGAAAGAGAGAGAAAAAGAAGGGTAGAGAAGTTGGTGGTGGTAGTTGTTTCTGTGGGTGGGGTTGCAATATCACGGATGATGATTTTCAACGCATCTTTCACCCACCACCTGCTTGCTTACCCCGTCCCATTTTCTTCCTCCCTCCTTCTATTTTTACCTTTCTTTCTTCCTCTACATCCCTTTTATACCCTACACTCCTCCCCACTTATTCCTTAACCCTCGCCCACCACCATCAAGCACACAGAAAACCGTGCCTCGAATGCCGTTTTAACGTTCCGACGTTTAGCGAAGATTTAAAGCTCAATAAAAACGTCCCTCGTAATCGCGAGTTTCCCTTCGAAACGATCTCTACCAACCCCTTCCCCACCTCACTTCCACCCTACCCCACCTTCATTCTACCCTTGTTACCCCTTTTCTTACCTATTCGCCGTCTTGTCGATCTTTTTGAATTTATCGCGTTCGTTTTGAATCTCTTTTTGAAAAGTTTTTAAGTTCGGTGAAATAACTTACATGTTTAGTATATATATATTTTCTTTTTTCTTGTTATAGTTGATTTGATTTATTAATGATTAATAATTTAATATCAAGCATACAAATATGTATTATCTACAAAAATTATGCGTATTCTTATTTATTTGATAAATTTTATTTTATTTTTGAATATGTTAGATTGGTGGAAAAAAATGTTGAAAAAGGGGGAATCATGTAAGGAACGTTACAAGGACAAATAGTTTTTGAAAAAAAAAAAAAAGAAAGAAGAAAGTGAAAGTGAATGAGTGAGTGAACAAATGAATGAATTGTGTGTGCAAGAGAAGTACACGAGAACCGTCATCGGTTTTTCTAGGCGACTGTTTTCTAAGATTGCTTTTTCCCCGGGTAAATCTTATTGGCATCCCGGGTTGTTCGGTGTGCTGTGCAAGTCTGGGAACAGCAACCAGCTTTTCTTCTACCTTTTTCGCCTCCTGTCGGAACAGGAAAGTGATTTCGAACGAGAGAAAGAGAGAGAGAAAGACACCGTGAAGATCTCGTCACCCTCGATTTTCCGACCCTTTTTCCATTCGTGCGCGAACTACCATTTTACCAACACACACAGACACACATACATTCTTCGACTTTTCGAACAAATTATTTTTCTAAGAGAGGACAATCCTCTCGTCGATTTTAACCATAATCGATCATTTGATTTTTATCGTTTAAATTTGTCCAAAATCTATTTTATTCTTTCTTGAATTATGGCAAGGAAACTGAGTTTATTTTTTGGAAAATTGTATTTGGATGCATGTGTGTGTTAAATATTGAACATTTACAGGCAAACTTACAACCAAGGGCCTGCGGTTTCTCGGTTACGTTACTGCGTTACCAAGCCGTCAAGTTCATATTGCCGGTTTCCTGTCATTAACGTGCCACTGGTTTCTTCTCTACTAAACGCTTTACACAGACGAACACAATTACACATGAGTTACGTTTTCCTACGATTTCATCGAATACATACTACTCGTGTTTCTAACGATCACAAAAGTCCTATTTATGGTATGAAACTAAATTCCATGCTTAGAGTTCCTATTTTACATTTTCACACTTACCACCGACTAGAAATGAACTTATGAATTATGCCAATTATTTAACACGTTCCTCTCATCCGTACTCCTCCTTAAGAGAAATATAATTACAAATTTATCATATCTTATTTATTTGAAATGAAATATCATTTATCTCGTTCGAATGGATTATTTCTCATTTGAATTGATAATGTTTATTAGAATTTGTATGAAATAAATAAATGTAACATATATATGTATTTAAAATTACACGTAACGCACGCGTAACGAACTCACTCATTATCAGTATACGTTAAACTTATGAATTATGCCATCTAATTTATTTTAATGGTCGGTCATAAATTATTTTCAATCGATTATTCTAATATGATTTGATACAGGTTTATTAGAATTCGTAAAAATAACTAATTTAAATTACACGTGCACCGTACACACACAAATCGAAAGTTATATACGATATATAAATGAATTATGCAACTTACTTTATTTAAATAATAAATTATGAATCATTTTAATCGACAATAATCATTCGAATTAATAATACTAATTAGAAACTCTATTTAATTCAAATAAAAAAATTCTAAATTGCAAAATCAAGCGTGTATTATATTATAAAAACATATGAATTANCATTCAAGAAAAATTACTACGAAGCTCGAAAAGTTTCAGAAACTGTCACACGTCACCGCATTTATTTTCCATGCTGAGAAAACTTTTCTTTTTTTTTTTAGTTTCTTCTTCTTCCCTTCTCCACCTCGCCCCACTAGGTAGACACATATCATTTGATTATATTATTTCGAAAAACAAAAAAAGAAAAGATAATAATCTAAATTGATGCATTATTTTCTTAATTTTTATTTTTTTTATATTCAATTACAAAGTATAATCGATTTGAGATAACCGTTTAAATAATAATTATCGTAAATGTTTAATCAAATTTAAAGAATTGAAAATATTTAAGACGATAGTACCGATTCTAACAATATCCAAAACCAGTATTAAAATCAAGGTAAAAAAAACCCCCATCGACTTGTTACATCTCCTTAGCCCTTTTTTTTCCAGATCCTTTACCCTTAATTTGATCGACGTTGAAAAGTCGTCATCGCGGGGTAGGGTAGGCGTGAGGAGAAGGAGGAAGGGAAAGCCGATTCCGGATGGTGAATAGTCCCCAAGACTTTCTTGAATTTTCCCGTTAACGGAAATAAGGAGATAGTGGGTAGTAGTCTGAGAAGGATAAAAAAAGGAATAGTAAGGTGGGACGGCGACAGAGGGTTGGTGGAGAAGAGTGAGAGGGATGTAGCGAGTGGGTGATGGCGGAGGAGGAAAGGGAAGAAAGAGGAACCTGCGAAAAATCCCTTTCGATACCTTTTAGACTTTCTCGCTCCAACTTTCCTCGTTCTCTTCTTTCCCATACTTTAGTCCTTCCTCCCTCCAACCCTTGCTCCTTCTTATACCCCCTTTACACACCATTTTATAACCGTGAATTCCTTTTCCGTAAGGAAAATCATTCGACCAAATAAAGTAAATCGTTGCGTTTCTACAGCCGAGAAAGAAGAGAACGTTGTCGTTGTCGTTGTTGTTGTCGTCGTTTTACTGAACGAACAGAGTGAAAGGGGGTAGGGTGGGTGGAATAGTACGGTAGAGGGAAGGGATGAGTTTTGTTGGGTTGTAGAATAGGGTGGGAAGGTGGAAGAGTGAGAAGGAGGATGGTGCTCTAAGGGCTTTCGCCTGTTTCTCGGCTGTCACATTAGCGTGACAGGCTACGGTAACATGTTACTGCAGACGCCTAACACCCTTCCTCCTCTCTAACCCACCACCTTCCACTTCCTTCCTTCCTTCCTTCCTTGCTTCCTTCCTTCTATTTCTCCTTCTCTTTCTTTCTCTCATTCGTATCTTGCGAAAATCCCTCCCACTAACCACCCATCCTATCAACACCGTTATTCGTCACACTCTCTTTCTCGTTTTCTTTTCTTTAGAAGAAAAAAAAGAAATAGGAACAAAAATTATTTATTTCTCCACCCTTTGGGATATGTTATTCGTGAAAAATTGACCGAGTGATTGGTCAGATTTGTTTTATTGATGAAAAATATATAGGTGTGGATTTATATTTTTTCTTTTCTTTCGTAAGAGATGAGAGAGAATCAACGGGAAAAATTGAATATGTTTGATTTATTTTCTTATGAATATATTTTTCTTTTTGATTATCGGTATATGTTTCCTTGTAGTGGTATCATTTTTTGGAGAGAGCGAGATCAATCTTTTATTTTATATATTTTTATTTGATTGTTTAAATATTAGATCGTTTCATCCGACGATATTTAAATACATATTTTTCTTTCCATTTCAATATTCAAATCAAATCTACATCTATCCGGACAAATATCCAATTGTATCTAATATATCTTTCGTATAAGATTTTTATCAATTTTTTTTTTTATTTTTTCCTTGTAATAATTTTCAATATATTATATTCCATACAAATAAATCAGTTCTTTGAATAAATTTCACTGTCATATATATTTTAAATATTTATAATATCATACTTACAATTGAATAAATAGGAAAGGAAAAGTATGTATTTTTATTTGTTTCTGTTTACCACGGATTGTAAATACATTAATCCTAAATATATTTTTATATATATAGAACTAAAGAAGATATAAAAGATATTAAGTGTACTTATCGATGCATGTTAAAAATTTGATTCAACATTGAATACCTACGAGCAACGTTAATTGGTACTCGATCTATTCATACAATTCTGGTATTCTCGGAACTTGATCGGTCCTCTCACAGCATTCGGAATCCACCTTCTCCATAAAGCTGGCAATAAAAAAGGGGAGGCAATAAATCGAGGATCTTTCTATTTCTCTCTTTCTCTTTTTCTTTCATAAAGAAAGTACGAATGGAAATTGCATGCACATTGCTCCGACCACCATAGTTTTGTCGTCAAGGACATCCTTGTGATGAATTCTTCCTCGTTTTTTTCCTTTCTACGATTATTAGTTGCTTCCTTACCTTCTTGTCATCTTATTGGTTAGAAAGAGTAATAGCTAACTTTATTCTATACGAGATCGATATTTTTGTCCTACAAATGTTTCACGAATTGTGTGTTCTAATAGGTGTAACAATAAGATGGGTTAGAGGAGAGTATTAACGTCAAATAAGGAATTTTAAGTATAGGGAAATGTTATTTTAATCTTCCTGAATTATTGAAATATTAAAAATGTTTATTTGGTAGATTCAAAATTTGCTACGTTCATTTTCTTAATTGGCCTATTTCCAAAAAGTCTTCTTTAAAGTTCTCTGATTTGTACGATTACATCGGTTTGCTGAACTGGTTTACTGAATTTATACGAGTACCAACCTATGGATCTAGATCTCTTTTTTTTCTGGTCGTAAAAAAATATCGTAGAAAAGAACATAGACCGTAAAAACTACCAATATACCGATATCGACATCCGCTAGGAAGTTGATCTGCAAGATTCAAAGTACTACTATCCATACGATTTTTTATAGCCATTCCGTTTACCTAACCGTATTTTACTATTATTCTGATTCCATATTTTCTTTTCTCTCTCTTTTTTTCTTCTTTTGAACGTGTAGGTAATAACTGTATTATTCTTCTTGATTTTTCCATATTGAGTTACGTTGCTTCATTTATTTCTTTCGTTCTTGTATTTGCCATTGTGGATAAATTATTTTCTATTATCTCAGATTTCATAGATTTTTGATTTTTGATTTTTTGTTTCGAGAAATAGAAAAGTGTTTAGAACTATGACTGTTGTATGTAAACGCGTTAACTTGCATCTACGTGTTAAAAATGTGTAGAAACTCGTAAGTAGAACAGAAAGAAACTAGTGGTGGTAGTGGTGTGGTGGTACACCAAAGTGGTAACGATTTGGCACTTTTCTAGCTACTCGAGACTTACTCTTGACGAAGAGGAGGAGACCATGGATACTTTGCTAAGCCTTGACCTCGACCTTAAAGCTTTCAAGAATACCACGACATGATGTTCCCTTTTCTTCACTTCACCCTTCAACGTTTCATTCACATTCCTTCCACAACCACAACCACCACTACACTCTCTCTCTCTCTCTCTCTTCTTTCTTCTTCTCACATACTTCTGTTCGCCATTTTTATTTCTTTCATTTACGGGACTTTACGGTCGTTGCACTTTTCTTCATCTGATTTTATTTCCTTTTTTTAATTTATTTTTTAATTTTTCATTCTTTCTCTCTCTCTTTCTTTCTCTCTGTGTGTATCTCTTTTTCAATATTCGTTGAAGTTTAGTTTATTCTTAACTTTGACTTATTGTGCCGTTACTTTTTATTTACTGACGTCACCCGCTAGTGAAAATTTCATAGAATATATCCAGGTTTCTCTTTTTCCTTATATGTATATCCTTTTGTGTAAAAAGTTTCTTTTATCATGGATAACGTATCGAGAATGATCACTTGACCTGTTTCCTTTGCTAGAAAAGTATTATACGTCGTCGTTGGATTCACTGCGTTCGAAAAGATTAACTCGATCTATGGACATTTGTGAAATATTGACGTATGTTACATTGCATTGCTAAAAGAGATATGAATTTTTCTTACACATTTTTTATCTATAATATTTATCTCTATTTATATATATATTTAGTATATATCGTAGAAAAGATATTAATAATTTTAATAATATATTTTTGTTAAACATTATTCCTTCATCGGATTTATTTCAATATATATTTTATTCGATTACTAAGAATACACGTATTTAAAAAAAAATAAAAACAAAAATAGGAATAATTATTTGTAACTTTAAAAATATTTACAAATTATATATATATATTTTAATGTAATTGATTTTTATGATATTACAGTAAAGTTAAATCTAACTCTTATTAAATTGAAAAAGATTGTTAAAAAAAATTCCTGAAATATGATAAAAGTGAATATTGGTTACCAATTTAATAATGTAACAAGGGGATATTTTCATAAAAAGAAATCAAAAGTAATAAGAGAAATAAAATATGATAATTTCGATAAACAGCATATCTACGTAGAATATAATTATATTGAAATTATGTTCGCTAGAATAAGAGTTTAATGATTCGTTAAGTTAACACCATGCTCGGTCGCGAAAACGATTCACTCGGGCGTACCGCAGATTCCATGGCAATTTCGGGATAATTCCTTGGCGAATGTAGGTTAGCAAATTCATAGAAGTCGTGATTTTCCATCTCTACGCGGCAAAGGGTTCAACAGGTTGCAGGTTGTGTGTGTGTGGAGTAGTAGTAGTTGAGTTGTAGTAGTAGTAGTGATAATAGTAACAGCAGAGCCAGGCCAGGAGATGAGCAGACGAGAAATGCCTCACCGTTCTTCTTTCTCTGTGGTCCTTTCTTTTATTTCTTTTATTTCTTTCCTTCCTTCCTTCCTTCCTTCCTTCCTTCCTTCCTTCCTTTATGTCTACTTTTTTCTATTTCTTTTAGTTTTCCTTTTCCTTTCAATTAACTACTCGAAGGTACACACTTTCTTACGACCCTTACATTTCTATCATTTTTTTTATTTTGTATTGTTTTTTGTTTTTTAAACCGAACGAACAATTATATTAATTTTTTACTTCATTTTTATCCTTCTATATATTTACAATATTAGAATATATTATTATTTCAAATAATTCATGAAATTGCAACGATTAAGCAATTTATATTTTAAATCATCTAATTTCTATCATATTGTCATTGTTCAACCAAAACTCATCTTCTGGCCCTAAAAATGACTTATATACTTAACATTACTTAAATTTTTCTAAATAATCAATTGACGAACCATAATTAATTCAGATTAATATAAATGTTAGTTATTGAATTTGAACTTAACTATACTTTCATTTCACTTTTAACACAACAAGAAATAAAAACATGATCCATATATTAACAACCTAATAAAAAAGGGGTTAAGGTTTTTCTAGGAGTAATTAACACAGATGATAATAATAATAATAATAATTATTATTATTATTATTATTGTTATTCGGGATAGGATAATTTGCGAGATATCGAACATTACCAACGCTTGTCGAGTACGTCGTAGTCAAGGGAGAGAGGTTGACGGTGACAGTTGAGAATCGAGAATGGAATAGGTTTACTCCAGACTCTGTTTGATAGGAGCTCTCTAGCCCGATATATACGTTAGCAATAGTATGCTAAAGCCATTGTGGCTTTGGCCATCCGTAACTCGCAGTGTGATGGACTTGGCACACAGGGAACAACCACCACCACCACCAGCACCACCATTACCACCACCTTCACCACCATCACCATCACGATTACCAACGACATCCAATGTCGTCCTGAAGCCTATCGAAAATGTCTCCTTTCGTATCGATTCTATTCTAATTTTATCCTCCATCCTTATCATCATTTATTTTATTCATTAATTTTCAACTATTGTCATATTAATTATAATAATCAATTACATTAATCAAATATATCTTATATCATTTTCTTTTCAACTGATCAAATATTATTCTGTTTAAGAGATAATATTACCGGTGTAGTTATTAATTATATATACATTTTTGTTTTTCAACAAATTTAATATTTAACTATTTTGTAACATCTCTCGTCAATTTTTCTTTGACGATGGTAGGAATATTTATTTACTTTCTGGACCAAAAAAAAAGAGAAAAGAAAGAGTGCTTGTTAGATATATTTTTTTTTTCTTTGACCATCTACTTTTCTTTCTTCAGTTTATCAACAAAGAGTTAAAAGAGGTTTGCCTATGACTGTGTCACGTTTTTCGACGTTTTCCATTAAAAACTTTTCAAAAGGAATTACGAAAGACATGTTTGTGTGTGTGTGTGTGTTAGAATAGAGGGAGGTGAAGGGATAAGGGACATGCGTGTAACTTCATAATCTATAGAATCATGTATGTATATATATATATATATACATGTACGTAGGTGGGTCGTTATTAAATTTCTTCTAGAAAAAGCAAAGTACTCTCATCTTTCGTAGAGCCTGGTCGTGGCCATTGAAAATTTTATTTCATTCGTGACGAGGAAAGAAATATAACCGAGAAAAAGAGAAGAGAAAAACATTTGTATATTTTGCCTCCTTCTCTCGTTTTGGTATACGCTTTTCCTCGTTATGTCAATATCTATTACGTATTATCCTTTGTATTTATTATTTTCCTTTCCCAATTCTCTTTTTTATATTTTTTTTATTTTTATTCTTCTGAAGCCAAAAAAGCACGATAAATTATACGCAAAATGGATACGTAAAAGGGGAACTGGAAAAAAAAAGAAAAGAGATAAGTTTACGTATACAAAATGATTGGACATATGATTGTTAGAAATAAATTTAATATAATTTATTTCTAATATTAAAAAAATTAAATAAAAAAAAATATCTTCACGGTTTAGAAACGAGATTAAATTTAATTGTTTCATATACAAATATATTTGATATTATTTTTTCTATGTATTATAAATGCATTATAAAGTAGTAGTTGTAGTACCACTTGAGGGAAGAGGAGGTGTCAGGGAGGGGTTTAAGAAGTCTATCAACCGAAAAGACGAGGGCAAAACTGATATATAATTGCCATTGGGTAAGAAAGATCTCGAGATCGAAGGTCGTCGTTGCAATTTAAACGGATTTATTATACTCTCGATAGCATTAACTCAGTCCAGTCAGGAAAGAGAGAGAGAGAGAGAGATAGAGAATGTTCCCTTGGGTTTACCCTCGAATTTTCCAACTCGGCCTTTAACTGTTAGCCCACAATCTTCTTCTCTTTCTCTTTCTGAGAACTTTTAACATGTTCCGCACAGGTTCTTCTTCGTTCTCTTATTCCGGATAATCGCACGAGAATTGGGGAAGAAATTCGGGTGTAGTAAATCTTGATTTTCCTATATTCACACACGAATGAATACACCAACTTAGGATTTTGGAAAATTGTTGTCTTTTTATTTCTAATTATAGTGTAAAAAATAAAAAATAAAATGAAAAAAGGATCTTTTATATATACAGGTATATATACAGGTAATTTAGTTTTGAATTTATGTTTAAAAAAAAATATCAAATATTTTTGATGCTTCAAAAGTACTACAACATCGTTGTTTTACAGAAGTTTTTCGCAATTTTTCTTATCGTGTTATAGCGAAACCGTGTTGTTGGAGGGTTACAGTATTTTTCGAATAAATCTAGCTGACCCTATAAAAAAAATATCGCAGTCGGAGATTGAGAACACAGGGGTGAGTAGGATTGGGTTGGTAGGGTTGTAGATATCGAATGAAATTTTTCAAACGCCGTATCTGTTCTCTTTTTTCATTCGTTATAGAAATGAAATAAGAGTGAGTGAGAGAGAGAGAGAAACACGCGTGTACGTATTCACATATTCGCAGAAAGAAAGGAAAAAAAAAAAAGAAAAAGTAAAATAGGGTAGATATATATGCACTGTACATTTGCAGAAAAAATAGCTGATAGTCGAGGGAAGATATTAAAAGTAATCGCGAACTATGTTTGAGAAGGTATTCAATAATAAAAAATAGTGGTAGGAGGGTAAAAATAAAAGAAAAATAAAAGATCATTCATCTATCTTCCTTTTAATTATTATCTCATTCTTTCTTGATCTTTAACGAAAGTTAGAGTTAGCCATTTCGACGAAGCGACATAGTTTCTTTTTTTCTTTTGATTTTTGATAAAAATTTTCACTAATTTTGTTGGATTCTATAAATGTATATAAAGTAAAATTAAATTAAATTAAATTAATTAAAGTAAAATGATATAAAATAAAATAAAATTAAATTAAATAATGTAAAGTAAAGTGAAATAAAATATAACGTAATTTTATTATTTAATATTCGTTTTGCAAGTCTAATGCAACGTGATATCGTTGTTTAGATTTCGTATCGTCGTGCAAAAATTCCAATACGTTTCAATGCTATTGCATTACAAAATCTATCGAAAATAGTGCACTCAATTTTACTAAACCCATGTAAATCATATTTCTATCTAGCTTATCGACACTTGTCGACAGTTTTGTTATCAAATATCTGTGGTATCCATACACACACACACACACATACAAAAACGTTTAAAATTATAATATATAATTTAATTTTTAAATATATCAATATATAAATATATATGTAAATCATTATATTTATATAAATATAATTTATTTTTGGTTCACATTGTATATATGCGTTAGAATGAAAAAGGGGATGATAATAAAAGAGGATGGTGATAGAAATGGTAGAGATGAGGATAGGGAGGGAAGACTAGGATGTGGGTGGGGTTTAGTAAGGTCGCAAAGTACACTCGAAATTTGCTATTCGACTACACCTTGGACCACTCGAAGCTACTCTCTCTCTCTTTCTCTCTCTCTCGTATTCGGTTTCTCTCGTTCTTACGTAAAAGGAAGCTTGCGAAGTTCGTTAAAGCGGCACTAATCTGACGACGATAGAAGAACGAACTTTCCGTTTCTTATCCGACAAACTTCTTCGTCTTGTTCCTTCCTCTAGCGCCAAAATCCTCATCGAATCATTTTCT
This sequence comes from Mischocyttarus mexicanus, assembly GCA_023678845.1. Classification (NCBI taxonomy): domain Eukaryota; kingdom Metazoa; phylum Arthropoda; class Insecta; order Hymenoptera; family Vespidae; genus Mischocyttarus; species Mischocyttarus mexicanus. The sequence continues at coordinate 49,904 of JACGTP010000054.1, read as the reverse complement.
CTCGGCACGGTGATTTAACTCCACTCCGGTGTTCCTTCCACCGCATGAAGGTAGAATAGCAAGAAGAGAAGAAGATGAAGATGAAGAAGAAGAAGATGAGGTGAAAGAGAATCAACTTTCTCCCTCTTCTATCTATCTCTATTTTTTTGTATTAAATAGTAAGAAAGATAAAGAAACAACTCTATGATAGAAAGAGTGAGATGAACTGCGGGTGAAGAAAAGGGGGAAAAAGGGGTTTCTTTGTTTCTTAAGTTCGAGAGCAAGTGAGAGAGAAATTGATGAAACCGGTAGGAAACGAGAAAGATGGAAATATTTACCTCTCCTCACTCTCCCTTTCTCCCCATGAACGTTTCGCACGACGCAAACAGTTTCCACTTTTCCGTGAGAAATTCAACGGCATTATCATGAGCAAATTTGACTTACCTTACTTTCTCTATCTCTCTCTCTCTTTCTCTCTCTCTTGCATTTTCTTTCCTTTCTTACGAGATTTCTTCCAGCATCTTTCGAAGTTCGTCGCATATCTCAGACCACCACCTTCCTCTTTCTTCCTTTTTACCCTTCTTTTTCTTCTTCTTTATCCGTTTTCTCACTCTCTCTCTCTCTCTCTCTCTTTTTTATTTCTGTAGAAGAAGGATAAAACAAAGAAAAATAAGAAAGAAAAAGTACTCTAGCTCGATCGGCTTCTTCTATACCAACCCCCCCTAACGCATCATCTTTTTCCAACGTCTAGCCAAGTGAATTCCGAACGCTTTCTTCTCTCTTCTCTTACGAATTCCAAACTTTTCCGTTCTTCGCAATTTTACCATCCCTTCTCCATCCTCTTGCCTTTACCCCTCCTCACGGTTGCTAGCTTTTCATCCGCCATTTTATGTAGGTTTTTTTTCGGTAGTCCGGGTAAACGAAAGATTAGAAAATTTTCTCCTAAAATCATCTTGTAGTTCATAGATTGTAATGTATATCTCAAAAAGTGAGGTATAGTTTGGAAAGAATGTTCTTCCGAAATGAAGAAAACTATCTTTACTATAACTTCAAAGAATGTTATAGAAGAAAATAAAATTATTAAATAAAATTATCTTGCTTTCAGTATTGCATAACAATAAATTATTAATTTTTCGAACAAACGATTGATTTCTTATATAAAATAGAACAAAATCGAATAGGCTATTTATCGAACCCAACTTTGTATCATTGTATAACTCTGTCAAATAATTTTAATCCGTAGCGTATATTTAATTCAATTTTTTAATTATTTAACATTTTTAATATATACTTGAAACGGAAATAAGAAAATCATTACTGCCGTTATTGCAATATTTTATTTCATACATATATTTTATATCATTTCATTTAATTATTTAATCCAATTTATTTATTTATTCATTTAATTTATTTTTCTTTATGTTTGTAATATATTTGTATTCTCTTGTAATACTAAACGGGAGGGGAAAGAAAAAAGTAAAACCATTAGTATTAATACTACAATAAATATATATTTCGTTTTATATTTGAAAATATGATTCTCCGATTACAATGTTGTAAAAAAATAAATGAATCCATGATGCAGGAAGAGAGAGAGAGAGAGAAAAAAAAAAATTAATAACTTTTCCATTTGATGAAACAACTTATAGGGGACACAATCCGTGTATGTATATTTATATAAAATATATATATATGTATATATGTAGTTTAAGTTAGAATCGTTATTTTGATTCGGCGTCTCAACGACAGCTGCCACTTCGCAGATCGTCTTCTTTACACTTTTCTGCCCTTTCGCAGTGACAAAAAAAAAATAGAAAAAGAGTAAAGAAGATATGGAAAGCGAGAAGGGGTGACAGAGTGAGATAGGTAGATAGATAGATAGAAGAGATTCACGGTCTCGCACGTCTACGAGAAAATCCACGTTTTCGAGCTTACGAGAAGAAGAAAGAGAAATAGTAAGCGAGAGGATAGTCGTCACACTTTTCTATCCTTCCATCTTTATCTCTTTCTCTTCTTTCTCCTACCATCCTCTACTTCTACTTTATTCTTTTTCTTATTTTTTTTTTAATTTTTTTTATATTTCTTCTCCTTCGCGGAAGCCAACCGTGAGAGGGAAGAAGAAATTTACGCGCCATGGATTTTGCTCCTCGTTTGCAGAGAGAAACCCCCCGTTCTACCTTTTCCTAAGGAAGTTGAAGGTTATTCGAGCATACGACTCTAGAGATATCTCGATTAGATATATATCTACTACTCTTTTTCTTTTTTCTTTTTTCCATCCCACTTCGTTCGACCGGTAACAAATTTTTCTTTCTGCTTTCCTATCTGGTATATCAAGATTATGATAATAGTTATTGGTAACATGGAAGGATATATACTATCTTGTTTAATTAAATAATATTATATATATCCTATATATATTATGATTCTTTATATTATAAAATATTTAAAATATCAAAATATTAATTGTGTTTTCAATATATATATTAGCAGTAATCTGGCATGACATTGCAATATCTCTCGAATTCACAATCTCACAACGTAATACTCTATATACTTCAGCGAAAGTAAAATTTTAAAGAAAAAAATAGGATTCTGTATTTTTTAATACGTCTATGTATTGTAATTAAGCTTATCAGAAATTTCATATACATCCAAAAATTATTTTCTGTAATAGTTTTAATCGAATATAATTCATATATACATAAATCTACTTATTAATTATTTAAATATTAAGAAATAGATAACAGCTATTCAAAATTAGGTCACTGGTAAGAAAAGTAGGTCAGCTGTACAAAAACATAACAATCCTATACGTACTGAATGTATTGAGAGAAAGATAGGCAAAGGTGTACGTCCAAGTCAAATGAGCTCAACGTCGGTACTGTTAATATCTCTCGGAGAATTCTAGGAAATTCGTTACATATGAAATACACATAGAAAAACATTCCTTTATTGCCGGCTTAGTCGAGCGTTCAATGTTTTGTTTACGTTCGGTACTCTCCGTCACTCCTCGGCCGGTGTCGACAACCGAACGTTGTCATTTCGTCGTTAGATTTGTATTTGACCTTCGTGTATGTTCGGTAATTATCGAATGTATTCGTAACTACTTTTCGATAATAATCGTTAGTCTTCTTCGAGCGTCGGAAGGTGTAACATGGATATAAGTTAAAGTGACATTTATTTCTCGTCGCGTGTGCGTGTATTCTTTCTTATGCAAGTGATATGCATGTGTGAGCGTGTGTGTGTGTAGTGTTGAAAAGTGACATATACATATATGGATACCTACACTTATGGATATAAGGACAAAGTACATCTAAAGTAAGCTGACCATAATTTTTAACATTTTTTTAACATTTGACAGCACGTTGTCATCAAAATTCCATTGTCAATCGGATGAATAGTTTATGAACGCATATAATACGCAAACATTCGTCATTTATGTTAGAGTTGTATCAGAAATTAATTATTACTCGATCTAATATATTTTTTCTTTTATTAAAATCATATTATAAATTTACAATTCATTTTGCCTTTTTTCCATTTGACATCTTCGTTTAATATAAACACAGAACATATTATTATTTTATGTGTTATGAGATTTATATAGAATAGAGATTAGATCAAATTTATATATATAAAGACATTATCAAATATATTTTGATTACTATAATTTTATTTTTTAAACTTTAAGATAATTAATTAATTTTTTCTCACAAACGCGATTTTAAATATCTCGAGATAATATTATACAATTTTATAGATGATAATATCATGAAGTAGGATTAAAAATGAATCTTATCTATATATATATGTAGTTCCGAGCACATACGTGGCACGTAGATTACGTACCTTCTCGTCTAGGATATTAGGAAGAGTACTCTTAGGATAGAAACTCCGATTAGGGAAGAGAGTAAAATGAGAGAGTAAAGAGAGAGAGTGAGAGAGAGTGAGAGAGAGATGGACATACATGGGAGGATAACAGTTTGCCAGCCTATCCAAGCCTCCTCCACACGAATGGTGAACCGATTTTGGTTGAAATGGCAAGCACGAATAGCATTTCCCTCGAGGATAAAGCTCAAGCACGTTGTATCCCTAAGGAGATTCTACATTTCTCTTTCTCTTTCTGTAGAAGAAGAAAAGCGAGTTGGGATTTCAAAAATCATCGTTGAACGTGCACGGAAGACCTAAGAGTCTTCCTTCTTCTCCTCTCTAAACCATTTTACTGCTTCTTAACTAAAGATAAGAATCATTCTCAATTGGTTTCTCTTATCATTTTGTCCGACTAATTTTCTACATTCTCCTAGGAAATTACTCATTTTTATCCAATTAATATTTTTTTTTCTAAACATACACAGATGTGCATGTGCGGAGTGTGTGTTAAAAGAATCCTTCGATTGAACATAATTTTTATAATAAATGTTTTGTTTTTTTATTACTTTTTTTTAAATAAATTTAATAATTTATTATTATTTTCGTGGTAAAAAGATATAATATATGTTTTTAAAATTAAAATTTTGTATCGTTGTAGTAAACTTTTGCGATTTTTTTTTTAGCAAACGCGTTAACGAAAGTAGTTAAAAGTTTGATTACATTTTTAAATCAACGTATTTTATATGAAAATGATTATTATTATTCAATTAATTGAATACAAATAATCGAACATATAAAGTGTTACGTTAGTTAATTATTATTTGTATATTTTATATACGATGAAATGGATTTATTTCATGAATTTAAGAAAATATTATAATTACATTAATAAATAACAAAATTAATTAGTTATAATAAAATTATTAATCGTAAAATCTCTTTTTAATATTAGACCTAGTAGGTAAAAATAATAGATAGAGTTAATATCAAAGAGAAAATTCTTACTTTGAGAAAGATAGTGAAAATCGAACCGATACTTGAAGTGACTGGTGATTTCTAAAAAAAATGGGAGATAGGGTTTACTTAGCTTATTTTCCTATAGTGGAAGTCACCCCATGTGTTTTGCACCGAGTTACAGGTTACATGCTCGAACGTTATAACATGAATGCGTGTTAGTACCTATATATATATATTTAGTATAGTCTACATTGCGTATGTTTGCGTGTGTGTATATGTGTAAGAGGGAGAGAGAGAGAGAGGGAGAGAACAAGCTAGCCCGTCGGGGTCGGTTTTAATTAGAGAGAGAGTCTGCGTTGGATCCGAGGCTGCAGGACCGAAACAGGCTCTTCGATTAAATTATTAATTAACGTTCTCCTGGAAATACCACATCACATACGTGCCGCGCGTGCGCGTTTACTAACTATGAATAGTATGCCTATGAAGAGAGAAAGAGAGACAGAGAGTGAGTGAGTATGTTGTTTCATGTTTGTGTTTGAGTATGTGGAAAGTTGAGACGAAGAGAGAGAGAGAGAGAGAGAGAATTACATGGATAGATTTTAAATGTATGAGTGTGTATACTAAATACATATAATCTTATGTATCATTTTGTTTGTAGATAGTAATACACGGACATTATACATAAGTAAAGGTGTATTACAAGTTAGACGCATATGTACTTATACTCTTATGCACGACTCTCTACATAGCATAAACGTACGAAGTTAATAACAGTAATACATTTAACAACTTCGGTATTTCTGTGTTTATCCTTTATCGGTTTCTATGAAATTTCTTTAAAAAAAATAAAAGAAAAAATAGAATGAGAGTTAATAATAAGTTTTGATATGTTTTATTGAAATGAGGATAATAAAAGAGAGATCTTAAAGTCGAGTTCAATCGATTTTATTCTCTCTTCTCCTTTTCTTTCTTTTCTCTTTATTTTATTTTTTGAAATAGAAAATGTCAGTTAACGAGATAATTAATAAGATTTTCTTGGTAGAGTGATTAGATGAAAGGTTTTGATAAAAAAAAAAAAAAGAATACAAAGACAGGATAAAGGAAAATCCTTTTGTAAAGTGTCCAGTAAAAAAAAAAAATGTAACAAAGGGGTTTGTCAACGAACGCAGTCTTATTTCGAGTGAATGTTTCGTTGTATGTATATGTACATATATATATAATCTTTAGGGTCAGAGGTTAAAGATGAATCTTTAGAGAGAACAATCGCGGTGCATCCATTCCAGTGTAGTATAATAACGGCAAACTGTATGAACTTTGTGCTTTGTATTAAACTTGTTCAAAGATAGAAACGTTCGTACAGATTTGACCATAAATATGCACATAACTGGTCCATTAAATAGTTTGTTACATTGTTAATTATTTTATTATTATATCTTTTAGAAAATTATTGTACCAAGCTATTCTAAACATGTTTAGGAACCAATTTATTCAAAGAAAAAAAAAAAACATTCCATTTCTTCGATCCATCACACGAAATGATGACTCTCTTCAACTGTAATAGGAAAATTACTACAGTTGGGGGTAGGGATGGGGGATAGGGGATGAGGGGATGATACGAACAAATCTGAAGTAAAACTAGTAGTAATAAACGTCTACTAGGTATCCTTCGTAACGAGCATTTACACTCGTAGAACATAAATGTCTAATCGAGAACCGAAGTTTGACCATCTCACGACTGTCGCTGCCAGGCGTATACTACTCGCCTTAAACCTCTCTCTCTCTCTCTCTCTCTTTTCCCTCCTCCACCTTCTCTTTCTTCTTCCTCCTCGTTTCTCGTTAGTTTCCGGTTAGTTTCAGTCGTTTCTACATCCGTTATTCCTTTTGCTACCAGAGAATTCACCCTCTTTTACCCTCGAGGCTTCCTCTCTTCTTGTATCTCGTCTCTGTCAGAACAAATCCTCCCTCCTCTCACCCTTATACATATATATTCTCTATCTAATTCTATCTCTCTCTCTTTCTCTTTCTTATTTTCTCACTTTCTCTTATTCTCTCTTACTTTCTTATTTTCTCACTTTCTCTTTCTTTAATATGTTCCCAGACTACTCTATTTATCTCTCTCTCTCTCTCTCTCTTTGTTTCCTATCTTATTATCTATCTCTCTTGCACACATTAACAACACTGCTGTCATATTTCTAAGTAAATTTCGTTGTATAATTAACGTTTAATAGTTCACCCTCCTTCCAGCATTGCCTTTTCCTCGTGCTTTCCAACCCCAAGGCTTGTCAGAGAGGAGGGTGACTGTTAAGCTTCCCTCCCTTTTCTTCCTTCTCTTACTCCTCTTTGCTTTTACCTTCTTCTATATCCATCTCTCTTTCTCTTCCTCTTACGTTTCATATCCTATCATTCACGGATTAACCATTTCGAGCAAACGAACGAACGAAAACAACTTTCTTCCTCTATGTTCTTACGATAACTCCTCTGTTCCATGAATTTCGTCGAATTGTCAGTAGAGATTATGGTTACTCTTTGATTTACTATTGCATCAAAGAACACTCTCTCTCTCTCTCTCTTTCTCTTTCAAGGAATAACTATAAAACTTGTCACTCGTTGTAACGAGTAATACTAACAGTTGTCTCTTTTTCTTCAACTATCTCTTTCTCTTTCTCTTCCTTTTTCCTTCCTTTCTCCCTTTTTCCCTATATATATGTATAATGTGCTATCGAGTTTCCGAAAGCGTGTCTATAACGAATTTCACATTTCCGTACGCGAGGTACACTCTGAAGTTTCTATTAACTCGTTTAACTAACATACATAAGTGTGGCTTCCTTCTACTATACGTATGTATGTACGTATCCTATTACTTCCCCTTCCTCTTCTCTTTCCTTTTCAATGTATTTCTCTCTGTCTCTGTCTCTCTCTCTTCTTCTTCTTTCTATTTGAAGTTGTTCTACGAAAAGGGAGGATATCGACAAACGCGTTTGTAAGTTAATACCTAGAACGATACGATAGTAACTAGATAGCATATGTGTTGATAATTTTGATGTATATTTTGTGTTAGGTTGTTTTTTCTATTTTTTTTTTATTTCTTTTTTATTTACTTTCTTCTTTCTTTCTCTGTTATTGCATCGTTCGGAAAGAACAATACATTGCGTAAGCAAATAAATATTCTTTTTTATTTTAAATATTTTTTTCTTTCTTTCTTTCTTTCGAAAGGTAAATGTAAGATCCTATGAAAGTCGTTGAAATTAATTATAAACGTTTGAAGAGAGAGAGAGATACAAATAAAGAAAAAAAAACGTTGTTTAATAAATAAATGAATATGCGAAGAAATATATAAGAAGAAGAAGAAGAGTGTACATAAGAGGAGAAGACTACGGTGTACATATCTTCTTGTATCTCTGATATTCCCTTGAGAAATATAGGAAGAAAGGGGTAGATAGAAAGATAGATAGAAAAATATATAGATCGATAGATAAAAGGATAGAATAAGTAAGAGAGAGAGAGATACGCGTTCGCATTCGTAGCATGTACGATTGAGAAAAAGAAAAAGAAGACGAAGAGATATAAGAAGGTTGGAAAGGGTTGGTTGGTGGGTGGGTAGTTGGGTTGTTATATTATTTTTCAATTGGTCGACCGATCGCGCACGAAGGGATTTTATATCCCAAATGTAATTGGACTTGACTTTCCTGTTGTGGTAGTAACACGTTCCTTATGAAATAAAGGCAAGATAAAAAGAGATAGCAATATGTATATACGTATTTATTACATACGTATGTGTAGAAAAATAAATAGCAATGTAGAAAATAACATTAGGTTGGTAGAAAAAAAAAAGATGTCGAATTTTTCCCATTGAATTATGGCCAAAAATCTGATTTACTTTTTTCCATCAACTTTATATGTATATGTAATAAAAATATTCTATAATATAATAAATATATAAAAAAAAATAAAAATATTTGAATGTATAAACGCTGCGTGCAAAGTAATACAAGAGAACAGCTGTAAGAACGGAGTATGATGGGGAAGAATTGAGAATAGGGAAAGTAAGGAGAGTAAATACTTGACGAAACGTGTAGGATATCGTTTAGGTGAAGCATATATTTTATTTGTGCGTTAGTATGTATATTTTTTGGGACGAATATAGTATAATAGTAGTAGTAGAAAGAAGAAGAAGAAGAAGAAGAAGATATACGAGAATTGTCCTGGAAGGGAAAACACGTTTCATGGAAGGATTTCGAAAAAGGATTTTGAGAAAGGATGATCAAAGGGACGTGTGGGTACTACCGTTAGGATATGATGTTGTATACGGTAAATCCGGCGTCACGACATAACAAAATAAAGCATGCGTATATACATGCAGGATACCGGCATTCGAAGCATTATCGAATGAATACACGCTTACGATAGATTGTTGTATATGTGCTGTTGATACCATACGTGTATGTTAGTATACGTTTATACGTGTAATAACGCTTGACGCAACTACTACTACTACTACTATTACGTACCAGAATACATAGAATCGCTTAAATCCCACTGTGCTCGATTTTCCACGGGGATGATTTCCCGTAGGAAGATATCAAAGGGCCGTCAAACGTCAGGGAAGAAAATGCAGGATGTATCGGTAACGTTAAACGTTAACTCGTTTATTTGTGTCTATAGGTATACAGATCTATGCAGATATATATCTTTTTTTTTTTATTTATTATCTTTATTTTTTGTATAAATATAATATATTGTAAAGTAGCTTTGATATTGGTTTAAAAAATTGTTTAATACGTCAAACGAGTTACATCACAATGACCGTATATCTTTTTTTTCTATCTATCTATCTATCTATCTATCTATTTCTTTCTTTTTTTATTTGATATTTTTCTATCAATGAAAAATATAATGTTTATTTGTTTTTACAAAACCACACCATTCCACAGAAGTGCAATCAAATTAAATCTAAAAAAAAAAGAAAAATCTGTGTATCGTTGATAAAAAGAATAGAAAAAGAGAGTTGGGTGTATCAGAGTGTATCGTAGCTCTCAGGGAAAAATAAAATAAAATTTGTGTTGGTTTCCTCGTAAATAACAGGCATGCATGAACCTGATGTCTCATTGTATAGAACTAGGGAAAAAGAATGAGAGAGAGAAAGAGAGAAAAGTGATGATGGTGGTTATGGAAGGTGGATGAAGGGAAAGGAGGAAAGGGTGGCCATCGTGGTTAACAAAGTTCCAAGTGGCCACGAGTCAAACGTGCATAATTTAACTTTGAAGGGCTTAGGTACTTCATTGTAAAAACGTTTATTATCGAATTACTTTCTTTCTCGTGGGAAAAAAAAATTCAAACTCGCGACGATTCCCAAGAGAGAAAAAGAGAGAGAGAGACAGGTAGAAGGTAGAAGAGAAGGGAAAAGAGAATCTCGAAACGAGAATAAAAACTTTAGTTGCTGTAAAAAATAAAAATACTGGTAACATTTTGAAAATGATATATGAGGATAATGCTTTGTTATTACGCGATATGATTTTAATCGCATTTTTTAAGTTCAACTTTTTGTATTATTATTTTCGTAGAAATTAATTTTTTTTTTCCACGAAACATTGGATAATAGTATTATTTTTTCAAAGAGGTACGCTTGTTTTTATGTGTATATGTGTGTGTACGTATGAGCATATAATAAAAAGAAAGAGATTTTATAATTTTATTTTATTTTTGTTATTATTTTTAATTTCTCATAAAATTGTGAAATACAAACAAAAGCGAGAATAAAAATAACAGATAATAATAATAATAATTGTTTCTTCTATCATTTGTTTATTATTTCTAACAATTGTCTCCTCTCTTTTTGTTCCAGGTAAAAACCCTTGGAATCTAATTTACTCTCTGCTTGGGTGCCTGGGTGGGTTTGCTTCAACGTGTCTCGGTCACGTTTACAGCAGACTATGTTAGATCAAAACAGAAAAATTACTAATAATCATTTTTCATCTGATTGTGAGTGAGAACGTAAATGAGTGAGTAAACACGAGAAAGAAACGAGAAAGAGAGAATGAAACAATATAAAAAAAATCGTAGAAATATTTCTACGAGATGTTTCTTCTCTCCTTCGTGGTTCTATTTTTTTTGGAATATTTTTATTTCAAACTGCATCCAATCATCGATGATTATTTATATAATATCCTTAAAACACTCTTCTACTTGTTCTTCTATTTCGTATTTTTGTCTCGTTTCGAACAAAAAAAATTCATCACAAAGATTCATCGTTCGAGATTAATTTGATACGCGTGATATTTTTTTCAAACCTACTCCTTTCGTTTCTTATTCTATTTTTTTTTCTTCGTCTATCTTTTTCTTTCAAGCGTTCACCAATTAATGATAAAAAATATCCATGAATGAATACCACTACCACCACAATCACCACGAGGTTTCATAAAAACGATGATATATATTGAAGGTGGGTTTTGATTACGAAGAAGAGACGAACTTTACTTTCGTTTCTGCACCGCATTCTCATCGTCTCTCTTCTGGTAAGAGAAAACCGACAGAAACAGAGAGAATGAGAAAGAGAAAAAGATAGATAGATAGAGGGGGGAAGTAGGAGGCAGGAGGAGTGGGAAAGAGGGAGAACACCCTCATCGAGACATTCACGGGAATTAAGAGTACAGTTCGAATCACGCTCGTGTCCTTGTTAAGCACGTGGTAATAGTGTTAGTGAGAAGTAGTAGAGAGGGAGATGGTTGAGAAAAGGAAAGGGTTAGACGTAGAAGGGTGGGAACAGGAACAGGAGGTGGAGTTAGGGGTAGAGGGAGAGGCACGACTTGTATCTCGAGTGGAATCGAGTCGTCTCGAGTAGTCGCCGTCGTCGTCGTCATCGTCGTCGTCGCCGTCGAGTTGAAAACGAAAGTATAAAAAGAAAAAGATGGAAGGAAGAAAGAAAAAAAGAGTGAGAGAGGGAAAGGGAAAAGGGTAAAGGGGAGAGAAAAATCTTTTTTATATTTGACAATCTTTTAGAAAAAAAAAAATAAATAAATAAATATCACACTAACCTACCCATTTTCATTTATGTATTTTTTGTTGTTGGCCTCGTATTTTCCAGCAGTAGTATTATCGTCATTCGTGATCATCATAGTCATTGTCATCATCATTCTCGTCGTTGTTGTTGTCGTTGTCGTCGTTACTGACGTGCACGGTACAACATTCTCGAGTATAATTAAACTCAAAAGCTAGGAATTGCTGGTAGGCTTCGTTCTCCGTTACCTACATTTGTGATTCGTAACCATTGTGTTAAACGTAGTATGTATGTGTATGTGTGTATGACTGTGTGTGTGTGTGAGGGAGAGAGAGAGACAATTGGTGATCGTGTATCGCTCTTGCAAACCCGGAGAAGTCGATTTCCTGGCAAGCAGCAACACACGACCATTACTACTATCATGGCAGGAACATAGTAGTAACAACAACACAACATAACAGTAACAGAGCAGGGAAAGCTTGGTGCCTGTTTCATTCTTCTTCCTTTGTTTTCCTATTCTAGGGGAAGTCCCTTCTACGTATGTTAACGTAGAATGAATAAGAGTGAGAGGGAAAGGGAGAGATAGAGAGAGAGGAAAACATGTTTTCTCGTACTATGATTCCACGCGTGTCATACCATCGCATAGTATTCGTGATATGAGTTCAGATACGATGCTCGTCCTATTGTTCTATATACTTCTCTTCTCTCTTTATCTATATATATAAGTATGTGTGTGTATATATATTTTGTGTGTATGTGTGAGTCAGTTAAATAGTAGAAACCCTGTAGATTTTTTACCCGAAATAATTATAAACGTGTTATTTTTTTTAATATTGAAATGCATATGAAATTAATTTTATTATACACTAAAGCTTTAATACTCTTCTTACTCAAATTATTTAAACTAACCGAGTATTTATTGTTTCTCCTTTTTTTTTTTTTTAATAAACATTCTCTTTTTTCATTTTTTCTATGTCTCCCCAGAAAAAATTCCCTCTAGACGATTCTGATTGATTCGAGATTAGGCGATTAGCCTCAAATCGAACTGTGCGTTAGAGTCATTTATTCTCCTTTCTTTTTTCTATTTTCTGTTATATTATAGAGAGAGAAAAAAGAGGAAAAAATAAAAGAATAAGAAGGAAGGAGAAGAAGATGATGAAGGGAATACACGTATCGGTGGTGGTGGTTGTGGTGGTGGTGATAGAGGGAGAGAATAATAGTTGGTAGTAACGATTTCGTATCCGTGTTTTTCTCTTCGTTTCTATCACAGTTATAACGTGCTTTTTTTCTTTCGATCATTTTTCAAGAGGGGGGAAAGAGAAACCTCAGGATTATGACGCTCGTACAAAGTTAGCCTTGCCATTTGTTATTTCCTTTCTTTCTTTCTTTCTTTCTCTCTCTTTTTTATTCTGTATATACGTATATTTCTATTTCAGTTTTTATATATAATATATAAAATTTTATACAAAGAATAAGAAATATATATATATATTTTGACGTTAAGATGGAGAGTTGAAATTTTCTAAAAGTAAAATTACTGCAGTGTAAACGACACGAGAATTTCATACAGTTCATCGAACCGATTTAATCTAAGAACCGAATTAATCGGCTACGTTGATCTCGTTTTACGTAATTGATCGTGTTCGTGGTATCAAGAAAATTTATCGGAAACTATTACGTTATTCCAATCGGTTTTCGTCGCCTTAAGAACGAGTTATCGAAAGAAGGGAGACTGTGAGTAAAGGAAGTTAGTAGGTGGTAGGTGGTAGGTTGTTGGTGGGGTTGGGTTGGGTTAGAAGGAATTGAGAAGGGTAAGAGAGAGAGAGAAAGAGAAGATGAAAGAGAGACTTGATTAGAATTAGACAAGTTGAATAGCATGCTCTGATGTGATTCAAACCTTATCGTCTTCAGATGATTCAAACTGGATTACCTTGTTTAAAGAATAATCGATCTTTTCATTGTTAAAACGTTTCGATGAATCTTTTTGTCTCTATCTTTAGTATTTATCTCTATCTAATTCGAGTAACATAAGATATCTGATATTATATTCTTTAAACGTTTCAAACACTTACGCTAATTTTTTTAACGAAAATAGAAAAATGGAAAGAAAAATGATTAAAATAAGAAAACTATTGATTCGTAAACGAAATTTAAAATTAAAATTGTGATTTTTAAATTACAAAATATTAAGCATAGAGATTTAAAATAGTGCATTTTTTTAAATTAAATTTACCAAGATAATGTTTCCTCGAGCAATAAATAATAGTAATTTCATTTATCCAACCAATGTATTAAAAAAATATTCGAATTGTTTGGAAATAACAATTGATTGACGTAATAGAGAAAGAGAGAGAGAAAGAAGTAAATTAAAATATCACGTCAACGTTATTTGATTTTTGAATATTGATGAAAATTCAACTTCAGGATTCTGCATCAACCACAGAAAAACAAATATGAAAATATGAAGAAAAAAAGTATTGGGAAAGGTTATAATAACGTCGAAGAACATTAGTCAAAAAAAAAAAAAATAAAAAACTATAATTCCAATTGACGTAAGAATAGTGCAATTTATTTTGGAATAGGAAGGGGAGTCAAGTATGATTGATCTTTCTTTCTTCCTATTTTTGTTTTGTTTTTTTTTGTTAATCTTTTTCTTTAGTAAACGGTATCGACAGTTCAACTGAAACATATCGACGACGTGGTAAAAGTTCGTTTCGAAAGAAAGAGAGAATGAGAGAATAAAATAGAAACTTTACTTTCTGTGTATATACGTACTTGATCTTATTCAAACGTTAGTCGTGTTAATTCGGCATTTATTTGACTTTTGGTGAGATCGACAGGTAGAAGTTTGAATAAGGGCTTTAAATAGAAAGTGAATATTAAGAAAGTTTAACGAACGTTAATGTTTTATATTAACTAATTGTTAGATTGGTATACTCATGTTTGCACCATGTGTGTATGTGTGTTGTGTGTAAGTAATAATTAAAGTAATTTTAATATTTTAAATAAAGATAATAATAATAAAAATTTCTTTTCAATCTGCAGATATAAATTTAGAATTGTTGATTTATAGTTGCATTAATTTGTTTACGTTAACAAAAATTCAGCTCATATAAGGTTAAAAGATTATTATTATTATTAGTTTAATAATTATATAATTACAAAAATATATATATCTACATTAGGTCAACTAATAATTATATTTTAATTTAATATACGTACTATTTAATAGCTTTTAGTAGAATTTTATTATTATCAATTTTCCCCCTATTATTTATCTTTCATTCAATTATTAACATCGCTATTATGAAACTTATTAGGTTATTTTATATAATAGCCAATCAACAATGTCTGAAAGAGGGTAGTTATAAAGAACCTTTTCTCTCTCTCTCTCTCTCTCTCTCTCTCTCTCTCTCTCTCTCTCTC
>JACGTP010000054.1:8437-22534 GCA_023678845.1 Mischocyttarus mexicanus | reverse complement strand
TACTAATACTAATACTAATACTAATACTAATACTACTACTACTACTGATGTGCAGGGGTTGGTGTGAGCATCGAGTGTATGGTGGTGGTTGGTTCCTCGTCGTTCTCTCGCTAACATGAAAATGGATTCTCTGGGATTCGGGCTACGGGAATTTCATTCGAACGGGAATTTGCTTTGGTGAAAGAGAAAGAGAGAGAGAGAGTGAGTGAGAGAACATGATAGATAGATAGATAGATAGATAGATAGGTGGATGGAAGATATTTCAGATTTAATATATAAAAGTAGTCTAATCATTTTTTTATATTTTTTTTCATCTTTTTTAATTCTAATTTTTATTCCACTCTTTTACACGTCTTCTTTTTTTTCATATTTATTTGAAAATCCGAAAAAGAACCTATATGAATCGATATATTTATCATCGAATATTCGTAGTCACGTAAAATTTGCTTTGCCAAAAAAAATAGAAGTAGATAAATAAATAAATAATATTACGAGATTAATATAAAAGAAAAGTAGTATAATTCTTCAATTTATTTTTAATCAAATTTCTATTTCATTTTTCTACACGTCTTTTTGTTCTTAATGTTCGAGTTATCAAATTCATTTTATAAATCAAGAAAAATTGATTAAAAAATAAACATATAGAATATATATCGTATCATCGAATATTCATAGTCACGTGGAAACTTAATCATCACGAGGTTAACGAAAATTTTATTAAAACATATATGTATGGGGGTCGCTTTGAAACAAGAGAGATAGATAATCTTATCGTGGTTTCTATCACATACATATATATACACAAACACACACACACACACATTCATTGTATAGTTTGCAGGGCAAGAATACTGCACGAGAACCTTTAGTATAATAAATGTAATTTTATTATGCATTCTACGCATAATACACACGCATATACAATGTCTTTCAAAATACAAAATAATTTTAGGAACCAGAACGTAATATCATAAGTCTTCCAACTCGTTTCAAAAAATATATCAACTATTATTTGAACTTATGATATAAAATAAGTAACTTACTTGTAAATAATTCATGTGAAAATAATTACACGAATAACTGTGACAGGAAAATAACAATAATTCGGTTTAAACAAGATTATTATCGAACATGAGTACGATTAATACGAACTATTTTTCTTATTTTAGTATACCGAAAGTGTCTTTTAAGTTATGCTAACGTATCTCACTTGAAAAGTCCTGTATATATGTATATGTTATATAAAATATACATCCTGTTGAGGTGTTTAATTTTCATACGATGACCTCAATGCGTTGTACCTACACGTCGTTCAAAGGAAATAAACGGGAGAAAAACCCACTCTATGGCTTTATTTTTGTTCATGTTCGATCCATAAGAATACTAGAAGAAAGCAAAAAGAGAATAGAAATAGTGGCAGGGAAATGGAGGAGGGGAGTGGTATCTTCGACACTCCATAAACCGAATATTTCCGTAGAAAAAGGATACTATAAAGTAGTTCTCTCATGGTGCATAAAGTCCGGTTGAGTTTTCTTTTTCATAGCCAGAACGTTTTACATCTTTGTATCGTAAAACCATCTATACGGAGATATCTGTTGAGAAAAAGAAAAAAAAAAAAGAGAAGACGTTAGGTTGAAAAGGTGGTTGGGAGGAGAAGAAGAAGAAGAAAAAGAAGAAAGAGGAGCAAGGGTGAGAAAGAAAGCATGCATAAGTCATTCTACATATCGATGTTTTTCTTACAAAATATCCTTCTATCGAGAATACGTCGAGTATTTGGTGTTAAAAATAGCTTCTTCTAAAATTTTTTTTTAAATGATCCATCGTTTTAGGTTTCAAGCAACTTTGGAACAATTCGGTTCGACGAATATTTTATATATTTTTTTTTAATTTGATTATACAAATTAATAAATTGACAGATTTGTGATTGAAAAAGAAACGATGTTACGTATTAGAAAAATATATAAAAAATGTTTAAATTATAATGTTTAAATAGTCAAATTTGTATAAAGCACTCTCAATTTCGTTTGAATCTTTTTTTTCTTCTCATTTTAAAGACAGTAATCGCATGGGGGAGTTGTTAGAGATCAATGGGTGTGTGTATTCCCTCTGAGGAAAGTGTCTACCTTGAAAGTTTGAGAGTATCGAAGGAAATGGGAATAAAATCATGGAGAAGGGATGGATGATTCAGGTTGAGGGTGGTGGTAGGACTCGGTGAACCGATCAGGAACGATAAAATCGTATAGAGTTTCTCAGTGAGAGTGAGAGTGAGAGAAAGTGAGAAAGAGAGAAAGAGAAAAAAGGAGAAGGAGAAGGAGAAGGAGAAAGAGTGAAAACCTTCCCAAACACGTAACCATCGTGTTATCTATTAGTTTTCCCCGTGATAAACGATTTGCTTCCTTCCACGAAAACTTAGCGCGTAAATCGTTCGAGAAAGAGGATAAACCGACGTTTTCGATCGGTTCAAACCCCCTTCATCTTCATCATCATCTTTTATCTCTTTCTATCTTTATTTCTTTTTTCTTCCTTTCTCACTTTTCTTTTTTCTTTTTTATACCATACTTTTATTTTCATTGGAATTTATTAATTAGAGATTAAATTAGATTAATCTAATAATATAATATAATAATAATAATAATTTATATTATAACATATTATTATTTTAAATATAAAATAGAAAATAGATTATATCGAAATGGACAGGAACGCGGTAATAATAACGACCTTGTTACAAAATGTGAATTATTATACCGTGGTATAATATTTTTTTGGTCCGGGAAAAATCGGTGAAGAATATAGAAGAAAGTAAAACGCGTACGCGTACGTTTTTTTTTTTTCTAGCAATTTTAACGCGAAGGTAAAAAAAAAGAAAAAGAAGAAAAGAACGCTTATCTTAACCGAGTGACATTTTATAAAAGCGGACGACACTAAACGGACTCTTGGTTGCCTACAGTTAGCCGGTGATTCAACGTAGTTGGTGAAAATAACAGGAAAAATGGGTAAGGGAGAGGGGAGGGACATAAAAAAATAAAAAATGGAGGAGGAGGAGGAAGAAATAAGTGGAAAAAAATGTGAGTTCTTCATAGAGTATAGTGTAAGAGAGAAAAAGAAAGGTACCTGAAACGTTCTCTCTTTCTCGTCGTCTTCATTCAAAAGCCTCGAGAGAAAATACGCTTTTCGAATAAACTCGAAATGACGTACGAACTCCTGCATATTTTCCATGAAACGGTAGCATCCCGTATTTTAAAAGAGAAAGAAAGAAAGAAAGAAACAGAGAGAAAGAGAGTGCATAACGTTTTTAGAAAAAACTCACGGACTTTCGGACCATCCTTGTTTTTTTTTTTTTTTTTATTCTTTCGAACACTTGGCCCCTTTTGCTTAAAAATATATAAGAGGAGAAAAAAAAATGAAAAAATGAAAGAAAAGAGATGGAACAAAAACAAAACAAATCGTCCAAACCCTTGCTAGCAAATGAGGAATACATAATACTGTCAGAAAGGGAGTACTGTAAGAGAAGGGGGTAGTTGAAAGTGGGGTAAAAGGGATAGGGAAATATATGCAGCATTCGTTTTTACTTTTTCGTTGTTGGTTTATTTAAATTACACGCTGTTTTCTTCAGAAAGAAAGATTTAACGAAGATCCTTCGAATCTCGTATATTAAGAATATATAATTTATTACATGTATGTATGTATTCGTTTATTGACCTCTTTTCTCGAGTAGGTTCAAGTATATACTACACATACTTATTTTACAAAAATATATCGAAATTTAAACGCTTTAAATTCTGTGTGTATGTGTGTGTGTGTGGGGTACATCTTTTTAGAATATAATTGACTCTTTTTTTCCGAAAATCTTTTGCTAATAATTTTCTTTCCCTAACCATTTTCCTATCTCGTTAGATAAAATTTTTCGTATATTTAAAGAGGGTCATTACTACGAAATTTCATGTAGTATGTTTGTTGTTTCTTTCTTTCTTTTTTCTTTTTTTTTTTTTTTTTGATATCATTAAAGCGAAGTAATAGTTATGTGACTTTTTTATATGAAGAAATATTTTATGGTAGAAATTTATGTGATATTTTTTTTTCTACTCTTTTCTCGTAAGGGGAAAAAAGAGATATGGAATTTAAAATGATTTCGTTTAGCTTCAAGTATTCTAGATAAAAATTATATACACGGTTTTCAAGGGTTTGTAAATTAGAAACAGAAAGATGGAGAGAGAGAAAGAGTGAGAGAACAAAATATATCGATCTACTTTATTTTATTGTATTTTATTTTATTTTATTTTATATTTTGTATCATTTAAAGGAAAGCTACAAGTTTATACGAATTGTTGGTATGAAGAAATAATATTTATGGATAAAATTTAGTGTTTATCTTAAGGTGGTAGTGAAAGGGGGAGAAGAAAGAACACGGAATGTTTCGAAAAGATATTTCGTTTAGTTTAAGCATTTCAAATGAAAATTATATACACGCTTGGAAAGGTTCGTAAAATAGAAATAGTAAATGAAAGAAAGATACTGACGTGAGCTTTATCGTATTTCTTTTTCGGTCACGCAATGGAACGAAAAATATTAGAATATCTGACAAAAATATGGTTCTTTGGCGAATACTCGAAGCGTTCGTGATTAAGTGGACTGGAGGAAGAAGAAGAAGAAGAAGAAGAAGAACATTTTTATTTAACACGAAAATAAAAGACACTGAGACAAAGAGAGAGAATGAGACTGAGATTGAGAGAGAAACAGAAACAGAAATTCTGAGATACGTTTTTGCAGGATCTTGTTGATAAATTTAAAAGAAAAAAAGAAACATTATTTATTTACAGTTAATCTTAAACAAGAAAAAAATCTCTATCTGGAATATAAAAAAAGAAAGGGTGAAAATGGGTGACATACAATTGAGTAGATTTTGAAAGAGATATTCTTATCAGATATCAGAATTTGATTCGCGTCGTTTAGCACCTAAAAGAGGACGAGAAGGAGGAGGAAGGAAGGAAGGAGATGAGTGGAGAGAGGAGGGAAGTATTTCGCGTTTTGCACGCACGAACGATGAGAGCTCGTTCGTTCGAGTGTGTGTATGCAAAATCGGATTTCTGTACGGTTCGGTTCGCTCTGACGTATGTATAGAACGCAAAACATGCTGCCCGGCAAATATTAATGCGCTCATTAGCCTTGCTTCATATTCATGTTATGAAAATTCATCGTTAATTATGTAACGCGTGGCCCGTCCTATCCAAGCAAAGCATGCAAGCAAGCAAGCAAGCATGTGAGTATTGCTAGTGAAACGAAATGAAACGAAACGAGACGAAACGAGACGAAACGAAACTAAACATCCGCGAGATTTATCGAACTATCAATTGATCGATTACAATTTTATATTATTATTATTATTAATATTATTATTGGTAACTCTTATATTTATCAATGTTATATAATCTTACAATTATTATTGTTGGTTACATCCTGTCACGTATTTTTCCAAATTATTTATTTCGTAGTAGTAAAACTAAACCACGAGTAATACTATTTCAGTAGTTTAAATGACAAACTTACCAACTTTCAGTGATTTAAACCAAAGACAAACGACTATTATTTTAAATAATCAAAATAAATTATTAGCAGCATTAAGAACATTTTTCGCTACAACCAATAGATAAAAAGTTATTTCAAATAATTTTTTTTTCTATTGATTTACCCTAAATATATATATATTTTTATTTTTATTTTCACGTATAAACCGAACTCATTTAAAAAGGCAATTGAAAATATTTCCTTACGTTTGAAATGAAAAAATCTCGATTTATATTTAGGAAAAAAAAAATATAGAACTAATGCCAATTCCTAAACATCATACGTTCTCTTACACCTCCTCGTGCTCGATCGATGCGAATTTCAGGTTTCTCGTTCCCCCCTAGTACCTCTCTTCTCATCTTTTACCCATATTCGTTGGCTTTGAAAAGGAAAAACGCATTCGCGTTTCAGTTTCGGCCATTGCGAGGAAAGGTGATGGAGGTGGTGAGGATGGGGAGATGGTAGTAAAGGTTTGAAAATTAATGGCGAAGGTTTCGTTCCAGATTTGCCGTTTCTGTTCTTTTTATTTCTTCCTTTCGTTCCTTCATCCATTCACATTAATCACTCTGGCCGCGAGTTCACCGCGTCTATGAACGTTTTTTTTCCCCCTTTTTTTCCTTTTTCTTTTCCTTTTCTTTCTTTCTTTCTTACTAACTCTCTCTCTTTCTTTCTTTATCTTGATTTCTCTCTCTCTTACTCTTACTTTTACTCTTTCCCTTACTTAGCACGTTTTGTTCTCACGATATATACAACACAACGCTTTTGGCGGTGTGCAACTGCTACCTTAATGGGTTTCAAGCTTGAAACGAAACGTTGGATTATGGGATGGTAAGGGGGTAGAGTTGGGGGGAGGAATTGGAAGGGCTACGCCATCAGAAACGCCACAATAAACTTCGATAAGGTCGACTTAAATTACCGTGGAGGTCGCGGTACGGTGATTTTCGAATCTCACCTCTCTCTCTCTCTCTCTCTCTCTCTCTTTCTCTTTCTCTTTCATTTACTATAATATTCTCTTCCTTTTTCTTTCTCTTACTTCCTACCCAACCATCCCTATCTTCTTCCCCTACAGTTTTCCTCTTCTTTCAAAACGTAAACTCCTTCCGGAGGTATAAACTCGCAAAGAAGAAGAAGCGTCATCGGCTTCATTTATTATACCGAGTTGAAAGAAAAGTTCTATTTTTTTCCCCGATTCGTCTCATTCTTTTATATATATTTTTTTTTAATTTTTTATTCTTCAACCATTAAACGTTGTACAATTTTTATCATCGTCGTGTTCTCGTTCATTTTCAAGATTTTTTTTTCGAATAAGGAAAATGCGAGATGGAAAGCATTTTCGTAACAAAACGAAATAATACTTAATGTGTTTTTCTCTTTCTCTCTCTTTCCTTTGAGACAAGTTCCTTACCACACTTTCTTCCCCTCTCCTCCATATTCCCCTTATCATCCTTTTTTTTTTATTGTCTTTACAAGTTTTATTATTCGAAATATACAGAAGAAACTATGTCGAATCTTAGAGCGAGATAATTATCCTCGAATGCAATTATTCCCTCAGGTTTATATTCCTCCTTCTCCTCTTTCCTTTCTTACCGTTCATCATTCTCCTTCTTTTCTCTTCTCTCTTCTACAATGTCTTCAACAACCTCACATTTTTTCTTCTCGCCACAGACGACATCGTTGGAGTAATTGCGCCCAGGAGAGCAGGCTGCGAAAAGCTTCGCTTGTGAACAGAAAAAAAAAAATAGAAAATTTAAATTGTTCACCACTCTGTCTCCTTCTCTCTGTCTTTTTTCTCTCTAACTTATTTCTTTTTTCGTTTCTTTTTTCCTTTTCTTTCTCGTACATGCGCCTTACGTACCATACTCTTCTCCTGTCTTTCATCCATCTTACTGTCACACCGAAATTTATCCGCGACCACACACCTGTCGAGATGATAAGCAAGAGAGAAAGAAGGAGGAGGAGGAGAAAGAGATGGGTATACTACTTGTGCACTGTACTCTACTCTCTTGGTTGCACGAAAAATAATTTTCTTTTTCCCCCGTGAAGAAAATCGCCCCGGCAGCTGCGATATTTCTGATGTACGTAGCATCGTTAAAGAGAAGGATGCCTCTTGAAATAAAAAACAGAAAAAAAATAAATAAATAAAAAAACAAAGGAGGTTGGTGATGGTGGTGGTGGTGGTGGGTGGTTTTATTCTTATTCTCTTCTTATTCTTCTCTTTATTTTTTCTTTTCTTTTTTTTATTTAAATTTTTCTTCTTCCTCCTCCACTTCTATTTCTTAAACAACATCCAGAGGTAACAAATTTTTACCCCTCTTCTTTTTTTTCTTCTTCTACATAATTAATTCGTTGCTCTTCTTTTCTACTTAATTAATTAATTAATATATTTCAAAGAGTGTACACCTGGTTTAAAGCTCATTCATTGCTTATGCATATTTGTGTGCAATTTTTACCCGTTCACTTATGTTTCACTTATATAGTCTAATTTATATTACTTATATTAATTTATGTTATTAAAATATACAGTCTATTTTATACATGTAACTTAAATTTGCATCTTTGTCTTTGAAATTTCAATTACTAACTATCTCTATGTGTATTTATCTATTTCTCTATCTCTCTCTCTCACTTTGATACATACTTTTCGGAAATATACGATACGGACTAGTGAAATCTATTATTTAATAGGCTTCGCTATGGTTTCCAGGTTCTCATGAATATAACGAAGCAGTAGACCGAGTCACCGATGAATATATAATTTCATCGTTCGCCAATTACATATTCTCCTACGTGCCCAATTACTAATCGACGTATATATGTATATATATGCATGTATATGTCACTGTTAAATTGTATAATTTCATTTAAATCGTCTAAAACACCTCCCCTATATGCTTTTACCTCAAATAACTATAAACTTTTATTTTTGAGTAGGTGGATGATAGGATGAAGAGAGGGGAATCATGTAACGTGAATTTTGTTGTACACTTAAACTAGTAGTTTCTTTTTTGGAAACTAACGAGGTTATTTATATATGAATTCATAAAAGGAGAGTAATTAAAGTACCAGAGAGAAAGAGAGAGAAGTTTGAAATTTGATGATTTATTTTTAACCCTTTGAGTGCTATAAATGCATATATGTGTTTGGTAAAAGTTACTTGTATGAATTCTAAACACGTATATGTGTTTGTCAATATAAATGCAATTAATGTACTATTGGTTAGTTGTGTATTGATCATTGTTTCGAGTCTTGTCACATATTGAAATTATAGAAAATATTATCAAACAATACTCTTTAATTATTAAATATTATTTATTATTAGCTACTAGTTAGGTAAATGAAAATCACTTCAGGTAAGAGAGTATAACTTCAGGTAAATAATTTCATGAACTTATCTAGTAATATATCTTATTAATGGGATTTAATAAAGTAATGTCAACATATATACACACATACATACATAACATATACTCGAATAACGTGAATTTTGTTCTATCAAAGTCTTATCGTTCACAGTGTGTGTGTCTCATAATTGTAAAGTTAAGTTTGATATTCGATGATTCATTACCGATATTCGCGAAGTTACCTTTTCCGAGTTCA
This sequence comes from Mischocyttarus mexicanus, assembly GCA_023678845.1. NCBI lineage: Eukaryota > Metazoa > Arthropoda > Insecta > Hymenoptera > Vespidae > Mischocyttarus > Mischocyttarus mexicanus. The sequence continues at coordinate 13,372 of JACGTP010000054.1, read as the reverse complement.
TCGAGTAAGCGTAGTAGTAACCCCTTAGAAAAGGAGGAGGAGTGGTGGAAGGGATGAAGGAATAGTATTCTCAGGATTGCCTGGAAAATCGTCTAATCTCCGTGTTCGCGAAAAGTCGAACAGCGAAATGAACTCTCGTCACATTGAATGCTACATCATTGGTTAGGTACATATATAGTAGTATTAATAGTAGTAGTAATAGTAATAGTAGAAGTAGAAAGTACCGAGGCTTTCACGAATCTTGACGTTTACTAGAATACGAATTAATTGAATGGAAGGAAAAACGAAAGAAAGAGAGACGAACGAATGTAAGATATCAAATAAAAGAAAGAAAGAATGAGAGAAAAGTAAGAACATTGAACAGGTTACTTGCCACATGTATCATTTGCTTAATGAATCAAAATATCCAAAGATTGTTTTAATGAAAAGTTGTACGAAACTAGAAAATAATTGAACAAATTGAGATATAAAATAAAATTTAAAAAAAATTAGATTATAAAAATTAGAAATAGAGATAGAATGATAAATACAAGAATGAAAAAAAATAAATAAACAGTAAATAAGGAAATGGAAGTATAGAAATTTGAAGTATTAATAAAAGAGACAGAAATACTGGAAGAAAAGGAAGGGGTGGTAACTGTTGGATAAAAAGGAGAGAAGAATGAATGAAAAAAAGTGAATGACTGAGAGAGTGGGCGAGAGAGAGAGAGAGAGAAGAAAATAGGAACAAGAAGAAGACGTTCCTTTTTATGGGTATCAGCTTTCAAAGTAGCCTAGTGGATAAGCTCGATTTACGAGACGGATGAACGAGAATAGATCCTCGTAAGGATCGACCTTCGATGGGGTACATTCTTGATTAAATCCACGTCGGCCGAACGGACCTCTTCGGATTAAATGTAAAAAGAGTGTGTGTGTGTGTGAGAGAGAGAGAGATAGAGGAAGGAAGGGGAGATAGATAAAGATAGAACTAGCTGTTCTAGAGATATCGAATTGGTACGGAAAGGGATTTGCTTTCTTGCACTAGGAAAAATCTTGCTTCTATCTTTTCTTTTTTTTTCCCCATTTTTTTTCTAATCCGGTCGACGGGGCCCTACTTTCGAGCCTAAGAAAATTGCCTACGCGAATGTTCTTGCTTGAGTTTTAGAAATTTCTTCTTTTTTTTTTAAGGTATGTAGGGTATTGGTATATTAAAAAGTTTAAATCGAAGATGTGTATGTGTGTGTGTGTCTGTGCAACACGATTTGTCAATCATTTATTTTTTTTTAGGAGGAAGGAGAAAATTATTTCGTGCACGTTTGTATTAATATTTTTATAGTATACATCGATATTAATTTAATTTAGTTATTTTATTATTACTCTATGTGTTTTTAGTCTTCTCCTTTTTTTTAACGAGTAAGAGAATTTTATGTTAAAAAATTAATGCAATTCTTATAACCAAAAGTTGTATGCAACTTTTATCTTCTTCTTCTTCTTCTTCTTCTACTTCTACTTCTACTTTTTTCTTTTCTTTTTTTACACTACTTTCGAATACTCTTCGTTGGTAGGGAATATTCAATCGACTGGACAAATGAATATTTTACAAGATCTTGGGATGAGAATAACAAGAAAGGAAAAGAGGATGGATTTAGTTTAATATATTAAAATATATATATACATCTTACATTCATCTCAAATTTATTTCTTCGATATAATAATAATAATAATGACGACGATGATGATGATGATGATGATGATGATGATGATGATAATAAAAATAATATCCAAAAAAAAAAAAATAGAAATAAATTTTCATACTATTAGAAAACGATATATTCACGATGCAATTTTTTTTTGTCTTCTTCTCACATTCCTAATGTATTGTTTTACTGTACCATTTTATATTCTAATGGTCTCTGTAAATTGTCGAGAAACGATCATCGTGTCTCATTTATCTCATATCGATTCCTCGATTTAGTATAAGAAGAACATGACGAGAATGAGGGGGAAAGGGAAGGATATCGTTGGACGATTGAAGGGGTGAGAGGAGAGGAGTAAAAAAGAGGGTATACGTCGTTCCAGTAATGACCGAGCTCGATTTTAAGAGAAAGTGCTAAATTATGGCACAAAGCTATTCTCGAAACTTTCTGTACAATGTTTGTGTGTGTGTCTCTCTCTCTTTCTCTGTGAATATTTGTATATGTGTATGTGTGTGTGTGTCTCACTATATGGGTTATTTTCTGTACGTCAAAGTACGCAACTCGTTGACTCCTGTAGGAGTTCTCAGTTTCTCTACTAAACACTAGCCATTTATGCTTGTCCGAAGGTTGCCCACGACATAATTGCGATACAAATTATCGAAGGCTTTAACTTTCTCAAACATGGTGTCACCTGTAATGGAGACAAATGTGAAACAACGATTATCGGTTTATTTGTGGCAGCTTTTCTAAGCTATTCGATTGATGAGGGGTAGAAGGGATTCTCTTTTTAAAAGAATTTTTGTTTAGACGTTTATTCGAAGTACAATGATTTTTATTTTCCCATATACGAGATTGATTTTAATTAATACATCGAATTAAACAATAAAGTAATAATTGAGAACTGTTCTTTTTTTTTAATTAAAATATATTTCTCTTTTATTTAAACATTATTTCATATTTTCTATTTGTTTTTTAAATTAAACATTCATTGTAGATTTTTATCATTGATTTGTTAAGAGAACTTTTAATTAACTTATAGGAGGTTTAATATATATATACACTTTCGTATTATTTTTTATTTAAGAATATTTGATATTTCGTATTTAGTTTTGTATAAAAAAAGAAATAATTTGTTATATTTATGGGTATTTCTATATAACGAGACGATTTTAAATATTTTACTCGTTTAAATAAATAATCTCTTTTTTCATATTTGTTTATTCGAAAATATTTATAAATATTTTATAATGCTCGGAACGGGCGTGTGTCTATCTAAAAATAAAAAATAAATGTTTAATTCGTAGAATTGCCATCGCTTGCAAAAATTTTAAATATTTTATATCCAAATAAATAACACTTTAGTAGTATTTGTTTCCTTCTTTTTTTTTTTAATCTGAAAATATTGACTAGTCCTGTGCATATATAAATAAAAAATGTATGTGTTGTTCGATTTTTAGTATGGCTATACTGACAAATATGGTCAATATTTTACAACTAAATAAATAAACGCCGTAGAACATTGTTCATTGAAAACTTTTATTATTTTATATTTAAACGAATAACGATAATATTTATTTTATCCTAAAATCCCCGTTATCGCGTTTGTTGTCCAATCCTCTTTGCGTCAATCGTTACGTGGTATCGACAATTTACAAAAAAAAAGTAAAATATTGCAAAAATTATATACCTTTTTTCATAATAATATAATTCAATTTAAATTAATCTACACACACTCACACACACACATATGCTATTTATATCATAATGTGCACCCTAGAAACAACGATAAAAATTTGAATAATATAGCTTTGGAATCTAAATACGAGAAAAAGAAAAAAGGGTGGCACTTTAATCTTCTCCAAAAAATAAAATAGAAACAGATAGAAAATAATTAATCGTGTAATAACGTAAAAATATGAGATAAAGGGGGGATTGGGGTGGAATAGAAAGAGAGGGATAGGTGGTGGGGGATGGGGTTATAGATGTGGAGAGGGGGTGAGGTAGATAGAATGAGTATCGGTAAGGGGAATCGAATGGTGTAATGGCCGTCCAGTTACAAATTGGATGGACTTTTCCCCGAGTACGTTTTTCCTGTTTGCACTATCGCTAACGTTTCCTCTCTAATAGGGAACAATTTCAGTATATATCGCATTGTAGTTATCGAGGCGGAAGGATTACGCGGTGCACACAGTAGCAGTAGCAGCAGCAGCAGCAGCAGCCGTTAATTTTCAAAGTGCCCTAATCCATAATCAAAAGCGACGCTTCGAGCGGCGGGAGCGGCAGTACCACCATTTCTCTCTCATCGAATATACCGTCTCAAATATTTATTCGAGTGCAAGCTTTCAACGTTACGTAATCACAGGAAAACTGACGTATGCGTTGATTTCAAAAGAGAGAGTGAGAGAGAGAGAATGAGAGATAGAGAAACGATACGATACGATACGAAACGTCGAATGTTATATGGGGGGGAAAAAAATATCATAAAAATTTCATATCGATCGAATCGCTGACGAAGATTATTTATTAACGATATTTTAACATATATTGTTGACGTTATATGTACCGTGAAATGAATTTCTCTCTCTTGCATACATACATACATACATACATACATGCATGCATGCATGCTTGCTTGCCTGCCTTGCTAGCATCGGGTTCCGGTAAATGTTGGAAAATATTTTAAAATATGCATGCACTTGTTCCTAAACACAGTGTCTACTTACGTTAATGCGCGTTGTTGTTTATTGACAAGAAATTATTAATACTCGTGTAGTTCTATATATTATAAAAAAGAAATTTCGTTTTGTTTTCTTATAGAAATATTATAAACACTATTAGGCGAATTGTATTGTCGAATCTTGCATAAATTCATTTGTTTAAAAATTTATCATCGAATATATATATATGACGAAAAGATCTTTCTTGAAAATTAGAAAGATAAAAAGAATTATTAGGACAGGAAGAAAAAAAAAGGATCTTCTCGTAATTTGTACTAATTGATATAAGGATCTTGTAAAAAGATTTTAATCAGGTATCGAAGATTTATTAACGAGCGTACCAATCTGTAAAGAAAGATAAAGTCAGAGAAAGAAAAACACACACACACACACACACACACATACATATATATATAGAAAGAGAGAGAAAGAGAAAGAGAAAGAGAGAGAATCAAATTAAAATCCAATCGCCTTCGGTTCGGAGTTTCCAGGCCGTGTCACGTCATTGATTCAATTTGGAGTAGAAAGGTGGACAAGTCGGT
>JACGTP010000053.1:843622-856065 GCA_023678845.1 Mischocyttarus mexicanus | reverse complement strand
AAAGTAGAAAAGGAAAAAGACCCGAAGCGAAAGAAGCAAGACAGCTTTAACAGAAACAGAAAATACGAGAAAGAAAACTAAAAAAATAATAATAACAAATAATAACAATAATAATAATATTAACTGCTATTATTTAATTAGCTTACGATAAGCATAATCTTTCCATTCAAATTTTATTCACCGTTCCGGTATTACGTCAACTAAATTCCAGTATTGGGTTTGACTTTTTTAGTGTTCCGGTATTGGTTCTTTTACAATGATTTGAAAACCATTTTTTTAATCTGTTAAATTTCAAAAAAAACTAAACGATATGATTATGCCTATTTTAAACAATAGAATAATTGTTTTTCTCATATTAGCTACTTTAATATTTAAAAAATAAGAAAAATCAGTTATGTACCCTTCGTCGTTCCGGTATTGGGTCTTTTACCTTATTTATATTTGTTAGTTTGAAAAGTGTTGAGATACGATTAATGGACAAATGAGAGCGAGAACGATAAGCTAAGCTATAGTAAAGAGAAAGAGAAAAAGAGAAACATTATAGACACGAGACTACGGAGAGCAGAGAAATACTTTCGTTAATGAAAGCGAACGCCAGAATAGCGGCCAGAATAGCGGCCAGAATAGCGGCCAGAATAGCGGTCAGAATAGCGACCAGAAAAGCGGCCAGAATAGCGGCCAGTAAGGGGCCAGTAAGGGGCCATACAATCCTTTCGAATGTGTTCCTTGCGCAATATCCGACACGTAAACGTGAAATCGATCTTCGGATTTTTCTTTCTTCCCCTTTCATTCCTTTTACACTCCTTTTCTTTCTCTTTCTCTCTATCTCTCTTTCTTTTATCGTAAACGTAAAATCTGTAAAATAACTAAAGATAAGTCTCGTATCAAGGATCTTTGGATTAATTTATCAATTCAAATTTTTATTATTTCTTAGGAAAAATTATTTAAATGTTTTGCATCGTTTTAAAAATTCTTTACACCCGTCACCGTAAACTTGTATCAAAAATTTGTCTGATTCTCGTTAAATCAATTTGTTGACAAGTTTATATAAAAAGAATCATATTCTTTATTGATGATTTAATAAAAAAGAAAACAAAAAAACCAAAAAAAAAACTATTTCTTCTATACGTGATATTTAATATGAAAAGAACGCACGAGTTCTTGCTTAACTTTTTCCTTTTTTTCTTCCTCTTTTTTTTCTTTCTCTTTTTTTCTAATAAAGGGAAAAGAAGCTCAGAATGGATTCCATAAGATCGCTTCATCGTCAATGGCGCCGTTTCTCCTTTCTCCAACATCCAGACAACCTTGGTGTACACGGATCGTACAGAAAAGTACTATTCGGTTTTTCTCTTTTTCTGCTTATCCAACAACAGTAAATTTCAATGTATTCATCATCATCATCATCATCATCATCATCATCATCATCATCATCATCATTATCATTATCATCATCATCATCATCATCATTATCATCATTATTATTATTATTAATATTATTATCATTAAGCTCGAGTAAAACCAAAAAATAAAAATCATTGTGCATCGTGTGAAAATATATACACAGATGTTTATTAACGTAAATGATAAGTTTTACATATAATTTATGTATTTATTTACATACGTATGTGTTGTATGTATATGTACATACGTAAAACAAGTTTATTAAGAGAAAGAGAATATATATAAATATATTTTTTTTTTTCATCTGAATATTATTTTTAAAAAGTGTATCGCGTTAAGACCGAGATGTATAAACGTCAGGGATATTTAATTTCTTCCACACGTTGCATGTGTCATTTAATTACGTTCCTTCAAAATGAAAGAAACCAAAAAAGAAAGTGTATGAAAAACAGGGACAGAGAGATAAAGAAAAAGAAAGAAAGAGAGAGAGAGAGAGAGAGGCGTTATCTAAGACAAAAAAAATAAATTACGAGATAAGAAATAAAAAGAAAATATTTGTATTTTTATAACTCATTTCAATTTTTATGGACATTAAATATAAAAATAAAAAATACTTATTAGTGAATTTACTTCTTTTTTTTTTTTTATTTTGGAAACTTCGTTTGAAATTTTCGTAATGTAAACAAAACTTCAGAATAAATATAACAAAATAAAAAAGACGTAATGCAAAATAAAATGAATAACGAACAAATAAAAATGTTTGTTTTTTACTGGTTTAATCGAGGATTCTGTTTAGGGCCCACCGATGGTCGTTTAACGAAAATTCATCGACCGTTTAATCTTTTGTATTAATTTCGTCTATGGGCAAGGGTCATTCGTACGATTTTGTGAGTAGGGGAAATTTGTCGAAAAAAAGAAAAATAAAAAAGGAACAATTTGTTAGGTTTTTAGTTACGATCGTTCTTGATATGGGTTCAGAAAAGGTATATGCTAACAAAAAAAAGGGTAGAGAAAAAACAGGTTTTCTAAGGTGAATTCTTCCCAAGATTAAATACATGCTAAGAGAAAAAGAAAAAAAAAAAATAGAAGGGTGACAAAAGGAAAGGAAAGGAAAAGAAATTTTCGACATGGTCAAATAAAATTGTGCGTTAAGAAAACACCCTCGAAAATCCAATGATCTCGTTGCTAACTTTGAAAAGTGCTAAATATCTTCAACGCTTTATCGTAAATATTTCTACTTAAATTTATGCATTTATTTATTTTCTTTTACGAATTTATGTACGAGAGTGTGTCTTACACATTATCGATTTTATGGCGAGAAGTGTATAATAAAAATGTTAACTATTCTAAATAATATTAAGATGAATAAATAATATAAAAGAGAAAAATGGAATAAAATGAAAAAATAAAGAAAATAAGATGGAACATAAACAGAGAGAATAAGCTTTGTGTCCTACGAAAGATCGATTCAAGGTTGGAAGAAAATTTACGATCGCTAAATCCGACTCCTCGTCGTTGTCGTCGTCGTAGGAAGGAAACCAAGATCGTCTTAACGATCTACTCGAAAGTCGTTAGAGAAAATAAATTGCTTTTTTTTTCTATTCGATTAATGAAATGAAACTTTTACTAACAACGGAAGATGAATAAGAGGTAAAAGAATGATAACAATCGTGTTAAACATTCTGCAGTTTTATATGACGAGTAGATGTGTACATACACTATCGGTCAAAACTTTAGAAATCGTTATTGAAAAGTATAATTTAGTTTATTAAATGATGAATAATATACACACGTGACATACCATACCTATGTCAACCATCGTAAAGGAATCGATATTTTTATAGGGAAAACGTAATAACGAGTACGGCAAAGAATAACTCTGTTATTCCGAATCCTCTACGGGTTATAATATTTCTTTAGTTGTCTCGTATTTCTCAAGGGAGAAAACTACACAACCCTTCGATTTTCTCCCCTTTTCTACTCGGAAACGTAACAACGTGGTAGGGTAAGAAGGATAACTTATTGTACAAACTTTACGGATTCTTCAAAGTATCTTTCAGATGTTTCTGAAACAAACTCATAGAAATGTTAAAAAGAAATAAAGAAAAGATAAAATGATGTTAAAATCATTTGAATTTGTAAGAGGAAAGGAAAAGAAAGGAATTTTCGGAACACAAAGCCGTAGGATTTTAACACTAAAACTACCGGAAAAAAAAACAATTCTACTTCTACCAAGACCAGGTGAAAATGACTGGTCATTTATAATCGTAAAAATAGAAGAATTTTTTTTATTGTTTTGTTTTATATTATCATATAAAATGAATATAAGGGTATGGAAATACATCTACATAGTGCCAATTTTTAAAAATATAATAATTTATTTATAATAACAACATTTTTAATGATACTAACAAGAGAATGCCAACAAGCGTGGTCTTTTTTGAAAGCAATGTGGATGCTAGCGGTAAGCTTGTAAAAAAATTATCGATTCTTATACATCTTCCTTTCATAGTTTATGGTTCGATAAGTTTTAGTACGACATATTCACTAAGAGATTGCAATTTTGCTCGTGTTTCATCTTTCCCTAAATATGGAAACCTATTTAGAATATATTTTCTGGTAACATCAGATGCCAGCCAAAATAGTATTTCAAATTTGTCAGGTTTAGACGGCAAGTATTAAGTAAATTGGCATCTGGATTTTGTTGCAAAGAGTTGTTCGTTAACTGTGATATTTTCTCCTGGCTTCTAGCAATTTTGATTATTTTGAATGAACCTATCCCATACTGTTGATATCAAAGCAAATTTGTCATTTTTCAAACGTTGGCTTCTTTCACTTCTTTTATCGAAGCTAATAAATTTTAAAATTTCACTGAAATTATTTCGACTCATGGTCTTGGAAAAGAAGTTCCTTATTCTTTGTCCCATAAATATGACAGATTCATATTATTCGCTTTATATGCTCCCCGAGCATATAAAATTGCAATAAAAGCATTAATTTTTGTTTCACTTAGAGCCCATTTTTTACCCAAAACTCGAAAAGCTTCTAATTCCTTGCAAGATATTATATAATCAAGAATATTTCTGTCAATCAGTAATAAAAATGCGCTATTTACTTCACCTTTGATAATATTTCTTTTAGCATATCCTGTGGGGCCGGATATATCTTTGAAAATATTATAAAGTAGTAATCTGCCAGTTGTAGATCCTTCTTGTGTTTTTTCCCAATTGGTTCCGTCTGCAGCAATTTCATTTTTTTTATTTATATTTTCTTTTTCCTCTTCAGAACTTGAAACTATACGAGCACGTCTTCTTTTCCGTAAATTCAAAATATTTTCTAACTCACTGTCCAAGGACTCTCGAACTTCTTCATGATCTTCAAACTCATCAAACTCATCATTATTATCACTATAAACTAATTTCTATTTCTTCTTGGTCACTTTCTTCATCCTCGATATCAGAAGCTTGCATTGAAATATTGTTTATTTTTCACAGCAAATCAGAGGTTTTTATACATTTAGCCATTTTTTAGGGCTTACAAAAAGTCGCTATATTACTAAAAAATAGATGCTATTCCCACGACTATGGAATAAAGAATGATCACGTAAAACTACATCGATTCTATTATTTCGATACACTACGGCAACGATTATATCACTATATACTATCGCCAGATAAGCAGTAACATAAGAGAAAATATTACAACAAAGAATAATACATTCGTCTAAATATCTANTAAACATGAAAGCAAGGAAAGAAAAAAAAAGGCATGCATATGCATTTTAAACTTAAATTTAGATTAATTTAATAAAAATCGATTTATAGAGGAACCCGGATACTAACGAGTTTATTTTGACTGCATTTTTATGGGAATTACAAAAATATAAGCATATTATTACACATTTATTTTGGTTAACTATTTATTATACTTTATAATACAAATTAAAAATTTTTTTTATTAATAACGTTGAACTCCTCATGCTGATTTTACATGGACTTGCCGGTGACGTTAATATCTGATGAATTTTGTTATTATGCGTTATATATTATGTTGAAATATTATTTAAAACTAATAAATAACAATCTGACAGTCACTTTTAACTTAATTATCTTACTAGATGAGATAGGGAGGAGTTGGTACCTGTCACCGGTGACTGCCATGACATTCAACGTGATTATCTAAAATAATTTTATAATAATATATTTTTTTAAGTATAAATTATTCTCGCAATTGATAGAAATTGATAATATAAGAGGAACAATCTTGACATTAAATTAAAAAATATTCAATTAAAGAGAAATGAATAAAAACTCGTAATAAGAAGAGAATTACTCGAGTATTGTAGAGAAAAAATCGTAAGAACCGATAATGCGGCCAATGCGTCAAGGCTTTTATCTTAAAGAGTCTCATATTGTTTCCTGTCTCGAAGAAAGAGAAAGAGAAAACTTCTTCGTAATGCATTCTACGTTCTAAAGAACGGCGATAAACCTCGTGAGAGAGAGACGGCATGTCGTGAAACTTAGGATACAAAAGCTCTCCCAGTTCACACGGCTTAGCATGAGAGCGTGCGCGCGTGCACAAGCACAAAGGAGAAAAGAGAAGACATGCACCATCACCATCATGTTAAATAAAAAGAGATAAAAGACACTTAATCGTGAATTCGAAAGTAAGAGGTTGGAAAAAAAATGTAAAGAAAGGAGCTCGCCTTTCCTCTGACCTAAGCATAATTTCCTTCCCACCTTCTCAATTCTTTTTCTATATTTTATCTTTTATTCTTATTCGATGATGATGGTGGGAATGCAAATGATCAGAAATTGTCGAGTATCATCGTGTCATGACATTAAGAAATATTTTTCGAACAATAATATATTATTTATTTATTTATTTATTTATTTATTTTACGGGATAAACCCAGATTATTACAAAAAAAAAAAAAGAAAATAGAATTAAAAAGTAAGGGAAAGTGTAACGTTGGTTTGAAAAATTTCGATCTGGTGATTTTTCCCTACAAAATGATCTACGTGAAAGACCCTAAACACGTCTATAAAAAATGATGATCTGAAGGTATTGGTGGAATCGAATTCAATTGTATTCACGAGGGAACTTGCTAACAGGATGAAAGTTTACCATACAACAATATTGCAACATCTTTATGAAATTAGCAACCCTTTCCTTACAGTGGTTTATTCTGCTGGAGTGACGCCACTGAATGGGGCACTGCGCCTCAAAATGTGCACTTTGCAGGTTGGTAGTCTTTTACATAACAACTGTTTCATCATATTGTATGAAAAATATGAAAATAAGTATATTGTATGAATATTCATTAGGGTGTTATAGGCAACACCCGTTACACAGATCATCGCGAGAACGCCGACTATAGTCGGCACCTGTAATGAAAGGGTTAATATTGGATGAGGAGATGTAATAATCATTACTGTCCAATATAGAAGAAGATTACACATACAGATTGAAAAGTATCAACAAAAGGGTAAGAGATTAATAAATCATCACCCAATAAGTTACCATTATAAACATTTGAATTATAATAGAAACAGAGGTTTTTCTCGAGAAATTAACAAAACTCCAAAAGGATTTAATATTATGTCGAATAGATGATTCTGTTCTAAAGATATGATCATCCCAGCATTTTCTAGATAAAGATTTTTTTAGATCAAGATCTAGCATTAGAGAACAAAATATAGTCTTCAATTGTGTTAGTAATTTTCAATATTACATGAAAAGATTTTTGAAGTTTAACAAGATTTATTCATTCCTTAGAAAACCAAACTGGAAAATTTGATCGACGTGTACCTTTAGAAGGAACAAATTGGTCTATTGCAAATTTAAGATATGAGAAAACATAAAATTAATTAAATCATCAATCGATAAGTTTTTAAACGAATAGTCCTAGTCGATAGAGGAAAGATAGTGTTGGATTGAACGTTAAGATTCTCACGTATTCAAAACTTATTCTAGCATTTTCTAGAATCACTATATGAGATTGTAATCGAACTGTGTAAACATATTAGGTGTTGGAATTAACTCGTAGCGTTATACTAAAGATGACATGAGTTTTAAAGTATTCTGTTTTCACCTTCAGAAACAAATTTAACGTAAACCAGCTCTAACAAGGTTTTATTTTTACGACAAATATTATGTTTTAATTGTTAATAACATCATGTTACTATTATTTCAATATGTTGAGGTTTATCCCAAATAAAGTGTTTTTGCGGGAACGGCACAAAAGAAAAAGTTTTTTACATCGTATTGTTACTAGTGATGAAAAGTGGATACATTATGACAATTCTAAACGTAGAAAATCATGGGTTAAGCCCGGACAACCATCATCATCAGTGGCAAAACGCAATATTCATGAATCTAAGCTCCTCCTTTGTATTTGGTGGGATCAACAAGGTGTAGTTTATTATGAATTGTTAAAACCCAATGAAACCATCACTGGGGATCGCTACCGGTTACAATTGATGCGTTTGAGTCGTGCATTGAAGGAAAAACGGCCGGAATGGAGCAAAAGGCACGATAAAGTTATTTTATTGCACGACAATGCTCGAGCTCACGTGGCGAAACCAGTGAAAACATACCTGGAAACATTGAAATGGGAAGTCTTAACCCACCCGCCGTATTCTCCGGAATACTCTTGTCCCTTCTGATTACCACCTGTTTCGATCAATGGCTCATGGTTTATCAAGGGAAAAATTAACATCTTATGAGGATTGCCAAAATTGACATTTTTTTCTACGGGGTATTCGACAGTTACCTGAAAAATGGGAAATAGTAGTGGCAAGCAATGGGCAGTATTTTCAATAATGTAATTTTTTACTTTTATTTCAAATAAATCGTTATTCTTTAATAAAAAAACGCTACGAAGTAATTCCAACACCTAATACAACCGCCTAAACTTTATTTACATAGGCACTTGGACGCAGTTGCATTTCTTTCTTTTAGTTCTCTTCCTTAGGAACCGTGCTATAGTAAAAACGTCTCTGTCTCAGCTCGATATAATCAAATATATATAAAGTATGTTTCTCTTTTTTATAAACTTGTGAGTCATTATTCCCATTTCCCAACAGATAGTAATTAATATCAGCATAGTTAGCTTTAAAGAAATTTTTCATAGAAGAAAGAATAACAAAATGATGATTCGAGTAAATGACATCGTTAAAAGAAGAAATATTATTTTCTATCTTTCTAGATACATTTGAAATAATATGAATATCAAAAGGAAAAAGAGGATTTCTTCTTCGATTACCAAGAAACTCGGGATTAAAATCACAACGGGAGATAACATCAGTGAGATAAGAAGCCTGACAAAACGACGAGACATCTATCTCTCCCTCTTTCTTTCTCTCTAAAAAAAAAAAAAAGAAAAAAAGAAGCAAAGAGAAAAAGATAAAGAGTAAATATCGCGAGAAGGGTGGTGGATAAACGAAGGGAAAGAAAAACAAATGGTAGAAAACCAAATAGATAAGGAAAAAAGGGAAAAGAATAAAGTAGAAAGGTTGGTTGGTTGGTTGGCCAGACCCATTAGTCAGTCGTAGAAGGCAGGTGCCTATGATTAAGAGTATCAAGCTATGTCATCCGGTGTGAGTTGGCTACTATCCAGAATCTTAATTCTTAAGTCGACCCAGACGCGAACTTTAGGACTCTTCTTCTTCTTTTTCTTTTTCTTCTTCTTCGTATTCGCGTTGGTAGTTTTCTTAGTTTTTGTGTTACAACGACAAGGTACGACCAATTATTAGCCGCTCTTTCCAACCTCCTTGGCCCTTTGCCAAACATGTTGCAAACATGTTCTGGAATTCCCATCGCGAACACCTTCGATACGTGCCGACGATATGTCACGGATTTACTCGAGCTGGCGCTTTTACTCCTCCTCACATTTATACAAGCAAAAGAGGAATGGGATGAAGTAAGTAAGAAAGAAAGAAGGAAAGAAAGAAAGAGATAGAAATATTTTCATGACTCGTAAAGAAGAAGAAGAAGAAGAAGAAGAAGAAGAAGAAGATGGTCGAACAAGCAAAGCTCTATTCTCGGACGTTTCACGCGGATCGAATCGACAAGCATCATTCGAACACCTTTTCGTTACTCTTCCTTCTTCTTCTTCTTCTTCTTCGTGATCGGTTCCGACCCCAACGATCCTTTACACGTTTTCACATTTATTTATTTTCATGGCACGCGATACTCTTTCTTCGATAATACGATAGATAGATAAATAAACGTATCTAATTTATGAACGTTTATTATCGCGTTATCACGTTTAATTTTTTTTCTTTCAATTTATGGAGATTCTGTCTTCTAAATTGTTCGTTTAACCCATTTGCATCACACGGAAAAGTAAAATATTCGTTTTTATCGCCAAAATTTATTTTGATTGTATTAGGACCTTGAATAAGTTCTCGCCGTTTTTTTCTTCAGAAAATAAAAGCTTTATTTAAAATATAAGATTGAAAATATAACGAAAAGGTAAGGTTCAAGGTTAAGGTGTAAGGTTCAATATAAGGTTCTAATTGTTCGTCTTTAATCGTTTGAGTCCCAAGGGGTATTTGAAAAAACATTGTCGAAGAATCCCAAACAGCGTAATCGCGCTTTCTCTAAATGAATACGAAAAGACCCAAGCAGCGCGATAGCGTTTGTTTTATTTTATGTCGAGAAATATCAAGCGGCGCGATAACGCTTTGATTATTTTATATCGGTGAATCAATGAAATAAAACTTTTTATTTTGTGATGTATAGTTGCATTATTATAGTATTATTCCACCTATTGTAAAATGTACTATTTACATTAAAAGGAGCTGTGTGATGTACTTGCGTCAAAGTAAATCTGAACGAGCAACTTCGACAAACGGTAACGCACCGTCAGTTCTCCACTATGCTCCAAATGTGCTGGGTTTTCTCGACGTAAAATCTCAACAGCCCGATTGCGCTGCTTGGGACTCAAACGGTTAAACTTTGTTGGTGCGCCAGAACGATCCTTATCCTCAAGTTCAAAATCATTCATTAGTTTTGAAGCGTCGAAAGCAGTCTTTGCATGTCGTACACGACAGAGCATTGTCGCCGTAAGTCTCAACAAAAATTCTGTCTGCTTCGGTTGCAGATTTCTTTTAAATAAATTAGGACAATCAAATTCTCCGGAAAAACACTTTATTTCGCACAAAAATAGATATTTTCAGAAGCAATAAACAAACATGTGGTTGACACTATAGTGAAATACCATAGACTGAAACTGAAGGTTACATTTGGTACTTCCTTGCCGATGCATTACCATTCGAGAATTCCATGCACCGAGTGTTGCTAATGCAATTTTTTAAGAAACGGCGAAAACTTATTCAAGGTTTTAATATTTAAATGAAAATGATCCAAAATATGAAAAATAAAAACCATATTGCATAAACAAAAAACAAATATAAATTTATGTAATTTTGGTTTGTCATTGTTTTCCTCCCACACAAAATCACTCGCACTTTGATTACTATCGCTGTTATCAAAAGAAACCGCAATAAAACGTTAGCGTTTTGCAGGTTTAATTACCTCTCCTGTCGGAAACACAATCGTTCATTTTTTCTACTTTGCGTTATTTTACCTTGAAACTATTTCCAATCAGCACTTTTCATTGACTGCGCTCACATATGCACTCCGGTGATAATTGCCAGACATACACATATATGCGCCTACGATACAAATAGGTTAATATCGTTTTTTTTATAATCTTGATAGTGTTTTTTCATTTGTTTATTTTAATACATTTATCATGAAATTAAATAATCTATAATATTATATTTGTATAAAAAAAAAAACAAAAAGAGCATAAATAACTTCGTTAGAATTTTCTAAACGATTCTCCTTACCTTCGACAAAGTTAAAAAAATAAAGGATGAAAAGAAGAAGACGAGAAAAATAGAAAACGCGTGTGCGTGTGTAAGAAAAATAATAAAAAAAAAAAGAAAAAAAGGGAGGTAAAATGGTCGATGGACCGAGCTATCGAGAGAAGATGCCGAGCCTCCTCACACAACTTTTCAAATCTAATTCATTGACCCCTCTGATGTGAGAATCGTTCTCACACACTCACACACACACACACACACACACACACACACTCGTCATTTCCTTTTTCTCCCCTCCATTTTTTCTTTTTTATTTTTTATTATTCCGACATAAACACGGTACGGAACAAAAAACGAGAAGGAAAATAGAAAGAAAAAAAAGAGAGGAAAAAGAAACTAACACGCACAAACGAGATCTTCTTGTGTTCCTATCCGATCGACTATATTTGATAACATCGACAGATTGATAGGATAGTCCTTGAAGTCGTTAGTTAAACGATGGGTAGCTGAAAGGGTAGCATGTAACATCGTTTCTAACATATCCAATCTGATCAATCGAAAAGATTCTATTCAAACCTTCAAATTCTAACATTTCAACAAAATTCTAATGAATTTTCTTCTTAAAATATTAGATCTAGTAAAAAAGTAATCCATCATTTTTAGTTTGAAATGATCTTATAAATAATGAGTTTTTCTTTTTACTACGATTAATATTTTTTTTTATTATACATTATTTTATGTTTTTACTTTATTTTATTATATTTTACGAGAAAACCGTATTAATACAAAAATAGAAAATACAATTATAAGAAGTCAGGACGTAATACAGATTCAAGATTGTAACAGCATTGGAAATAATTCAAATAGCAAATATTGATTGAAAGATATATTAATTGCTGATGTATAATGCTCAATTTGCAGATATATATGTAAAATAAGTAATACAGTTGGTAAGAAAACATATAAAGTATAAGAAAATTGTATAAGAATCGTAATAGAACTGTGAAAAAGAAAATAAATAAATAAAGCATCAGGTGACATTAAATATTACAATTGAATGAATTGATATTAATCATTAATACGTTTATTTGATTAAAGTTCAATTCAAGGCAGAGATGTATTATCGTCATAATATTTTTTTTATAACAAAATTTAAAATTCATTTTATATTATTTATTCATTAATACATAAATGATATGGAAAATG